>WEKY01057664.1:80748-163153 GCA_013390045.1 Picathartes gymnocephalus | reverse complement strand
CCTCCCTTTTTTATTTCCCCCCCCTCCATTTATTTCACTCCTAAAATCTCTACAATCCAACCAGGCATCAGGCAGGTTAGGGTTAAATCTATGCTTTTAGGAGCAGGTTATATCCCTTAGAAATACAGGTGATTGACCTGGCTGTGAGCAAAGTATAGATGTAGCAACCACTCCGTTACTCCTGAGTAACTCTAACTCAGCCCCCTGAGGATGACTCAGTTTACGATTTATTCTGTTTGTTTTCTTCATGCCTGTGTCAGATTGTGCAATAAATTGTTACTCACAGAGCCCAGGAGCACTGTGGGTCATCAAAACCTGTCCGGCCCCAGGTCTGGGCTGGTGGGAGGATCTCCTGGATATTCCCAGCAGGATGGCAGCCCCAGGGTGATTCACGGCCACCTCAGTGTCTGCTCTGCAGAGGAGCGATTCCTGAGGCTCCCTCCCTGCTGGAATGGCTGCCTGGCCTGGGAGAGGTCAAATCCTTCCCTGTGAGGGTGGGGAGGCCCTGGAATGGATTTCCCAGAGAAGCGGTGGCTGCCCCATCCCTGGGAGTGTCCAAGGTCAGGTTGGACAGGGCTTGGAGCAACCTGGGAGAGTGGAAGGCGTCCCTGCCCATAGCAGGGGATGGAACAAGATGGGTTTTAAGGTCCCCTCTACCAAACCATCCCTGAATTCCATGATTCCAAGGGATGGAGAGCTGCTTCCCCACTGAATCCCCTGCAGCCCCGACCTTCCAGCTACACCCAAAATTCCTCAGGCTGCAGCTGGTTCCCCCTCGGGTCTTATGGCTCTTACTCACTCCTGTTTGTCCCTGTCCCTCAGCTGAAGATCCCCACACGGACTATCCCTGCTTTTGTTTGTCATCCTTAGAGCACTACGACACTGCTGAACACCCCGGGAATAAAGGAGAACAGAGAGGGAAGGGTTTTTCCTTAAATACAGGCTTTTACCCATGTGTGTGTCTTGTGGTGTGATGGTGCAAGGACCAACCCTCCCAAAGGTCACAGCAACATCCCCCAAATATTCCCAGCAAGGCAGGTTGGACGGGGCTTGGAGCAACCTGGGATAGGGGAGAGTTCCCTGCTCACAGCTGGGGGTGAAATGGGATGAGCTCTAAGGTCCCTTCAACCCAAACCGTTCCAGGATTCTCAGATTCTCTGAGATGTCGATCCACAGCTGAGCCCCATCCTGGGTTTTCTCCTCCTTCTGGCTCTGGGAGCAGCACGAGGAAAAGCAGGTGCAGGTCCTGATCCACATCCCAGTGGGAGCTGTAATCCGGGGCTGTGCAGAAGAAATGTCGCAAAGTATCCCTGAGCACAGAGTCATCCTTCCTCCAAAATACTTAGTTACCAACAGTTTGTTGCCTTTGCTCAGGTTATCCTCCTGGAATGAGTTATGCAGCAT
The DNA here is from genome assembly GCA_013390045.1 of Picathartes gymnocephalus. NCBI lineage: Eukaryota > Metazoa > Chordata > Aves > Passeriformes > Picathartidae > Picathartes > Picathartes gymnocephalus. The sequence goes on along the minus strand of WEKY01057664.1, from coordinate 161,749 downwards.
CCCTCAATGAATAAGGAAATAAAAGGAAAAATAGATAAATCAGTGTTTTAACAGCAACATCAAAAGAATCCATGAAAATCACTCGCCTTCCCCCAGACTTTATTGTTTGCACAAGTTTGACCAGCAACAAATAACCACGTTCACACCAAGGCAACTCCCTTAAAACCCCTGGGGACAAGCACAGGGATCCTTCCCCTTTGCATCCATCCTCTGACTCCCGGTTCCTGGGGGATGCTCCCAGCCCTGCAGATCTCACATCCCTGCTAATTCCAGGTGTGGCCCCGGATTCCAGCAGCTCCCACTGAGAGCGTTGTCACAGAGCTGTCACCCCCTGCCAGCCCGACCCTTCGCACTCTCCGACTAATTCCGGCGCTTTCCCATTTCCCGCAGGATCCCCCCGCCTGCAGAGTGACCCCTCCAGTCTTTTCCCAGCTCTTCCCTGTCGGGCTTGGAGTCAAGGAGGGAGAGGAGGAGTGGATTCTGCATATTCAGCACTTGACCCTGCCTTTTCCCAGGCAGAAATTCCAACGGGACCTCTCTAGGAGGGATCCTGACAGCTCCCCTGGGCATTCCTTGCTATTGTGGCTCCTCTCCTCTCCCCCAGACGATGTGTGTTTGTAGTTACCAAATGCAAATCGCATTTCCCACCCTCCTGGCTGGAGTTCTCACTCCACAAGACCCTTCCCGGTTTTTTTTCCCCCCTCTCACCAGCTCGTATTGCAATGCTCGGCGGAGTTCGCAGCCCCTCCCGGTGTCACCGCCCTGTGATCTGGGATGCGCTGGGAGGTGGATGGAGGCAAGGCGTTGGAGCAATCCTAATTTAGTACCTGCAGCCCTCCGGACACAGAAACTGCGGCTGTTCTGCAGCCTGGCAGCTGAAACTGCTTTTTCTGAGGAATGCCGGGCACTGACTCCTAATTGCATTTTAAAAGGAGAACCCGAGATCTCTTTTGGCCTTGGGCAGCTGCGGTTTTCCCGGCGCTCTCGCAAGGGAGATGGCAGCAGGCAGAGCCAGTCAATGGCACATTAACAACTGATAACGAGGGTTAACTCGCTCCTGGCACTCCGCGAGCTCGGGTTCAACTTCCAGCCCCCGGATCCTCTCGAGCCAACTCTGATTCCTTCCCTGCTCACACAGAAACCTGGAGCACATTAAGGGGAGGGGATGTTCCACAAGAAAAGCTCATGAATTTATTCCGTGACCCAGCAGAGACCATTAAAAATGATGGAATGGATATGGAAATGAGTAATCGTCCAGCTGGGCTCGGCCTGAGCGCGGCCAATTCCAGTCAATGGAAACCAAAAATAAAGCGGAGCTGCTGGAGCCTCCAGGCAGTGTGGGAGCTGCAGGAATCCACCCGAGGATTCCCATGCCATTTACCTGTCCTCCCGGTGCTGTGGAGCCTCTCCAGCACCTGTTTGGACTCACCCTTCCTTTCCAAAGGCTGCACCAGCAGGAATCCCATCCCATCCCAGCTCTTGGCCAGATTGTGTGCTAAGGGAAATGTGGGAGCCCCCATCCCTGGCTCCCAACCCCTCGCTGTTCACACACCCCTGGCTCATCCAGCCCGCGTTCCCAAGGATCTGAAAATAATCCTGGACTGCTGCAGTTTCCTGCACCAGTCCTGAATCCCAGGCAGCCAGTTCCCAGGCAGGGAGGGGATAAAACAGGAGCTGAGGCAGGCAGGGGTCTGTAATTAAAGGCAAATTTGGGCCGGTGAGAAGCAGAAAGAGTTGAAAGTGAGCTGGTCCTCAAATGTGTGTAAGGAAAAGTATGGACACGGGGCTTTATGAACACAAGGCTCTCCTTACAGCCTCTTTCTCCAGGACCAGCTGGGAAGGACATGGTAGAAAGATAGTCCTAGAAAACAAGGCACAGAGAGTTACAACATATTTATTTAAAAACACACACCAGAATCCCGCTTACAGGAAGTACAGAAACTAAAGGTTCTTTCTTGCTTCCCCAAGGCCCTGGAGTCGTGTCCCCTCTCCAGGCCAGAATTCCAACACAGCTGGTCCTGAAGGGTAGAAGGAGTGGGCTGGAAACCTCAGTGGGCCAGAAGGAGGGGCAGGAAGGACAAGCCAAGAGAATTTCACGTTTTTAGTGGGATCCCATGTCCAGCATGGGGACAGAAGCTCCAGTGATGCCATGGCTGCGTTGTTAACACATGGCCAGCTGTGGGTTTGCCAGGCTGCCCAGGTACCACAGCCCTGGCAGGTGTGGGTTTGCCAGGCTGCCCAATTTTGGCAGCCCCCAGGAGCACTCCTGTCCCTGGTGTCTCCGCCATCAGCGAGAGTAGCACCATCTCCATGTAAATGATCTCCCCTGCTGCCAGAGGCACTGCAGCAGTGTTTTCTGCTGAGGAGGAGCATCCTGGATGGGCCCACAGCAGAATCCTGTTCCTAGAGGAGCTGCCCATGACCCCCTCATCCGAAGGAGCAGTGTGCCATCCCTGCAGCCTTCTCCCAGGGGATAACTCTGCCCCCTCCCATCCATCACTCCTGGTTTTCAGGCCGCTGTCAGAATCCTCCTGCAAGGGGACAATGGCAGCCCAGGGTCCCCATTCCCCCTGGAGAAAGAGACCTGTGGAATGATCAATGGCTTTTCCCAGCTGGAGACAGAGGGCTGACCACTGACCAGCTGCAGGAGAGCAGCTCTTTGTCCTGCCCTGAGGTCTGGCTTGGAAAGGACCGGAGGCTTCCCCAAATCTCTCAGTCTGAGGCTTCCCATGAGAGACCAGGCTTCCTGCACAGCTTCCTCCTCGCTGGGGGCATCCCTTGGGATGGGTTCCTGGTGTCCAGCCGTGCCTGGTGGGTGCCAGCAAGGGTTCTCCTCCTTATTTGCAGACGTGCCTGTCCAGGCTGCGCCGGCAGCGCCTGCACACCACGGAGCAGCACCAGCGGTAGCGGCAGTGGCAGCGCTCCTGCACCTCCTCCGTGTAGGTGTTGTAGCCACGGCCACAGCACAGCAGGTCACAGCTGTCACTGCCCACCGAGCTCCTGTTGCACGGCCTGGGGAGAGATGAGGGACCTGGGGACCTGCCCTCCCAGAGCTGCTGTGCCCAGAGCAGGAGGCAGCAGGATCATGGAATCGTGGAATGACTGGGTTGGAAGGGACCTTAATGATCATCCAGTGCCACCCCCTGTCGTGGGCAGGGACACTTTCCACTGTCCCAGGTTGCTCCAAGCCCTGTCCAGCCTGGCCTTGGACACTTCCAGGGATCCAGGGGCAGCCATAGCTTCTCTGGGCACCCTGTGCCAGGGCCTCCCCACCCTCACAGGGAAGGATTCCTTCCCAATATCCCATCTAACCATGTCAGCGAGCAGCCATTCCCCTTTGTCCTGTCCCTCCATCCCTTGTCCCTCTCCAGCTCTCCTGGGGCCCCTTTAGGCACTGGAAGGGGCTCTGAGCTCTCCCTGGATCCTTTTCTTCTCCAGGTGAGCACCCCCAGCTCTCCCAGCCTGGCTCCAGAGCAGAGAAGTCCATGTCTGTTTTGTGTTGGGGGCCCCAGACCTGCACCCAGCAGTGCATGTGGGGTCACAAGAAAGGGATTCAGGGATCTGCTGCAAGCTCACCCCAGCCCATCCACAGCTTCCCAGGACACTCAAACCCAGCGGTACAGGTACTCCTGGAATCAGAGGCTGAATTCTTCCTACCTGTCCTGTGTCCCCAGAGAGCCCAGCTGGGGGTTTGGGGTGCAGTAGTCGGGAGAGTTGATGAGATAAACCAGATCCATCTCTGTCACTGGCCTGGCATCCCCTTCCTTGGGGATCAGCTGCTTCCTGGGCCCCACGAGCCGGTGGGTCACCTTGAGGGCTGCCAGGTACCTGGATTTGAGGTCAGAGGCAATTTCACTCAGGTCTGGCAGCCCTTTCCAGCAGGTCTTCACTGAGCAGGAGCCCGAAACCCCGTGGCATTTACACCTGGTATCCAGGGAGTCACTGAGCACCTGCAGAGCACAGGCAGACAGGTGAGTTTGCTCTCTCCTGGTACCACCACAGGGACTGACTCCCAAGGGCACCCGTGGGAATGCAAGAGCTCAGAGCTGAATAGAAAGGGGCAATCATGGGCTCGACCCTGCTTCAATTCCTTCTGGTAAGAACCTGATCCTTGGGGAACTTCCCATGGAAGCTGCCAGCGGGGCTGGGAGCTTTGCAAGCCTCACCTGGGGAACAGGAGTGGATGGAAGCACCAAGACTGGATGGGCTGGGGAGCCCAGCTGGAGCGGGGCAGGATGAGCTCTGTTTCCAGAGAGAAGGGTGGAAAGAGTGGGCGTATTGGTGTGAAATGTCAGCTAACTGGGAGTACTGGTGTGAAGTGTCAGATGTGCTGGCTCTGGAAATGGTGTGGGATGTCTGGGGGTGGGCAGCAGTGGGCGGGTATCTGCTACCACACTTTTGAACCATTTTGTTGCCTCCTGATGTTTAGGACATCCCAAAAACCTGGCTGGTGTGTGCTGCCTTAAATCAGGCACCTCTGCCCCTGCTGCGAGGGGTGCTGGGCTCCATCTGTCCTGCGGGGGCTCAGCCCCACTGTGTCACCCCTGGCCAGTCCGGGGGGGGCTCAGCCCCACTGTGCGACCCCTGCAGAGTCCCAGGGGGCTCATACCCCCCACCCCCGACCGCAGCAGCCCTGGTGGGCTCCACACCCCCCATCCCAACCTGCAGAGCCCCGGGGGTCCCGCACCCACCGCCCGCCCCACGGCTCCGTTGTGCCGGTTCACGGCCCTGAGGCCAGGCGTCGCCCCGGTGCCGGATCGGGCCGAGCCGTCGGTGAAGGCGGCTCCGAGCTGGAGGCCGTGGCTCAGGTTGTCCCCGCAGCCGCCCCAGCGGGAGGCGGGCGGGGGGAGCTCGGAGGGGCCGGGGCCGCAGGAGCACAGCGGGAGCTCTCCGGAGGCGCAGGAGCGGGCGATGCTCTGAGCCACGGCCGCCGCTGCCAGGGCGTGCACGAAAGCGGCTTCCCGTGTTCCTGCGGAGAAAACAGGGATATTTCCTTCCTCCCTGCCCAGCCAGACTCTCCTCTCGAACATCTCGCAGTGCAGGGAGTTTCTTTATTTCATCTTGCAGCAGGATAAACGCGAGGCCTCTCAATTTTTATATTTTAACTTGTGCCTCCTTTATTACACTGCCCCTCTCCAGCCTGTATCCCCACCTCTTCCCTGCTTTTTCCTGGAGCCTCTGGCAGCTGTTTGAAATGGAAGTTGCTGTCTGTCACTTCCCCCAGATGGAACTCGCGCAGGATTAACACCACGTAAAGGCAGGATATTTACTCCAAAACAGAAATCCAAGGCAGAAGCGACCCTGGAAGGCGCTGCCAGCCCGGGACGCTCCCGGGGCAGAGCGGGAGCAGCGACGCGGTGGGAGCAGCATCCCTTACCTGTGAGCAGGTCGGGGCCGAAGCTGGGGGCACGCTGGATGGAGGAGCAGTTCCACCTCATGTCTGCAAAGCTCTGCTGGCACAGGGCCTGCGTCCTGCGGGCAGCCCGGACCATGCTGGGCATCACCTCCAGGTGCCGGCGGCACAGCTGCAGCTGCTCCGGCACCAGCAGCCGGCAGTGCTGGCTCTCGTTCCAGGCCACCCCGCTGCCCGCCAGCCCGCTGTGGGGAGAGGTGGGGGTCACTGGGGGGGCCACAGCGCCCCGAGAGACCCGGGGGGGAGCGCCAAGGGGGGCTCTGGAAGGAGAGATCCCTACTCACAGCCACTGGATGGCTGCGGAGAGGCCGAGCTGGCACAGCAGCGCGGTGGCAGCGGTGGCGGGGCGGCCCATGGCCGGGAATGAGGCTGGGATGAGGACTAGGACAAGGATTAGGAGCTGGGATGAGGACTGGGAGCTGGGACGGAGACTGGGAATGGGGCTGGGGCTGCTCGGCCCCACCACCCCTTTTATAGCGGCGGTGGTGGCGGGTCCTGCCCCCCGGGGAGGGGAACAAAGGCGGTGTCGGTGCCATTCACGGGCTGAGGGATAAGGAGGGGCTGGAGGGGGGTCCCGCTGTCATTAGCAGTGACCGTCCCCAAACAGCACCTGGGAGGGGGCTGAGGGATGAGCCCCTGCAGGATGTTCCCCCCAGCACTGCCAAGGCCACTGCTGGGCACGTCCCCAAGTGCCACATCCACTCGGATATTAAATCACTGCAAAGATGTGACTCCACCACTGCCCTGGGCAGCCCTTTCCAGGAGAAATTTTCCCTAGTATCCAACTAAACCTCCCCTGGCACAGCTTGAGGCCGTGTTGTCCTGTCCTGTCCCTTGTCCCCTAGGAGCAGAGCCCAACCCCACCTGGCTGCCTCCTCTTTTGAGGTCAGCACAGGCTCATCATTTCTATATTTCTTTTAAATTTTCTTTACGAAAAGTTTTCAAAAGCACATTTTCCTTGAGCCAGAGGAGTGCACATCCCTGAGCTGGCACAGCCCTGAAGTGCCAGCAGGGACTGCCCAAGGTGCCATGACAGGGCACCAGGACTGGCATGTGCCTGTCACAAGGTGCATTTCTCGGGATCTCTCCCTCCCAGAAGTATAAAACCAAAAGTGCTGCTTGGAGCCTGTGAGGAACCAGGTAGGCTGGGATTTTCCCACAGTGGGAGGTGACATTTGACACAAGCCCAGCTGACCCCAGGTTTTGCAAAGGGTCACAGGTTGAAACCCACTTTTTAGGCTTTCACTTTCTCCCTGGCTGTGCTACTTCCCCTCTCTCTGGAAGGTGCTTTTCCTTGACAGAACCAAACTGGGGGTTGGTTTTCATCCCCCCGTGACCTCTCACCTTGAGAGGACATGCCTGGATGGTTGGTCATTGTCCCCTCACGACCTTCCTTTGCCTTGGGACCACGTACACTAAAACCAGGGCGTGAGTCACTGCCCTTCCCAAACAAATCCCTTGGGATGCAAAGGCCACAGCTCATTGTGCTGGAGCAATGGCCCTTGAGGAAGGGTCCCAGGTAACTCCCAAATCCCAAACAGTTAAAGGGGATTGGTGAAAGAGCAGAGAGAAGGAGGAACACAAGGATAACCCAAGCTTATATTCCCTAAACACCAAACCCTCTGTTTTGGATCCTGTCCCTCGTGGCTTCCAGGTAAACTCCTCCTCAGTTTGGATGGTGTCTTGTTTTGTGACTTGGAGGATCTCCAGGGAGTTGCCAGGACAACACTGGGGTTTGATGGCAGCTGGGAAGGCACCTGAGTTCCCACGGGGTTCGGAAGCCGTGAGAATGGTCAGGAAAAGCCGCTGGAGAGCAGGAGTGCAGAGAGGAACCACGCCAGGATTAGCTGGCAGGAGGGAATTCCCTTCCCAGGTGATGGGAGCTGTGATCAGCACCAGGACAGGGGGGCTTAGTCCCACCCCATCCCTCCCTTTGCGATGGGAGTTCACTCTGGGAACTGGGCAAGGGGAGCAGTGCCAGCACAGGGAACTGTGCACCGATGTCACTGCCTGCCACCTCCCACCAGAGGTATTTTTACCAATCCCTCTTCACGGGAAAGTTTTGCAATGACTGAGTAGTAGGAAAAACACAAACCCTTCCTTTTAAAGCAAAGCCAGCCCTCCTTTGAACGTCAATTCCTCTTTTTAGCTCAATCCTTGGAACAACCGGTGGGTGAGTGCTAAAAACACCCCTTCCTTCCCCCTCCCCGCTGGGCTGGCTCTGTGGGAAGGAGGGAGGCAGGAGGGGATTCCCAGCCCAGGAGAGGCTTCCCTTCCCCAGCTGGGGCTTCACTGCCAGGGGGGAGACCAAAGGAGTCGGGAGAATATTGGGGAAGGTCTCCCCCATCTGCCTGATGTTGGCCACGCTGGGGACACAGGGAGGGGACAGGTCCTGGAGTGGCTCAAGGGGCAGACCTGGTGCTGGGTCAGAGCTCCTGGGATGAGGCTTTAGTGGAGGAACAGCAAAGAGTTGTCCTGGATGGCCAAAGGTTGGTGTCCCTCACTCCTGGGACTCGGACAGGAGCCAAAGCAAACACCTGTGAGTGGTTTGTGACCCGTGGGAGCACACGGGGTGCTCGTGCACTGTCCCAGCTCCCAGTGGCCTGTGGCTCCCAGGCTCAGGAGGAGCAGCCCCAGGGACCTTCCAGGGGGTCCCTTGCCATCAAAGTGTCCCCTCAGGCCTCGGTGACCTCGGTTCCCCACCCCACCCTCACCTACGGACAGACCCTGTGAGGATCCATCCCTCTGCGCGGAGGCTGTGCCAGTGCTGTGCCAGTGACACAGGGGGTGGTGGCACGTGGTCATGTGGCACTGACGTCCCAGCTCCTGGCACAGCCCCGGGGCTGGGGATGAGATTCCTGCTGCTGATGGACACTGGAAGCACCCTGTCCCCTCTGGAGGCTGGGGACAGCAGGACGGTCACCCTGGGTGGCAGGAGCCCTTCCTGCCACGGAGCTCTGCTTTCCTTCAGGGAAACCATCCCCTTCCTCTTTCCAGAGGAGAGCACGGGACAGGTACTGAGAACAGGCTGGGGGTGGCAGGGACCTGATCCTGCAGAGCCACCTCCCAGTGCCACCTGTCCCCGCAGCCACACAGAGTCCCAAATCTGGGAGCAGGGACAGCGGATCTGCTCCTGCTGCGAGGACACAACACGGGGTGACACTGCCCTGTGACAGAGCTGCCTGTGCCCACGGCAGTGTCCCCGAGCTGGCAGCCCGGGCACGGCTGGGAGGGAGGATCCAGCTGCAGAACATGTGGCAGCATCTGTCCCTTCCAGCCCGGGGAGGTGACACTGCAGAGGCAGCGCGGGGCTCTGCAAGGCAGTGGGGACCCGGAGGGACACGTTCCCCATCTGCCACAGCCCGAGGCGCCTCGGGATGGAGGGCCCAGCCTGACCAGAGCCCCCGGAGAGGAGGAAAAGTGTCATGAACAGCACGCCCGTCCTCCCCCCGGGGCTGGGAAGAGCTGCCAGGGGAGCTGTGCCAGTCACGGAGTCGCTGTGGCAGGGAGGGATAATGGGAAGCAGCCCTTTGGATGGGAGGGACGCAGGGCGATGTCCTGGAGGTGCCACCAGCCTCTTGTCCCATCCCAAAGCCACAGAGAAAGCGCCAGATTCACCAGGAGCACATCCCAGGCAGCCAGAACACGGCACGAGGATGAGATCAAAAGGATTCGGGAATGGGCACTGCAGCAATATCAGGGAATATAAAATAAATGGTACCTCCAGCAGCCCTCTGGAAGGGGATGTACCTTCACCTGGGTGAAAGGACTCGTCATCTTCCTTATCTTATCAGGACTGGGGAGATTTAGGTTCATTTAGGCTCTGTCTGAACACAGAGGAGGAGAAACGCTCTCCTGGCTCTGCCTGGCTGGGGTGGCCTGAGGAGAGAGATCTGCCAGGCACTTCCCAGGATATCCTTCAGCTCCTGCAGCAGATGAAGCTCTGGATGATGTCCCTGGATCACGTCCAGGGGAAAAAAAAAAAAACAAACCAAAAAAACCAAGAAAAAGAGGAAAAGAAAAACTGCTGTAATTGAAGTGAGTTGAGGGAAGGTAATTTCCGCCTGGGTTAGTGAAACAGCTCGGTGGAAATTTTTAATAAAATTCTACTCTTCTTTGAAAATGCAGATCCAGGGAAATGTGAAGGCTTTCCACTGGAAAGAATGAGTTTTGCTGGATTTCTCAACCAGTTCTCTAGAAAATTTGTCAATGGTCACAACATTTTAATCACTGCTGCTTTTTTTGTCAGACCAAAATTTACGCTCCTGCCGCCTTCCAGCCTGAGATGAAAAAGCAACATTTTTGGCATCGCTGCTTTATTTGTTCAAAATTTAATATTCTACAGATCTTTTGCCCTCTTTCTGGATCACGAAAATTCTGGAGATGCCAAGATGCCTGGCATAGGGAAACCATTTCCCCTAAAGCACGGGAAGCTCCGGATGAGGAGCGGTGCAGAACTCAGGACAGACCCTGGGTTTCTCTTGCTGGTTCTGGGGACACAGACGTGGGTTGGTGCCACCTCCTTGTCCCCTGGGCCAGCACGCCCTCACCTCATGTCCTGCACCTGGCCAAGCTGTTCCTGGGGCTGGGAGAAGGGGACGTTGCAAATCCATGAAACCACAGCCTGGAATCCCCTTTTCCTTTGAGTCAGGAAAGCACATTGACATCAGGAATGGTGATAACCCAACACCACTGCCCTGGCTCATTTTCCACACCTTCACAGCCCCTCCTTAGCCTGGGAAGTTCTCCCTTTTCCCTTCTTACCCAGGGCTTTACAGAATCCTCTGAGATCAAATCCAGTTATTTGGGCGCCTTTTCTGTGGGGTAAAACCAGCCCCAGGATTCTCCCCCGCTATTATTAGCGCATTTTCCAGCAGATGCTTCAACCCCCCAGAGGAACTTCAGGATCAGCAGCCGCTGTCTCCAAGTGCCACTGCCCTGAAGGGGTCAACCCCTGCCAGCTGCTGCTCCGCGGGGACACGGCACTGGATAAACACGGCTGGGGACACTCAGGATGCCCGAGGCAGCGCCTGGCACCGGGTGCCGGCAGCACATGGTGTCCCTGAGCACCCGGTGGTACGTGGTGTCCCCGCCCGTCCCCAGTGTCCCCGCCCGTCCCCAGCTCCCAGCTGAACGCCAGGAAGATGCCGGTGGGAGCGGCAGCACAAAGGGCAGGACATCTCCTGGGGATATGAGTGGGAAGCACAACCTGGGAAGGGGTTAAACGAGGAGCAGAGGCCACAAAGATGCACCAAAAACAGCCAGTGAAGGCACTTCGAGCCCTGAAATGTCCCTGCAACGTCACCAAGCGCTGGGACAGGAGGCTGGCACGGCACCAGGGATGTGCTGAGCTCACCCACCTGCTGTCCCGGCATTTGGTGGGTACTGGAAAAGCAAATCCTTGCCCCAGGGGCATTCTGAACTCACCTGTGGACATGGGGAAAGCAGGTCCCTGCCCCGGGGAGCTCAGGTGCCAGCAGAGGACAGGGGATAGTGCTGGGGCACAGCAGCTCCTGGGACACTCCATGCCCAGAGCCCAGCTGGCTGTGGCTCCCCGGGGACATCAGCTGGGGACAGCACTGGGGATGGAGCCGGGAAGCACCGGGATGGGAGGGGACAAGGCTTGGGGTGGCTGTGGCACCAGGACTGTTGCGACCCGAGAGGGATATAGGAACAGGAGCTCCAAGGGGAAGGGGGTGTGAGATGCAGCAAACAGCAGCCCTGCAGTGGGAGGCCGGGTTTCCTCCTGTCCCCAGGGTCCTGCAGGGTGGTGACACACAGTGACAGGCTCCCCTGCCACAGCCACTCGCTGTGACAGGGCACAGAGCTCTGCATCAGAGGGAAACTGAGGCAGGGGTGGAAATGTGGGGGCCACCAAAGTCACCAGGGGTCCTGGAGCTGGATGTCCACCAAAGGACAGGAAGCTGAAGCCTTGATGTATTTTACACCAAAAATGCCCTTTTTGCCTCCCAGTAAAACCATGATAAGCTTGAAAGAAAAAAAAAAAAGGAAGAAAATGAAGTAATTGGGATTTTAAGTAACTTCCAAGCCCTTTTGTTCTGAGAGCTCCAAACCACCAGGTGTGTGGAGGTGACTGAGCCCAGCTGGGGACTTCCAAGGTGGAACCAAATGGATGTGAAACGTTAAAGGTTTCACTGCAACCACAGTTTTATCCTTCCTGGAGCTGGCCCTGCCCTTCAGGTGCTCCCACTCTGCCCTGGGGTGCTGGACAGGGACAGATGGACACCACCACAGTGACAATCCCACTCAAGACCTCTTCCTGCTGCCTTCCCGAGCTGGGGCCTGAGCCTCTGGATCATCCCTGGCTTTGGGGGCTGCTCAGAGGGTGCCAAATCCATCCAGGACCACGACTCAGGCTTACCTCGTGCTGGGATGAGCTGTCCCTGCCACCGTCACCTCGGGGGTCCTGGCACCGAGGGTGGGACATCTTGTGCCAGCCAGGGACAGCACAGACTCCCACTTCTGACATTCCCACTATCCCAGCACGTGAGGAGAGGGCAGAATTCCTCCTGGCATCCGCAGGAGGCAAAGGCAGCAGAGAGGTGGGCAGGGTCCCTCAGAAACTCCCTCCCCACCCCGGCACTGTGAGCCACCACCAAGCACCATTCCCGTTCCCATTCCCATTCCCATTCCCATTCCCATTCCCATTCCCATTCCCATTCCCATTCCCATTCCCAGGCTGCTTCTTCCCGGAATAGGGAATGCTTCAGGAGCAGCAGCAGGGAGTTAGCAGAGCTATTAAACCTTCTTAAAGGGGCTGCTGGGCAAGCTGGGAAACACCAATGGAGACAATTCTGAGTGTGATGTGGGGGCAGGGGGGCGATCAGTGCAGCCAGCCCAGGGCTTGGTTTCTACTTTTTAGTGCCAAGTGATGGCACCCCAAATTCCGTGTTTAATTTCTGGCAGGGATCAGAGGGGATGGGGGAATCTCCCTTCTGGAGAAGGGGAGGTGGCTCAGCACCCACCACACCCCCGTCACTGGGTTCACAAATCACGCAGGTACCAGTGAGACCTAAACCACAATAATATTATTAATATTAATATTATTAATAATAATTAGAGTTCTGACCGATGGCTGCAGGTCTAGGCTACACTTTGGTGATGCTGTCAGGTGGCCTCTCCTCGGCTGGCCCCTCTCCTTTGGGATGGGGCTGGGACACTCCCACCCCGTTGCTCCTGAGTCCCGCACATCCCGGAGCCTTCCGCCCTTTCCTCAGGAGGCAGAAGCCCCAAGCACCGAAGAGGGAAAAGCCCATCAGGGCCAGCAGCAGAGCCAGAGAGGCAGTGCCCTCGGGCTGGGGACAGATCCAGCGGGGAGTGCCGCTGATCCTGGCCGAGAGATTCCGGCCGCGCTCCTGGAAGACGCAGCGGGCGCGGGGCAGGTCCGGCACGGCCACGCCGGCCGCACGCAGCGTGTCCAGCCAGCCCAGCGAGCAGCAGCTCCAGGGGTTCCCCGCCACGGCCACGGCCCTCAGGCTGCGGGACCAGCTCCCGACTGTTCCCAAGGTCTGCAGGCTGTTATCCCGAATGTCCAGGCTCTCCAGCGGGGAGCAGGAAAGCCCCACGGGCAGCAGGCTCAGGCGGTTGCCCGACAGGTCCAGCACTCGGAGTGTGCCCAGGCAGGGCAGCGCTGCCTGGCCCTCGTCCATCTGGTTGTCCCTCAGAGAGAGCTCCTGTAGGGACAGCTCCAACCCCCCCAGCGCTCCCGTGGCCATGGACAAGTCCCTGTTTCCTGACAGGTCCAGGGAGAGCAGCGGGGTCCGGTGGAAGGCGTGGGGCTGCAGCCTGGAGATGCTGTTCTTGGACAGGCTCAGATGCTTCAAGTGAGGCACGTTGTAGAAGGGGGTGCAGCTGTCTCCGGGGACTGATGTGTGAGAATCCCTTCCCAGATCCCTTCCCTGGTCACTCCCTTGGCTCTCGCAAGGCTGGAGGCTGTTGGAGCCCAGATCCACGGATTCCAGGTGAGGCAGAGAACCGAAGAACCAGCGCGGCAGCACACGGAGGGTGTTGCTGTGGAGGTCCAGCGAGCGCACGGACAGCTCTGTGCCATTGGAGACAGACTCCCTGGCCATGTCCTGGAGACAGTTCCCAGCCAGGCTGAGGCTGTGCAGGGAGCCCAGGCTGTGGAAGAAGGAAAATGGGAAGAGCTCCAGGCGGTTATTGCTGAGATCCAGGTCAGCCACGTGTGTCAGAGCAGCCGCAGGATGCACGGTCCTGTTGAACCTCTGCATTTCCTTGTAGAGCAGGACAAACTCCCTGAGATGGGGTGAGCCTGGGAGCAGGGAAGCAATGAGGTTGTTGGAGAGGTTTAAGTGTGTGAGATCATGGGCTTTGGGGAGCTCTGGGAAAGAGAGGAGTCTGTTATGGCTCAAGTCGAGCACTCGGAGCAGGTAGGCCTCTGCTCCCTCCTCAGAGGAGAAGAGCTCCAGGGCGTTGTGGCTGAGGTTTAAAACTTGCAGCTGCGTGAGGCTGAAGCCAGAGATACAGTGCAGGGAATTCAAAGCCAAGTTCAACACCTCCAGCTCTTCCAGAGGCTCGAAAGCTCCCTCCTGGATCTCCATGATGTAGTTGTTGCTGAGGTCGAGCTGGCGCAGCCGCGGCGAGCTCCGGAAGGTCCCTGCCAGCAGCTTGGTCATCATGTTCCCGGAGAGATCCAGCACTCTCAGGCTGGTGAGGTTGCTGATGTACCAGCTGGCCATGTGGCTCTCCAGGTTGTTCACAGACAGGTCCAGGACCTCTATATTCCTGAGCAGATGGAAAGCTTCCCCGTTAGCCAAGTAATTCCGGTCTAGGTGGTTCGATCCCAGGAGGAGTGAGCGCAGCCGAGGCAGCCGAGCCAGGGCGGTGGCTGACACGGCTTCCAGCTGGTTGAAGCACACATCCAGGTACTCCAGCTGCCCAAATCCTGGCATGTTGCTGCCTGACAGGTTTTGGATGAAGTTGTTGGAGAGTTCAAGGTACTTAATTCCTTGGCCAAGCTCCTTGGGAAATTTCTGCAGGCCAACTCCTTTGCAAGACACCTTCGTGGGGCTCTGTGGAGAGACAGGAGAGGTATGAATGAGGGCGGGAGTTACAAACCACAGCTCCAGGCGAGCCAGCTGCTGTCCAAGATGGGCATGAGAAGTGGGAATGAGCACTCCTCCCCCTTCCCAAGCCCAGCTGGTCCAGAGCATCCCTGTTTAGGCAGAGGAAGGGCTGTAGGCACCTTTCCTCTCGCTCTGGTTTCCTCTGGAGTTGGAAACCTGGATTGGGAGCAGCTGATTTCTTTCTGGGGTGACAGAAACCTACTGTTCCCCATCCAGGCTCCCAACTGCCTCACCAACATCCATTGGAATCCCTGCACTCCATCCTCTGAGCACCTCAGGCACGGGGCAGGGACATGGGAGCAGCTGGCTGCCAGGGACCACCTCACAGGAGACCAGCTTGAAGGCAGGAAAACAGAGGAAAAGCTGGGAAAGTTAAAGAGTTGGAGGCTGCAGGGAGGTGAGAGCCATAGGGAGGAGATTCTGAGGGATGCTGGCAGCCCCAGCCAGGCTGCTGGAGCCATCCCAGCCCAGGTGCTCCTTGGAAAACAGCCTTACCTGCTGGCACAGCGGGGAGCTGGGCCTCGCCTCCGGGCTAGCCCGGGCTCTGAGGATGGACGGGAGCAGCCAGAGCAGGAGCCATCCCCGAGCAGCCCAGAGCATGTTGGGCTGCGGGCGCTGCCAGCCCCGTCCCGCTCCTGCGGCGTCGCTGGCAGGCTGGGCAGGAGCCAGGCTCTGTATAAATAGGCTCCAGGATGGGATGGGGGAAGGAGATAAGGCATGTGGGTGTTCGTAGCTACGGAAGTGGGAAAAGAAAGACATCAGCTCGCAGAGGGGGAAAAACGGCACAAAGCCACAGGGAAGGGAAAGAGAAACGGCAGGGTGGGGTGGAGGGAGCTCAGGTGACGGGCTGGACCCGCTGTGACATCAAATGCCAGGGGGCAGAGGTGGCACGTGGGAAAGCTGAGAGGGTTTGGGGGGGTTTGCCCGTGCCAGCGACAGGCTGTGCCAGCTCCCGGGACACCAGGGGCAGCTGGCGAGGGCTCTGCAGCCATCCTGAGCCAGGGACAAGCTCCTGGCTGTGGGATCACCTGACTGTCACACCCAGGCAGGGACATTCCCTCCCCATCCCAGCACAGCCCAGCCGAGGGGACTCTGCCCCTCTCGGGAAACAACAGCTTCCCAGGGCTCACCGCCCCTTCCCAGCGGGATGTGCAGAGCTGGAATTCCCCTCCTCCTCCTCCTCCCCCTGCCCAGGGATCTGCGGTGTGCAAGAGCTGGGCTTTTCTCTGTCACACCCCATGTCCCCACCTGGGCTGCCGGGTCACCTCCTCACCCAGGGCAGGAACCCGAAGGGAACCGTCCCTGCAGCAGCTCCAGGTGGGATCTGTGCACCCGGAGCTGTGCCCCACCCACAGGGACTTTTTTTTTTGTGGGGGCATCTCCGTGTCCTTGTGCCACCTAGTGCTGACACACTCCTTGGGGACACGCCCCTGGTGCTTCACAGGGCACTCTCCAAAATGCACAATTTGGGGTTTTTTTGGCAAATTCCATGTGAAGGAGCAACTCAGGCTGTTGAGGGGTTGTCCAAGGATGTGAAGTTTCAGCCACAGAGTTCATGCTGTAATCCCGGAGGTGTCTGGCAGGAAAAAAAAATCATATATAGACATAAAATACATAAAGAAATATAGATTTTGAACACATATATATATATATATATATATATATATATATATGTATATACATACTCTCAGTTACACATCTGAGTCACCCGTCACCCTCTGACAGCTGGTGTGGTGGGGGACACTTTGTCACCTCAGGATGTGGCTCAGCCTAGAGCTGTCCCAGTGTCCCCAGCATCCAGGGCAGGCAGGACAGGGGTGAACAGCATTTTTGGGCTGATGCCCCGCGGTGCCGGGGCTGCGGCGGGGCTGGAGGCAGCTGTGAGCACACAGCACATCTGTGCAGATGTGAGCTCCTGCCAAGGAAACACCGACCTCTGGATGACCCCTGGCCCTCCCGAAAGCAGAACCAGCCCAGGGCGAGCTCCAGCCCCAGCACGGCTGGCCCGGCCACACCCGGGGAACCCTGGCCTGTCCCCCTGCCGTGGGGGGCCACAGTGACACAGCCCCGGTCAGCAGCTGAAAAGTCCCCAGTTTGGATCAGGGACTTCGGCAGAGAATTCCTCAGCATTTGCATCCCAAGGCTGTGAACTCCCTTCACATGAGCACCGGGCGTGGATCAGACCCGGCGAACACCGAGAGGCTTTTCCTGGATCATGATAAAGGCAGAGTGAACCCCTCGGCCTGAACAGGGAGAGATCTGCTCTGAAACCAGCTATCCTGTGCTTCTTGGCCTTCCTGCCCTCCACGCTGGCTCCGAGGCTCCAGCAGGATCTGTTGGAGAGATTCCCTGTTCCCCCCGAGGCTTTTGTGGGAGAGGTCTCCAAGGGATGTGAGGAACGAGCAGCAGGACTGAGGTGTGGAGGAAGCAGGGACAGAACCACCTGCCCAGGTCACATCCAAACTGTGGGTGATGGGCTCCAGCCTGGGTGTTTGGGAGCAGAAGGATACCTGGTTATCCAAGTCCATCGGATCTGCCCTTCCTTCCGTGCATTTCCAGGGCATTGGGAAGGTGACTCCTGAACAGCTCTGACCCCAAAGAGGGGACGGTGCCTCTCTCATCCCTGAAGGATGGAGCTGTCCCCTCACAAAGCACAGCCAGTGCTCTGCTCTGGCCATACAGACCTTCCATGGGAGCTCCTGGTGTGGCTGGGGAGGGACATCCCACCGGGAACACGGAGAGCAGGAAAAGGCTCTATTTGCCAAGGCCACCTGCAACCAGTTTTCTCTGCTCTCCAGCTCCAATTCCTCGTCTCCAACTCACGCTGTGGTTAGTGTGAGCGCCAGAAAAAGCCTGTTAACACATTCCATGAAGGAATTGCTCCCTCCTGCTCTCCTCTTGCATCCCAAGCACACACCAGAGGGAACTTCCATGCAGGAACTGCTCTCTCCTGCTCTCCTCCTGCATCCTGAGCACACACCAGAGGGGACAGCAACTCCCCGGCCTTTTACAGAGCAAAGGGATTCTCCCTCTGCCTCCCCGTGCCCGCAGCCATGGATCACATCCCAGATCCTGCCAGAGGGGGACAAGGAATGCAAACTCCATCCCCGGCTCTCCCAACCCCCCGTTATTTATGGCTGCCCCCAGCCTTGCTGCTCAGGCCTGCTCTAAAGCAATCCTGTTAACGATTTCCTTCATGTTCTCACTGTACACAGTTGTCCCGCTTCATTCTTGTCACAGGAACATGTCCCTCTTAATCCGTTTGAAAGGATAGAAAACCACAAAGCCCAGTGAGGAGCCCCCAAGGCTCTTGCCCGTTCCACATGTCGAGGCTGAAGGAAGGAGAAGCCACTAAAAAGCCAGAGCAGCCCATTTGTCACGCAGTTGTTTCCCGAAGTGCACGGCTCCTGTGAATAGCGAGGCCGCGGCCAACGCTGCTGCCCCGAGGAATTTTTGTCTCCCAATAACTGCAACACTTGGCAAGGGACATCACACGCTAGGGATGGAGGCAGGAATGCTCCAGGCAGGGCAGGCCCACAGCACAGCGCTGGGACACGTCCCTCCCACACCCTGCAGGTGACCATGAGCCACCTCCGCATGGAGCCACCACCGAGATTGTGGAATCCCAGGATTGGGCTGGGAGGCATCTTATGGATCAAACAGTTCCTGCCATGGGCAGGGACACCTTCCACTAGCCCAGGTTGCTCCAAGCCCTGTCCAGCCTGGCCTTGGACACTTCCAGGGATCCAGGGGCAGCCACAGCTTCTCTGGGCACCCTGTGCCAGGGCCTCCCCACCCTCACAGGGAAGGATTCCTTCCCAATATCCCATCTAACCCTGCCCTCTGGCAGCAGGGAGCCATTTCCCCTTGTCCTGTCACTCCAGGCCTTTGTCCCAAGTCCCTGTCCAGCTCTCCTGCAGCTCCTTTAGGCACTGGGGTCCCCAAAACCTTCTCTGCTCCAGGCTGAAGGTGCCACTTCGAGGTTTGTCCCGTTTCTACACAAGCTGCAACTTCACTCCCCTTTTGAAAGCACAAACAGGCTCTGGAAAGAAGCACAGGGAAACAAAACCCCAACCAAGCCGAGCAAGTGTGAGCCAAGGGCTGACACAACAGAGCAATTTGTGCCTCTGCCTCAGCTCCGGAGCATCTTATGGCTTTAGGTCTCCCCAGCTGAGGGGAGGTAACAGGACAGAGTTGCTCAAGAAGCCAAAAGAAACAATAGTGTCCCAGCTCCTCTATTAGTCACCAGAAATCGAGTTATGACTAGACTCAGCAGGGCTCAGAGAAAAGAAAAAGTGGTGACTTCATGCTGGACTGGATTTTAAAATCCCATTTTTTTTCCTTTGCTAAAGTCTCCATCACCACTTATTTTAGGTAGGAGGGTGCCAAAAGGAAAAGGGTGTGGGGAGGAAGGCTAAAAACCACATCTAAAAGCAGGACAGTTGCTATTAAAACAGAAAAAAAATTTTCCTGTTGGAATATTTTATTCTTAAACATAACAAACTTCCTCCGAGTGTTGTCACAAGTACTTGTGGCTGCTCTACGTGGCTCGGTGAAGCCTGTAGAAATGTGTTCTGGTTTGCAAAATATTAATTAAAAAGAAAAAACAAAACTAAACAAAAACAAAAAACAAACAAACAAAAAAAAACCCCAAAAAAACAAAACAAAAAACCCCCCCCACAAAACCAAAAACAAAACAAACCAAAAAACAAACCAAAAACCAAAACCAAAATACCCCCAACCCAACTCAACTTGCTGTAACAGCAGCAGTACTTGAAGGCAGCCCCCGCTGGGGCAAGGTTACCTCTGGGGTAAGGGCAGGAGCTGAAAGGAGCAGAGGCCTGGACCCGGGAATCGGCATTTTCTTTGGGATTTGGTGGTTTCTGGAATGTGGAGGCAGTTTCCTATCTGCTAAGCCTGCTCTAGTTATTCCTCTTCCTCTCGCACTTCCTGCTTTTGCTTCCAAGCTCTCGGTCGAGGCACTTTTCCTCCTCCTCCTGAGGACGAATGTAAACACCACTGAGCCTGTCTCACCCACCTGCCCTCGGCCCCCGGCCCTTGCAGCTGCCCCTGGGCAGGCAGGGAGCCAGAGCCCCCGTTCCTGGCCGTGGTTAGTGTGCACAAGCAGGAGCCTGGCTGGGATTTTGGGACAGGAGTCCGTGTCCTCCCGCTCCCGCCTGGGATGCTCTTGCCAGTGCAACATCCCGAGCAGAGCCCCCGGCTCTCCCACCAAGCCTCGTGTGAAGGTCACAGAGCAGAGTATCAGTGCAGTAATACTTGAAATACTGAGACAAGGCACACCCAACAGCCTTTCCTCCTCACAACGCTCTCCCCACCAGCTTTTTGGCTTGATCCGAGTCTCCCCGCGAGTCACAGAGGACAATTGTGCTTCCTGCATTCACATATAGGAATAAATAGCTCTGGATCAGTTTCCTTTATGGCCGGATTACAGAACCCCTGAATACTGATAGGCTTTATGAACAGCAGCACTGTGCAGTTCCGTGGCTGTCCTTGGCCACGCCAAGTTCCTCTCTAGGATGCAGGTGCATCTCCCAGGCGGATGGCCCCAAAGAAAGTCGTGTGCTTGCTCATGTTGATGGAGATGTCAGCGTGGACCATCTTCACAGCAATCTTCTGCCTGGCCTTGAGCAGGCACACCCCGGCCGTGTAGCAGGTGTTGAAGTTGGTCTTGCCGGTCTCGATGCTCCGAGTGCATTGCAGAAAGGGCTTCTCGTCCACCACCACCTCGTAGCTGGCGAAGTCGGTGAAGTTGATGTAGTAGACCTGGTGTGAAGCAGGGAGAAGAAAGGTGTCAGGGAGGGGGTTGGGGTGCGGGGAGCAAGTGCAGCGCGCTGGGGGTGTGTGCAGCCCCTCCTGGCCCCAGCACCTGCACTCACAGGTGACTTGTGCGAGGCAGGAAGAGCCCCAAGACAACCAGGAACCTCTTTTATTCCGCTTCAGACTGACCCAAGCATGCAAAAACCCCTGAATCCATGTGCCTAAGGCTGAGCTACCATCCTGCTTATTCCAGGGAAGTGACAGACTTGCCCAGAGCCGTGCAGGGCCCCCTGTGTGCTACAACAGCTTCTCCTCCCACACACAGACAGACACATTCGACTGAAGGCCTCTAGCACTTACCTGGCCAGTCCTGCTTCCTGGTGCCAGGAACCTCCTTTAGTGGTGACATCAGAACTGCCCTAAGGTGGACTGGGAGCTGCCTCCTGGGTAACTGGACTCAGTGCTTGCACAGGCATGAGCTATTACAGAGAAAAGGCTCTCCCAACCTCCACAGCTTGGAAGGAAATCACCTCACAGTACTTCTACTGATTGAACTCCCTGATTTCCAAGGCCCTGTGACTCCACTTGTCCTCACTTAACCCTCTCCCACACTCTGATTCCAAAGAACTGGAGGAAGAAGACCTGTCCAAGGAGAACTCAGTCTCAGGGAGCTGCTTCTTCCTGAGAAAGGAAATCCAGCCCTTTTGGAGGCAGGAGCTGCCTGAACACTGAATCCCTTTTATTTTTTTCCTGATGGACCACAAACGATGAGGCTTCAGTGGCCCAACACTGTGGCCAGCAATCAGCATCAAGCATTTGGGAAAAAATTACACTTTGGCCCATGTGGATTTATATTTTCTGTCCCCATCCAAACTGGATGTGTGTCACTGATTCCATGGAAGAGCACCTGACATCCACAGCTCACTTCATCTCAGAGCCTGTGCTGGGGTGGAGCTCCACGGAGCAGGGGGAGGCAAACAGAGTCACCTGGAATCTGGCCAAACCACCCGGCCTGGGAGTCCTAGGCTTCCAGAGAGACACAGCTCCAAAATCACCACAAATGACCGGCAATGGGGTGTTTTAAAGCACTGAGCTCAGCGTCCTGCCTACAGGGAAGCTTGGAAAGGTCGGGGAGTGATGGCAGGGATAACTGGAGGGATAACCCCAGGATTGGTGGGTGTGAGGTGTGCTTTCAGTGCCTAATCCCTGGCGGGCGGTGTCCTGGCGGTGACAGGGGTGTGACACTCCTCCTCCCCACGCCCATCCTGAGCTGAAGCGGTTACAACTCCACACAAGCTGTTGGCATTTGGTTGTTGTCTGGAGCCCTCTCGTGGTTCATGCAAGGCTTCCACCGGAACACAAGAATAGGAGGAGTTAGCCTAGGACCGTACTCACTTCTACCTGACTATAGATGAAGTATGTGCCGTCCACCAGTACCTCCAGCTCCCCACTGCGGGCATGCAGCTTAAACACCTTGGGGTTCAGAGTGATGCGAGACCAGTCATTGAGGACTCCACCTGAAAGATCTCAGTATGAGAAAACGGCGGTCACTCAGTACCCGTCAGGAGGAAAAGCGCAGGAGCAACACAAACACAGTCATAGCACCACAGAGAGCAGGGAGTTTGGAGGGGGAAGCCCAGGATTACACGCTAGCGACTGGGAGCAGGGACTCCTCTCTAGCTCTGAGCACACCATGGCTTGTGGGGTCACCTGTCCCTCCAACCCTCTGTGTTCTCATCCTCAAAACCCAGTGCAGGGCCAGTTGTGCTCTGCTCATCCCAGGGCTGGGCAGGACCTGCCTCCTCCTGACCCTACAGCTGAGCTTGTTGGATCTCTGTTCCCTCCTGTGTCCATGGGAATGGTCATCACAGAACCATCATGGAATGGGTCGGAAGGAAGAGACCTTAAAGCTCATCTCACTCCACCCCCTGCCATGGGCAGGGACACCTCCCACTATTACAGGTTGCTCCAAACCCTGTTCAAGCTGGCCTTGGACACTTCCAGGGATCCAGGGACAGCCACAGCTTCTCTGGGCCCCCTGTGCCAGGGCCTGCCCACCCTCACAGGGAAGAATTTCTCCCCAGTATCCCATCTAAATCTATCCTCTTTCAGCTTAAAGTTGTCCTGTCCCTCCAGGCGCTTGTCCAAAGTCACTCTCCAGCTCTCTTGGATCCCCTTCAGGCACTGGAAGGGGCTCCCTGGAGCCTTCTCTTCTCCAGGCACATGGAGACCAGCTTTGGGTCACACGACTGATTTTAATTCTGGTGTTCCTTGACTTCAGCATTCCTGACTTTGTTACTGGGACAATTTTAACAAACCCTTCGCCATTACAATTCCTACGGTTTTTAAAAGCCAAAATAACAACCAAGTAGGAAATTGCATCACATCACAATACAGTAACCCCTCACTGGGGTCCCTCAACACAGTCAGGGATTTATGGACCCACCACCCAGTCCTCTGGCACCGGGATAACTGGGATAACCTAGGGACAGACTTTGCTGTGAGCCCCAAACTGAGCCAATCTCTGTAGGTGCCTCAGTTTATCAAATCCCACTCTTTTCCTCCCAGTCTCCATCTGCCTCTCCTCTCCCTGCCCCCAGCTGGAGCTGGCCAGGCTGGCAGCTGGACAGCATTCCTGGCTCCCAGCTCTGGATTGTTCCCGAGCAGCAGGGAAGGACACTCACAGGGCATTCCCACTCTTAGACAGCAGCGTTCCCTCTGGAAACCCTCAGCATTCCCAGTAATGAAGGGATAATTGCTTTCTGAACGTAAGCAAACTGCATCTTTTCCCTCACATTGTTCCTGGGAATGGGCGGTTTCCTTTTAATTTCGGGGAGCTGTAAGCACAAGTCCCTATCCATGAGAAATTCCAGCTGCCACTGCTCACGCCTGCCGAGAGGGAAAGCTGCCTTCCCACAGAAGCCGTGGCCAGCCCTCCTCATCCCACGTGGGAGGCAGGAATTCGTGGACAGGGATCCTGCAGCCCCTTCCTGCTGTCCCCACCCTCGGGAGCCGTGTCCCTCCCAGTCTGGGACGGGGGTAAGGATGGATGGATGTGGTCCCTGGGGACTCAGGGAGGGGACAAGCCAGCTCCTCTCCAGCCCAGCCAGAGCAGGGAGGCAGGAGGTGATGAATGAGCCCCAGCTGTTGGCAAGGAGAGCAGGAACTTGAGGAGAATTTGGATGGGGATCCAGGAAGGAGAAGGAGCTGACTGTGGATGGGAAGTGGCTTGGCAGGATCCGGGATTAAAGGCTGTTGGTGGGGGCAGAGATGCTCAGGGGATCCCAGGAAGAGCTGGTGGCAGGACACCTCTGTGCCTTCCCTGCCTTAAATTCCTGGGAAACTGGAGGAAAATGGGCAAATAGGGATGAGACAGGACAAGGATCCACTGAGGGCTTAAAACAGAATGGTGAAAAAAAAAGGCCTGGTCATGGAGGGGCTGGGGAGGCACTGGATGTTCCTGGGGGTCAGGGAGAGGGGAGATTTAGTGGGATAGAATTACTGGGATGTACAGAACAGAGATAATCTGGGAGAAAAACAGGAGCTGAGGGGAAATGGGGCTGGAGACTCCACACTAGACTCTTCTAAGGGGGTCTGGGCAGGGTATTGGAGGGCAGGGATGATCTGGGAGCTGTGTCATGGGATGGACTGGGACCCAGGAATTCTATGGGTGCAGGAGGGGCTCTTCCCAGCACCCACAATTATCAAGAGATCCTTACCATTCTTCACTTGGATTGCTGAGCCTTGGCCTTGGAGATGGACCACAGCTGGCTGCAAGAAGAGCACAGGGATTGAGGATTAATGGGAAGCACCATGTCAGTCCACAAAAATCCCACCCCAAGATGGGTTTTTCCATGGAAAATCAACCCACCTGGATATCTCTGGAGCTGGCCTTGTCTGTGGCACCTGCAAAAGGCAATTCCACATCGTTGAAGGGGAAGGTTGAGTGAGGAATCCCATAAATAGAACTTTTATGCCAAAATAACCCTTAAACCCCCTTACAAATAACTTTTTTTACCCCAAAATAACCCTTAAGCCCCCATATAAATAATTTTTCTTACCCCATAATAACCATTAATCCTCCCTTTTAACAGGAGGAAGGGTATGGGGTACAGGTACTATTAAAATATATAAAACAGAAATAATAAAAAATATTTTAAAATATTAAAAAACACATAAGGAAGAAAAAGATTCATCCTGCATTTCCCTATTTTATTCCCAGCATTTCTGTCCAACCCTCAAAATCCTCTGTTATTCAACAGGTTTCCACTAGAAGGAAAAATTGCACAACCCATTCCCTGATCCACAGTGGGAATGAAACCTCTTGGCTGCCAGGATGCCAAGTTTCCCTCTGCAGGTCGTTCATTGCATCTCCCTTCTCCGGGAGCCAAATCCTAATTAAGGAGGAGATGCCTGTGACAGCACAGCACGGAGCTGAGGGGTTCCTGCTGCTCCTGGCCACTTAGAGCCATGGAATGCCAGAATCCCAGAAATTCAGGATGGTTTGGGTTAGAAGGGACCTGAAAGCCCAGGTGCCACCCCTGCCATGGCGTGGGCAGGGACACCTTCCACAGGTTGCTCCGAGCCCTGTCCGGCGTGGCGCAGGACACCGAGGCCTGCTCCAGGCTGCGGTGCCATCGCACCCGGACACTGCCGTGACACCTCCGGCATCCCCACCCGTCCAGCTCGGAGCCGAGGGCACAGATGGATCCTCACCTGAGGGGCCCTGCACTCCAGGGGGTCCCTGAGGGCCCGGGGGGCCAGGGGGGCCGGGTGGTCCCATGACGGTTGTGCCTGGAATCCCGGGGATGCCGGGAATGCCGGGGGGACCCTGCGGCCCGGGAGGCCCCGGTGGCCCTTGGGGACCGTTGGGCCCTGGAGGACCGGCTTTTTTACCTGGAAAACACAAGGACAGGCATTATCTGGGGGTGTGGGATGGGCTTGGAGCTGCAGGAGATGGGAGACTGAGGATGGATCACTGCTGGCTGCAGGAAGGGATGAGGAGGAGCCTCAGGACAGCCGGGGTGGGTGTCCCAGGGCTCCGCACCACAGGGACAACGCTGCCAACAGGGCAGGACCGGGTGACCACCCTGCAGGTGACCTTCCTGCTGAAAAGTACTTTTAAACGAGGCACGGGGCCTCTCTGGGGCCTCCAAAGGGATGGAGGCTCAGGGGGTCTCTTCCCACAGCTCCAGTCACAGCTCCAGTCATTCTGCTCTTGGCACAGGGTCAGTCCTCAAGTTCCATGCCTCGCAGCTGGTGACATCCCTACAGATCCAGGATGATGTCTGGATACAGTCAGGATGCTCCCACACCACGTTCCAACATCCCCAGCCACGGCTGGAGTGTTAAAGTCCAGATGCAGCACTCTGCAGTTACTCAGTGTGCTGGGTTTTGATGGAAAACAGGGATAATCTCTCCTACCTGTTGCACATTAGGATTGGGAGATGATCCCCATGGCTTGGTCTCCTCCAGAGGGCAGTTCAGAGCTGAGCTCCAGCTCCTCTCCAGCGTTGCTGGAGGAGCCCCTGTGCGGCTTGTGCCTCAAAATAAGTCAGTATTTTGGGCTTTGGATGGATGGAGGGGCTCAGGAAGGACTAACCCCATCCAGAGGATGGAAACACTGGAGAATTGTTACAATCACAGAATCCCAGATTGGTTTGGGTTGGAAATGACCTTAAAACCCATCCAGTCCCATCCCTGCTATGGGCAGGGACACCTTCCACTGCCCCAGGTTGCTCCAAGCCCCATCCAGCCTGGCCTTGGACACTTCCAGGGATGGGACAGCCACAGTTTCCCTGGACAAGCTGTGCCAATACTTTACCAGCCTTGTGGCAAAAACCTTCTTCCCTACCATGATCCTCAAACACCTCACATGTCCCAAGGAAGAGAAATGACACAACCACATCAGGAATGACTTCTACATACACAGAGTGGGATGAAACAAGCTCTGCAGGGAAACCCTGGTCCCTGCTCTTCCGATTTTTCCACATTCCCAACGAAAATGATGTTCTTCTGATGTAGTTTTTTAAATGGCACTTTGGAACAGCTTTTCTGCCAAGGAGCATAAACGGAGCAAAATCACTTCAATTGCTGCCACAAGGTCCCCAGTAGGACAGAATTAAACTCATGTTTAGATGACAGCAGCAGTTGGGATATGAAATTATGGTTGTTGGAATAGTTTCTGAGTACATTTATGTACTTGTTTCTCTACTAATAGCCATCTTTGTAATGGACAGAAGTGTAAGGAAAAATCCGTCTGTTTTAGCCCAGGAGTGGGAATCTCTGGATAGCCACTAGCCAGGAGCAAGGACACAAGGACATCAGGGTGGGACAACTGTGGGCATAATGTAAATGTGCAGAAAATGATGTTAAAGTAAGCAGGGGTGAGTAAAGTCACAGTGGTGTCCTACAAGAAGTGGGAAAAGACTTCAGGCTCCACAGCAATTTTTCTGTCCAGATCAGCAGCCATGATTTCCAACCTGAGCTGGCCACAGTCCAGCCTTCCTCAAATCCACTACTTCTCCTCCTCCTCCTCGGGATCATGCCGTACTTTGGAAACGATCACCTTGAACTACACCCATTTTCCCTAAACCACACCAAACTCCTCTCACCGAAACCCCCCCCCAATCCAGGCCATCCCAAGGCAGGACTGCAGACAGGGAGTTGGGAATGCTGCTGCTGTCACTCCAGGCTTCCCTTCCCAGGAGGGATGCACATCACAGCTGGTTTAGCTCATCTGCCTCCGAAATCTGCTCTGCTACTCAGGGAGCTGCTGCTTGAGCAGTGACACCATGGCTCATCCCCGCTGCACATTTCTGTGCCTTCCCCTCCTTCAAGGCATTTCAACCACCTCTCTGCATTAACAAACCTCACAAGACACAAGATATTCCATTTATTATCTGACAGCTCCCTTACCAGGCCTCCAGGGAGGGGCCCAGCACCCAAATCCCAGCCTGCCAAGTCTCCTGTGTCCGTACCCACAGGATCAGAGACTCGGAGCAGGCAGAAGCAGGGAGTTCTCCATAGTCCTCACTCATCAAACAATGAACTGGAACTCTAGAAAGAATTAAATGTGACAATACCATAAAATTAAGCTGCCTTATACAGCTGTATGCAATCCAGCTCCACAAGATCCCCCTGCCCCTCTGGAATTGCTCCAGAGGCTGCAGCCATCAGTTGTTATTTGCTGGGCTGACTGAATGTGGGCTGAGCTTTGTTACAACAAGCTTCTCCAACATAAAATTTTACGCTGCTTCACAGAGTAAATACAAATGAAGTTGCTAAGTGTGGCCTGTTCCCACCTCTCAGCTGTGGCTCTGGAGTTTGTACCCAAGGATTAAAGCCACTTGATGTGCTCTTACAGTAGCACAGACATGGAAAACTCGGCTGCTCGGACCCTTGGACTTGCTCAAAGTCCTGGCAGTAAATGTGGGACCCTAAGTGTGGGACCCTAAGTGTTCCCAGCAGTCCTACAGAAACCAGCACGGCATCAGGAACCCCCCAAACAGGGCTGCCCGAATAACCCAAATCCCAGCAATCCACTGCAAACTGCCTGAGGAATATCACCAAATCCACAAAACCCTGAGGGCTGAGCAACACCCAGAAGGGGCTCATAAAATGATAATTTGGAGGTTAACACAAGGAAAAGTGGGATGCAAAGTGTGTCCATGCTGATTTTGGTGGGTCTGAAGTAGAATCCAAACTGAGGGTTGGCAGGATCAGGATGAAAGCCAAGGCTGGCAAACAACAACAGCTCCTGGTATTTGGCACCGACTCAACTCAACTCTTCAGTTGGAGAATATTCAGGACTACTTCTGTACAACATAATTAAGTTCTTTCGGTGTTTAAGGAAGTTTTAAGGGGTGCTTGTGGGTCTTTCCTGGAGAGGGAAGCTGCCATTGGTTTCTCCTTCATGTTGGCCAAAGAGAATTCACAAAGCACAGAAAGGAAAATTCAGTTAAAACTCAAACTTACCTTTTTTCTTGTTTTTCACTGAACTTGGACCTACAAAGGGGAAAAAAAAAAAAGAAAGTCAGTGAAATTCTGGGATCATTTCATCAGGGAAAATCCCCACTGCCATTTTATTTTCCAAGTGGACAATGGATGTATTTGTGGCCCATGCAGCAGCACAGGAATGGTCTCGGCTGAGAGCAGTAACCCAAATTTCAGAGCGTCACAGAGTGGCTGGGTTTGGAAGGGACCTTTAAAGATCGTCTGGTCCAAACCCCTGCTGACTCTCTGCGAGACAAGTTGTTTAAAAATAAGAATAAAACACTAAAAAACCACAAAAGCAAAGAATTATTCTGAACTGGTTGTTTGAAACAATGGGAATCCAAACCTCCCGAGCACGGAGAGAAAATATTTACAGTGAAGCTGAGAAATGACAGGACTTTGTGAGCAGAGGCTGAAGTGTGAAACACGTTCCACTGCTTCCCCAAGCATTCATCACGGATGGGAATCAACTGCAAAAATCCCCAAATATTCCCTCACTATTCATCAGGGAAATCCCTCCAAAATCTGGGGTGTAGCACAGCAATGACTGAAATCACCTTTAACTGAGATAAAATTATAAATATAGCTGAAGGTAATGAGGTTGCTTTGAGTTTGAGGGGGTGGGGAAAAGTAAATTCCCAACAGGAGAGCCTTTTTCCCATGGATAGAGGAAAGACAGGAAAAGGACCAGAGAAATTACCCATCAACCTTACTGATGCCTTTCCACCAAGAATATTGATTTTCCTACATTGTGCTGTTGGGTCATGGGAAAATGATGGCATTATCTATAGAAGACATTATCTATAAATGGTGGTATCTATAATTTTAGGGAGAAATTCTTCCCTGTGAGACCCTGGCACAGGCTGACCAGGGAAGCTGTGGCTGCCCCATCCCTGGAAGTGTCCAAGGCCAGACTGGACAGGGCTTGGACAACCTGGGACAGTGGAAGGTGTCCCTGCCTATGGGGATGAATGAGCTTTAAGGTCCTTCCAACCCAACCCCTTCTATAATTCTACTATCTAAATGATAATTTCTGCTAATTTACTATTTTTAATAATATTTTTTATAATATTCACAGGTTGGACAACACATGGATTCCTAACGATGTGTCATCCCAGTATCCCACTAGAAAGACACACCAGACTGCAAAACCTTTTAGGCTGGGCAACCAGGCTCCTGATTCTGCACTTCTGAGCCCCACCAGTCCTCACTGTAGCCACCAGCCAGTGAACAACATTAGAAGAGGAAAAAAAAAATCCCATTTAAAGACCCCAGCCCATCCCAACCCAGCGAGACGCGAGCGGCTGTGCCTCGGCAGCCCTCGGAGTCACGAGAGTTTATTTCATGTTCCATAGATCCCACCATTAGCACCAGAACCAGAGTGAAAGTACAAATAGCTGTGGCCAGCCAGACACATTTGGGCTGGCTGGATCCAATTAGCTTCAAAGATGCCTGGGAGGAATGAGAACCACATGGGATGTCAATGTTCGCAGTCTATATTACAACACACGCATCTGTTCCAGGCACGGCAGAGAGAGATGTTATGGATCTGCAAGTGGAGCTTTCGACAGACACAGAAATATTCCTTACACGAGGGGGAAAAGAAATAGGATTATTAAGCTTGGGAGCTTCTGAGTCTCTCTGGGGTTTGCATCTGTTTGCCTCCCCAGAGCAGGGGGGGATTGTTTAATTGGAGCGTGGAGCTGAAGCTTCTGATACAGCAGAAGTTCCCTCAGTTCTGCTCAAAATGGGAAGTTCATGAGCTACTGCTCCACTTAGGCTACAATGGTAATAAATTACTGAGTCTAAGCTGAGGGCCACCAAAATTTCAGATCAATATTCCTCTCAGGTGCTGAGGCACAAGGTTTAAAAATTTGGCTTGATGGGCGCCGTCCCAATATTGATGTGCAGAGGAGAAAAATGGTAATTAAAAAAATCCTTTCTGCCAGGGTTTTCAGAGGCCACAACCCAATATTTAAACATTAAACTTGTAAAATGTTTTAAAATACTTTTCGAAATATTTAAATTTGTTAGATGCAATGGTTGAACACACAGCTAATATCGCTATAATATAATGGATGCCCCATCCCTGGAAGTGTCCAAGGCCAGGTTAGACAGGGCCTGGAGCAACCTGGGATGGGGGAAGGTGCCCGTGGCAGGAGAACGAGCTTTAAGGTCCTTCCCACCCAAATCAGTCTGGGATTCCACGATATATCCAACCCACTGGTTATCTCTTAATTGATGGTTAAATACCTACAAGTTCAGCAAGCCCGAGTCTTTCCCAGAGTCTCTCCTACACAGCCAGTCCCACCTCCCCATCCCATTGCTCCCATGGACTCAAAGCCCCCTCCCTAACCCACATTTATTTGCTGTAGTTTCATGCAGGCCTTGATTCCAAGGATGGCCTAAGAGAAAACTCTGGTTTTTTCTACTCCAAGGTGTGGATCACAGGTGTATCCACTGTGTTCCTCCACTGCGCAGGAGTATAAAAAACCAAATTACAGGGTATCTGCTGCTGCTCCAGAGTCTACAGACCTGCCACTCTCATGGAGAAGGAAACTGGTTTTACTTGGAAAGTTCCCGATTGATCAATGTCTCCCATCCCTGATTTCAGGGACTTTGCCATGCTGCAGTTGAGGATTTATTCCAGCCCCAATGGGACCTGAGAGCAAGCAAACCTCTCAGCTGTTCCCTGGCACTTCTTTTCCCTTCTTTAAAAGAATAACCTTGAGTGCATCTTTCTGCTCCTCATGAATCCCTTTCCATATCCATCAGGAATGTCCTAGAGATCCAGGTGGTCCCAACTGCTGGGATTGAATGTGACAGCCACCCAAGCACAGTTACTCTTCCTGACTTCTGTCCTTCTTCTCACTAATCTCACCTCTCCCACTCCCTTTCCACATGCTGTCTGTTCTCTTTTAGGTCAAACCAGACCCAGACCTCGGAAACTCCATCCCCTTCTACTTTTCCCATCTTTCAACTGGAATTAAATATATGTTTAAACTCTGACCCTTCCTTGAAGGAGTTGTCAGCTCTGTTCACCCCCTTGTTCAGGGGGAAGGAAGTTGGCCAGAACTGTTAATACAAAAAAAGGGTTGGGAGAGCAGGACAGGCTGGATGGCTTTGAAGGATAATAAGCATGGAATTGAGTTTTAGTCATACAAAATATACAGTCCTATAAAATATATATACATGGGAAATAGTAAAGTGTTCTGGTGGATGCTGGGGGACACCTGCATGTGCTCAGCTGCTGCTGCTCAGCAAGGCAAGGCAGAAACACAATCCTAAAATGGAAATAACTCTGGAAAACATGGGGAAATCCTGCTGAGTGAAGGGGTGTGGAAGTCCTGGGAACAGTGAAGTCAATCCTGATCACCTGTACAGAAAGATGAATTGAAACGAGAAGAATTCCACAGAAAGGCTCCTGGGAAGGGCAGGAAGTGGGCAAGTGAGCTTGATGGCCACCAGCACGGGGAAATGGGTGAGAACACCAGGGAAAGGCTAAAGAAGGAAAAGACCTGGAGGGCTTCAAGGACAGTGCTGGCACATCCAAACTGCTCCCCAAGACCATTGAGTTGGGAATGAGAAGGCTTCCAAGGAGAAGCACAGGTCTGGAGGGGATCTTCTGGCTCAGAGTGAGCCCTCCTGTGCCACAGATCGTGGCTGGAAGGTCTCTCTGAAGTCCACCAGTCCCTTTGGAATGTTATTTTTGAGATTTTTTTTGCCCAACCACTGAAGCCATCGCTACTGAGGCTACCACTCGAAACATTGCAGCTACCTCACCTACTCCTACCATCGACATTTCCTTTCCCTGGATTTCCTGTAGGAAAAGCCCCTGACTGCTGCAGTAACTCGGACCAGCTGAATTCATCATCACAGGACGGGATTCCCCCAGGAAAGATGGGAGCAGGAATTCTGCACACTGGGCTCTGGACACCCTGCCTGGGAGCAGCATTCCAGAGCTGATTTTCCACAACTGCTGGGAAAATAGAAGGGGAGGACAACAGAAAACGAGGGAATATCAAGCTTGCAAGAGGGATAAACTTGGAGGGAAAAGTACAAGCAGGAAAGATGTCTCTATATGATGACAAAAGATCCCAACCCAAACAGAGCCACCACAAGTGGAAGGCTCCAAACCATTCCAAGCCACACCACAAACAATTCCAAGTCTCTTCTAGCAGAAGCACTTTGGGTTCAGATGCAAACATCTCACTTGAAGCTGAGAAAAACACTTGCAAGAGATGAGTTTTTGGTGTGTAAACCCCCAGCTGTGGCCCAGCCAGCAGCAGAAGACATCTCCCCACGCTTCAGGGAGCAGGTTCCAGCCCCAGCTCCTGCTGGATCACTTCCAAGGCCTTCAGAAAAATCCCAGATGGTGATGCAACTCAAGGATATTACATGTGACATGTTTGCTCTTAGCAAGATTAATGGAGTTGACTTTGCCCCCCCTCCAATCTCTCTTTCTGCACGCTACACACTGCTATGATTTACTATAAATACAGAAATATCCCAAACTTCTTTAGGACATCTGCTGATATAAATAGGATATTAAAAAACCCCTGCCTTCCCTTATTAGCTGTGTGTGTGGATTAACAAGAAATAGTTTAAATTCCTGCCAAACAGTTCCAACGGGTTTTATGGACGGGAACAGATCTTTGTAATTATGCTGATTTTATATCAAACCTGTAAAAGGCTGACCATTATAGGAATCAGTCAAACAAAGGATACACCTAAGGAGGTGCTGAACGTGCTGGAATTCCCAGTTGCCAAGAGCAGGACAAAGCCATGGAATGTCACAACCACGTTTTAGCAGCATCATTTAATTTAGGACATGGCACCAAGTGATGTCTTTAAGGTGTTTATCCAGTTTGGGAAAGGTACATGTCAGCAGCCACCAGTTTTGTGTATCCCATCCATCCATCCATCCATCCATCCATCCATGCTTTGGAGACTGTGCCAACCTGTTCATTGGGAATTACTGATCCTTCTCCTCTTTCCTAGCACTGAGTTACTATGGAACATCCTCAATTTCCTTCCCTAAGTGTGACTCTAGCTTCGGGACATGTGAGACCAGATAATTCAACTGAGGCACCTCCATGTTTCCATCTCCCCTCCGCCCTGGGAGATGAGAGGATGGAGGTACTGAGGAATTATCCTCATCCCAGGTTGCAAATTAGAGACAAAATCCTTGTGATTAAAGAGATGTTGTCATTATCCAGAAACACCACATCACTTCTCACTCCTTCATAAAATAAACATTAAATCATTAAGTCACAGAATCATGGAATGGTTTGGGTTGGAAGGGACCTTAGAGATCATCCTGTGCCACCCCCTGCCATGGGCAGGGACACCTCCCACTAGCCCACGCTGCTCCAAGCCCTGTCCAACCTGGCCTTGGACACTTCCAGGGATGGGGCAGCCACAGCTTCACTGGGAAAACCATTCCAGCCCCTCACCACTCTCACAGGGAAGAATTCCTTCCATATATCCAACCTAAATTGCCCCTCTTCGAGTTTGCACCCATTTCTCCTTGTCCTATCACTACAGATCCTGATGAGGAGTCCCTCTCTGGCTTCCTTGTAGGTTCTTTCAAACACTGGAAGTGGCGGAGTGCCCATCCCTGGAGATGTCCAAGGAAGGCCTGGATGTGGCACTCAGTGCTCTGGGCTGGTGACAAGGTGAGGATTGGGCACAGCTTGGACTGGATGATCTTGGAGGGCTTTTCTGACCTCAAGGACGCTGGGATAAGTCCTACCCATGAACCAGCCCCTCTGGCCCTATTTGACCAACACTAAAGGTGGAAAGAGCAGCTTGGGTGTTCCTTGGGATTCCAGGCAGTGATTCCTCCTGCCATCCAGGATGTCAGTTTTCCCAATGAACAAGAAACCTCCAGAACTCAGCTGTTGCCTTTCCAGCACTGGTGCAGCGACATTCACTTCACTCCCATGGGTAGGAGAAATGTAAAGCTTTCCAAATATTTTTAAGTGTGGGGTTATTAATGCCAGATTCCAGTGGATTGGGGAAAGAGGGATGTTAGCTCCCAACACATGCTTAATCTAGAACATGTGCTTTCGGGGGAGGTTTGGAACCAATATGTTTTCAACATTTTCAGGAAATTTGGTCTATCCAGATGAAAGCTTCTTGGACCCTACTGAACTATCAGTCAGTGATACAAACACTGAAACAGGAGGAATTTTTTCCCTTTTCCCTGAAAAAGAACATGCTCCTTCACCAACTCCAGACAGAAAGCAACGGGTCTGCTGAAGAGCACCTTTGGGATTATTACTCCAGAATATTTAGAAAACACGATAAATGATAAATCTAGGTAAACATCCCAGAAGTAAATCATATCCTGTGCTACTCCAGAATTCTGTTGCATCTTCCCAGGGTGGATTTTTGATGAGGAAGGGAGATCTTCTGCTGAGGGTGGAGCAAAGGTGCTGCCCACACTTACAGGAACCCAGGTCAGGGTGTGAAATAGAACTAATTTCAATAAATCTGAACACAGGGAATATGTTTTCTAAGGGAATGGCGAGGGAATTCATGGCACAAAGTAGGGGAAAATGTGGGATGTGTGAGTCCAGAGGGCAGGGCCCAGGGCATTCCAGCTTTCCTCAGGCACCAGTACGCTTCTCTCCCTGCTTTTGTTTCAATCTGGTTTTAAAACTCCTCGAAATTCATGTGTGAACACAGCCACCCTCAACGGTCTTTGCCTGGTTACACTTTAAATCAAGATGCTCCACAGCAGCACCCCACAAAGAGCGTTCCCTCCCTGTCCCTCATCCGACGGGATCTCGGTCACCAGAGGGTCACCTCAGCCTGCTCCACCTGCACAACACAAGCCCTGAATTTCAGGAGTCTTTCCTTTCTTTTGCCTTGTCCCACTGTGGGCTGAGAGGCTGCTGAGTCCCCAGAAATGGCTCGGGGACAGTGGCACTCGTGACCCCCAGCCCTGTGCTGGACTGACCCAGCCCAAAGCCGGTCTTCTCCAGCCTGGGAGATCAAGGACAGTTTGCAGCTCATTTTGGACTCTTCTGAGGCACTCCCTTGGCTCCATCCAATTTTCAGGCAGTTCTTCATCTCTTTGATGGACTTTTCATGCGTCTCCAGGGGAAGTGTCCTGCACTGAGGTCACTCCTGGGGCTGCTTGGCTGCAGGGTGTGAGAAGAGCTCGTGCCCTGACACCAGGGGCTGGGAATCATCTCTCATGTGGTGGCTCAGGGATGAGAGTGGCCTTTGCCGCCTCCCTGCTCCTCTCCTCGCATTCCACCAAAGGACAAAGCTCCATCCATGTGTCATCCAGATGAGCAGATGCTGCTCCAGCAGCTCCAAGGATCAGTAGCCTGCTCCCTCCCCATTCCTCTGATCCCAAACACCAGCCCCCAGTTCAAGCTCATGGGGCTGAAAACAAACAGAGAGAAGTCACAGCTCAACCCTGGAATCCCTGGAGTGACACGAGATGCCAGAGAGCCACAATCTCTTTTCTCAAACAGCTTCAGACCACGTAAGATCTCATCAGGAACAGGTTTTTTTTGTTGTTGAGAAAGTTTTTTTTTTCTCCTGCTAGTAATCAGAGATTTTTGCTTGGTTTGACAAAACCCAGGACTCCTCAGGGAATAATTCAGTGAAGCTCCTAAGGATAGTTCAGCTCAAATTTACAGATAATGCCAATAGCAGCAGTAGGTTGTGATGTAGTTTATCTTGATCTTTAATCAAATTCAAGGGAAAAAAATCTGGTTACTGCAGCTGATCAGAACCAAAGTGTGAACAGGAGACAGACCTAAGGGACAAGCACTCATCAACCTGGGTTTTGCTCCAGGTAAAGGTGCTGTGGGGAGAAACCCCCCAGCTGGAAAAGACAAAAGGAGCAAGACGAATTAGTTGTGCTCATGCATTCCAAAGGTTTTTCCACCTTCAGAAGGATGATGGGACTCAAAGGGCACCAGGTGCTGTCTAAAGGGAGGTGCTGGAACACGTAGAGCCCCACCAGCCCTGTGTATCTCCCTCCTAGGGGCTTTCTGGCATGAGGAAAAATACAGGTGCAGGATTGTAAGAGAACCAGGATGGAACAGCACCTGTCCTTCAGAGGTCTGTCACTACTGGGATACATAGGACAGAGAGCACTCTGGACCTTATTGGCATAAGACATTTGATAATCAGGATGCCTTGGCAAGAGCACACAGAACTGTGAAGAGTTAATCCAGATAGCTGAAGACTGAATCAAGACTGACTGGAAAGGGAAAATCACATCAAATTCTGCAAGCAAGAGATGTTGTAAAATGCGTAAGTTTGTTAATCCAATTATTGCAGTAAAAATTTATTAACCTTCCTAGAATAGTATATAAACTATATACTGTGTGTAGTCCAGCACAAATTCAGATTCTGACCACAAGCAGTCAGCGTCTCCGTCTCTCTTCATTGCTGCCGATATGTCACCTCTGCTGTTGTCACCTCTGTCACCATGCTGGTCCCATTGAGGAGGAGAGGCTGGATCCAGTCACCTCCTGGGGCTCTCTCCACTCTACAACCTCAACTCTGCTCTCCAAGAGCCAGAACTCTGCTGAAAATCCCTCCTCACTTCCTTCAGTAAGGCAGACGTGTCCCTGCTCACTGCAACGGGGATTTCCAAGGCTTTACAGGACACAGGGAACAACCAAGGTGATTCACCTCCTCCATCCCATCCAGATCCACTTTGGGATCTGCGGCAAGGCACCAAGACAGGCTGCTGGCACCAGAAGGCTCTAACAAACCAGCTCCAGTCTCTGAGTAGGTGCAAGAACACCACAGCACAAATGTGGTCACGAGCAAAGACAAAATCCTGCTCCCAATTAACTCCAGAGCCACTGTTGCTGGCAAAATCCTCTTGCACTGCCTCCTCAAAAACACAAAAAGCCAGTCGAACAGAAATCTCCACCCTCCTCAGCTCTGCTCCCACATCACCAGTCCCAGCCAAGTTCCTGGGGTTCACACCAGAACCTGTGGCCATCATATTTCATTTTCCACCCTCTGGCTGCCTCTGGAAGGAGGATGTGATGTGCCTTTTGTTTCCCTTCAGGCATTTCAGTTGGATTCCAAGCGCAGAGCTGACAAGCAACATTCCCAGTTCTAATTCAAGGATCCCAAGGCTTTTTTTGGCTGCTGGCTGAAGTCACCAGGCTAATTTTCTATCCACCACTGCACCCTCTTGCTTCCTTTATCAATCCCACATATTTAAATCCAACAATTTGAAGCGTAGCATTACAGCTGTGTTTTTATTTTGTTTGTTTTATTTGGTTGTTGCCTAACACAAAACACTCTGACATTTTCAGTCACATCCCACTAAGATAAACAATGAACATATGTCATGAATTCCAGCAGAGATGATTCCCAAGTGGGGCAGCAGCAAGGTTTGAAGCGGGAGTATGAGAGGCTCTCCTGAATTTTTTGCTGGATGTTTGAAATGAGCTCTTCCCATGGTTATTCGTAAGGAATCCAGGGCAGGTGGGAGGAAACCTCTCTGACTGCCTCATCCCTGCAGAACTTGACGTGTTTTTCCTCCTCCCATCCATAATCCTGCCTAATTGGATGGAAAACCTCCATAGCACTGAGCAGCTGCCTGAGAACTGATGGTTTAATTACACAGAAAAATGCAGGATCTAGATCCGAGGATCTACCCGTGTGCATCTACACATACTTACAGCTGGATGAATCTAAAAAGGGGGAAGAAGGAGGGGAAAAAAGGGAAGAAGAAGGGGGAAAAAGAAGGAAACCCAAGAGAGACCCCATCACTCTTGGGAGGATTGGATGAAATCAATAAGGGGGAAAAAGAAGGGAAAGAAGTGGAGAAAAAAGGAAAGCCAGGAGAGACTCTACCACTCTTGGGAAGCCCAAGAGAAGTCCCTGCAGCAGCTGGCACACAGGGAACGCTGCCTGGCTCAGCCAATCCTTGCATTTATCCATTGAAACCAATTAAAGCACTTCCCCAAATCCTGCTGGAATGAGTGGGATCAGATATGACTCCAACAATGTCTCCATACATCATGGCCAACAAAGCCCTCATGAAAACATTCAACCCCAGCCTCATTCACAGCTTTTTCCCCAAGGAATTCCTCACTGGAGCTCTGCAGCTCTGGGCTGGTGACAGCCGAGAGGGTTCCAGTGAGTGCCCAGGGAGGGCACAGTGAGGACAATCACAGCTGCCCCCACCAGAGCAGCAGCTCCAGGTTTGGCTGCTCACAGAATCCCAGGGTAGTTGGAAGGGACCTCTGGAGATCACCCAGTCCTAAGCAGGGTCACCCTTCGGAGCAGGTGACACAGGAACACATCCATGTGGGTTTGAGACGTCTCCAGAGAGGGAGACCCCACACCCTCCCTGGGAAGCTGTTCCAGGGCTCTGCCCCCTCCACGGAAAGAAGTTCTTCCTCGTGTTGAGGTGGAACTGGTTGTGTTGTAGTTTATGGCCATTGCCCCTTGTCCTGGAGCCTGGCACCATCCACTGACATCCCTTGGAGATATTTATATGGATTATGAGATCCCCTCAGGCCTGCCATGAACCCCCCATACAGGAAAACAAACTTATCCATCCCAAAATCTACAGGAGGAGGATCCCTGTGGTGGCAGGGGCAGGACCTGAGGCGGGGCTCAGGTGGGGAAGGTGGATCTGATCCAGTTCCACACTAATCCCTCCACTTGGAGTGACCAGACAGGCCTGGAGCACGTGCTGAGCCTGCAGAACCTCCGTGACTGAAGGTTTATTCACTGAAATCAAAGCTCAGCTGCAAATCCTCCAGCAGGGAGACAATGGAGCCTCTCATGCTGCAGGGAGGGAGCAGCAGCTTCCAGAGGAGTCCGGCATTTCCAGCGCTCGGTGCAGCTCAGCTGCACTCACGGCTCAGCTGCAGCCACATTCCTGCCCCTCTGGAACATCTGTTCTCCTCTCATTAGTGCTGGCCCTGTTTTGTAACACAAGGAACTCTGTGAGATTCCTGAAGCTCAGCGTTTGACCCGGGGCGTTCCGAAAAGCCCCGGGTCTCAGGAGTGGAATTCAGACGGAATCACCAGTCACTTCCAATAACGTCTCTCGCTGCTCAAAGTGCAGCTGGAAAAGGAGCTGAGCTCTGGTCGAGTTTGAGCACAGCCCCTGGGAGCTCAGAATCCACCCACAAATGCAGTCAGGGCAAGTGTCTGAAAGTGCCACCGAGGTGACGATGACCAGAGAATTCCTTCTCATCCAAATCTCCCAGTGACCACCCCACGGCCTCATCCCAACCAGGGAAGGACAAACGCCCCCAGAGCAGCTCCAGGGACGGACCAGATCAGCAGCACCTCGTCACAGCTTTGCAAACATCCAAATAATGAAGCAGAGTTCATTCTGGAACAATCCAGATCCCAACTGGAAGGGCTGCTGAAGAAGCCAGGGGACAAAGGGAGGTTGTGGATGGGTCAGGACACACTGACCATTATTCCACTGTGATCCCTGTGAGATGGGACAATTCCTCACCACAGACACCACACAACTGGGCTTATGCCTCTCCCAGCTTTTCCTATTTAACATCCAACTGGGAGAGCGACAGAGCAGAGCTCAGTGAGGAATTCTGGGCTCCAGCAGCTAGAGAATCATGGAATCACAAACTGGTTTGGTTGGAAGGGACCTTAAATCCCATCCCATCCCAGCCCCTGCCATGGGCAGGGACACCTTCCACTGTCCCAGGTTGCTCCAAGCTGTGTCCACCCTGGCCTTGGACACTTCCAGGAACATCCACAGTTTCTCTGGGCAACTTGTGCCAGGGCTGGAACAGAACTGGAACCAGCACCTAAACACCACTCTGGGTTTTTAGGGACAAGACCTTAAACAGATCCATGTTATCCTAAGCCCGGGAATAACATAGAGATAAG
Source organism: Picathartes gymnocephalus (assembly GCA_013390045.1). NCBI lineage: Eukaryota > Metazoa > Chordata > Aves > Passeriformes > Picathartidae > Picathartes > Picathartes gymnocephalus. The sequence continues at coordinate 121,582 of WEKY01057664.1, read as the reverse complement.
GATATATAAATAAGCTGCAGCCCTCATTTTATCACAGTAATAACAAATACTGACAGCAACATCCCAGGAAAGGGATGAGTTTATCCCCAAAGTTTAAAACATCACATTATTCCCAATTTCTCCCACTTAGAGGAAAATCACAGAGAAATTCTAAGGGAAATCAGTAAGAACAAGCACTTTGTGGTGAGCCCTTCCTTCTGGGAGCGTCTCCCGTGCTCCAGGAAATGTCCAGTATTTACTGCGTGCTCATCACCATGGTTTCAGAGCACAATAAGGCTCTATTGCCCTGCATCCATCTGTGTTTCTGGGAATGCAGGGGCTTTGGGAATTGCACGGGGCTGACACAAAGGCACCCATTGTTCTGGAGGCAGAGGGACGAACCTGCCCTTTCCACAGGAGAGGAAGCCGGCAGGAAAAGTTGCTATTGTGAGCTGCCTATTAAAAAAAAAAAAAACGCGGAAAAAAAGTCCTGTTGCATCGTCAGGATGGCTGGGACAGGGCACCTGTGGGATTGGGGGCTGCCCGGGGGGAGCCAGGCACCCCCAGCCAGGCTGGCATCTGCTACCTGCTAAACCATCCCAAACCCATCCAAAACCCATCCTAAACCCACCCTAAAACGAGGCTGGCGCCAGCTACCTGCTAAATATCCCAAAAACATCCAAAATCCATCCTAAACCCACCCTAAAAGCCAGGCTGGCCACAGTTTCCTGCTAAACCATCCAGAAACCATCCTAAACCCACGCTGAAAGCCAGGCTGGCATCAGCTACTTGCTAAATCATCCTAAAATCACACTAAAACCACTCTAAAAGCCAGCCCCTGATATTAGCTACCTGCTAAATCATCCAAAATTCACCCTAAAAGCATTCTAAGACCATTCTAAACCCACCCTAAAACAACCCTAAAACCATTCAAAACCCACCCTAAAACCATCTTAAAACCACACAGAAATCACCCTAAAATCACCAAGCAAATCCTAAGAGGGTGAAACTGGACCCATGTAGCTGGAGCATCACTTCTGAAACTCCACGTAGGAGCAGGGATGGGAAAGAGCTTTAAATCCCCCAGAATTTCATTTTCCTTTCAACCCAAAGCCATTTGCAGCGCCGGAATTCTCCTCCAGGACTTTCCTCGGCAGGAAGAACTGCCAAAGTAGTAGGAACCAAATTGTTGTCAGCTTAAGGCCAGCCATCTGCTCAGCCTCTTCCCAGCTGCCATGCTCCCAATCAAAGCCTGGAGAACAATCCCTGATGTTTCTCACCAAGCTCAATATGAAAAAAAATCTAGGAAGGGAAAAAAAAACCAAACCAACAAACCAACAACGCCAAACCCAAAATGCAAAAAACCCCAGAAACCAGGAAAGCAGCCCGGCAGGGATCTAACTGGGAACAGAGATGAAAGTAGGAGAAAAAGAAACTATTTTATTTGTTTAAAACAATGTTTTTTAAAGAGTCCTATTGACATCTGCTTTGTAAATGCTCTGTCATTATTTATAACCTCCAGAGCACAGAATTGTCTCTGGAGTTACAACCATGCTACTCCCAGATTTTGGCTTTGTTAGCAAAGAGCCAGCAGCATTTTCACTGGCACTCTGGGAATAGAGATCTAACATTTCATACCCAGTTTTTTTTAAAAGTGGACTAATTTAACATCCTTGATGGTTCCTTTTAGCACAACTGTTGCTAATTAGCAGCTCCAGAATGATTTGTTCATCTGGGAGCAGTGGCGGTTCCACAGCAGCATAAATACACCAGGCCAAAAGGGAAGGAGGGGGAAAGGAGAAAATAGGGAAGAGGCATTGGAGAGGGGCAGGTTTTAGGGAATTAAAGGAAATGAAGCGACAGGTGGAGATGGGAACACTGAGGGGAAAAAGAGGCAGGAAAACCAGAGTGGAAAGGGATAATGCTGGGCCTTGAGAAGCTGGAAAAATTGGTGGTAGGTTTTAAAGCTGTGCAGAAGTTGGGTCTGGTGGCATGGACTGGAAAGTGACTTCAAGATGATGATCCTGGGACTGGAACAGCCACCAGCCCCCAGTGATCCTGTGGGATGCTCCAGGGCTGGAGGGATGCAGGGACAAGGAGAGAGACCCTGGCCAGGACATGACCTCAGCTGCTCCAAGTGGCCCCAGGGCCACAACCCAAAATTGAGCAAATCCAACCACAAAACATGTCAGGGGTCAGAGGGCTGAAACCAGAGTCCTCCAAGGAGGAACCCCTGAAATTCCAGAGTCGCACTGGGGAGTGACAGGATCCAACTGATGGCTTTGCACACAGTTTTCCTTGGATTTTTTAACAAAGAGGCACCAAAGCAGCTTTGCTGCTCCCATGTCCCATCCCTGTGGCCCCATGCTCTGGGCACAGCCAGGGCCATCACCCTCCCCTGGCTGCACGGAACCATCTCTGCCCTGTCCCAAAAAGCACCTCCTTCACAGCAAAAGGCTTCAAAGCAAATCCTCCAAAAAGAAAAAGCTTTTGGGAAAGGAACCACGTTCTCCCTGCTGTTTATAAATTATGAAAGCCAGCCCATTGTTGGTACCAGGATGAGCAGGACTAGGAGAGCTGGGAAGGGTCGGAGCAGCCTCCCTCCAACCCCAGCCTCCACACTCGGATGGCTTTGGTCTTTTCCTCCATGTGTAAAAGCACTTGAAAGTCCATAAAATTAATTCCAGACAAATATTAGCGAGGCCTCAAGTGGAAAGCACATCTCCTTCCTTCTGGGAATTTATAGTTCAGCCACTTTTATCTTCGGGAGGCTCTTTGGAGATCAAAGATTTGATCAACTTTTCCTTTGTGAAACTCATGAAGAAAACGGTGTTATCAGGACCACGACATGATTTTATTTATTAGTTTAATGATTCATTGCCCTGCTCTGACAGCAAGATTCCTTCATGCAGGCCTAAAACAAACAGCCCGAGTTCCCCAAGGCCGTGGCTCTGTTTGTTTCTCGATTTTATGGTTGTTACAAGGTCAAGCCCTGCCCTGACAGCTCCCACTTGTTAAACGCAGCTCTAAAACCACCATGGCCGAACACGGGGCAACAATTTGCCAAAGCCAGAGGGACACAACCTGTCGCTCTGGCAGTCCCCATCTCCATCACCTGTGGGGTCAAAATCCCTAATTTTCAAAAAGACACAGGTAAGAATCACAGGATCAGTGAGGCTGGAAAAGGCCTCTGAGTCCAACCTGTGACTGACCCCAGCCCAGAGCCCCGAGTGCCATGTCTGGGCCTTCCTTGGACACCTCCAGGGATGGGCACTCCAAACCTCCCTGAGCAGCCCCTTCCAATGCCTGACCACCCTTTCCATGGAGAAATTCCTCCTGATGCCCAACCTGACCCTCCCTTGCCACAGCTTGAGGCCATTTCCTCTCATCCTGTCCCTGTTCTTGGGAGCAGAGCCGGACCCCCCACAGATGCTCCCTTCTGTCAGGGAGTTGTGGAGAGTGAGAAGGTCCCCCCTGAGCCTCCTCTACTCCAGGCTGAGCCCCTTTCCCAGCTCCCTCAGCCACTCCTGGTGCTCCTTCCCGAGTTCTGTTCCCCTCCTGGGACTGGAGAAGTGGTGGAAGTGCTCTGGATTTCTGGAGTGACTCAACTCTGAGCATCCAGGGAACATCAAAGAAATGGTGAAAAGCAATGCCAGTCGTGAAAAGACAACACTGGGCACAAGAGTGATGGGCAAAACCCTCATCAGACACCAGCCTTCAGCCTCTCTTTCTCTCCTCAGCAGCTCTCTGCACATCTGGCAAGGCAGAGGCAGCCTGAGGGATGAAGTTAATCTCTCCCAACATCTGCCGGCAGCGCTCCATCGACACCGCTTGCCTGCAGTGGGAACTTGCTACTATACAAGCAACTGCTGAAGACACTGGGATAGATTTCAGGGAGACTGGGAAAAGGACTGGGATGCTGCCTGAGCCATCTGAGCACCAGAGCAACACCAGCTCCAAAACTGATGGCCCACACTGGGCTGGAATCACTCATGGAGTCTGCACCAAATGCATCAGACTTGTCAGCATTCCAGGCGAGAGGAATCCAGGGAGTTTCACCAAGCTCTTTCTTGGAGCAGAGCCACAGGAAAAAGCTTCTCCACTGTGAAACTGTGAAGGTTTCAGGAGAGATGGAGAACTCACAGAGCTGGACTGGAAAACCAACGATGATAAAGGAGTTGGGACTCGGGCCTAGCCAGGCACAGACCATGGCTCCATCGGTTCTGTCCCTGCTTTCCCTGACATCCCACCCTTTCTCCTCTCCTATAAAAGGGGATCTGTGCTTTCCTGCAGTAGGGAAACATGGGAGCTCTTCTAGGAGTTCATGCTCCTGTCTTTGTGTCATGACAATCATGAAAGCCAAGACTGGAAATCAAATTCTTCACAAAGAAATCAGGAACCTTTCTGCTCTTTTAATCCAAGCTTTGTACAACTTTGCCTTCCCTTCACACGGGCTTTGGTCCCACCTGAGACTCCACAGCAATGCAAAAGCCCCTTAGAGCGGTCACCAATTTGGGATGCAGATGTCCCCAGTTGTTTGTTGGACTGTGAAAAGTGAAAAGCTCCTTGATGGTTTTAACAAAGCCGTGTGTGCAGGACAACAGATAAAGGCAAACAACTACAAATTAAAGCCTTGAATGAGCACTGTTTGAGGAGTCAAAGATGGAATTCCTAAGCAGCATTAATTCACACAAGACCTGCAGTTGCAGATAGCAGAACTCCTGGAATTCCTCACCTGGGAGGGAACCAAAATCAGGGAGAAACAGAGCAGGACTCACCGTCGGGCCCTTCGCTGCCTTTACTCCTTTTATTCCGACGGACGCGTCTCCCTTCTTCTCCAACGTGCAGCTTCTCCTCGGGGTGAAAGAAGTTCAGCAAGGCCAGCTGCAAGAAGAGGGACAAGTTTAAGCATCTTTGCAAGGCTGTTTTAGCCAAGCTGAAAGATTGGAGCCTGAATGTCAAATCCTTCCCATCAGGGATAGAGCGGGAGAGCTGAGGGAGACGTGACATGGCTTCTCATGGATCTCAGCTCATCCCACGGAGATGCGTCCCCTTGGAAGCCGTCTAGGACTTGGGAAGACTCCATCTGAGGGGTTTCACCATGGAGAATCCTTCCCTCAGGAATGGGAGACTGCAGACCAGGGCTGCAGGGAGATCTATGGCTGGAAATAATCAAACACCTCAAAGGCCAGTGCGATAATTCCTAATTTTTCTCTGCAAAACTTGCTCAATCCTGGAGCTCTGTCTCCAGCATTACTCACTGCCAGTAAGTTTTTCCTCTCTTAAGCTCTCCTCTGCAAGCCTCATTAGCTACTGAGATTCAAAGGTCTTCAGGGAGCTTTAAATCCAACTCAATATGCCACATAAATTAACGCTTTAAACCTACACCAACATTTGTAACACGAGCTTTGCCAAGAGGCAACAATTTTATGTAGCGACCTCTTACTCAGGAAAAAAATTGCTGCTGCCTTAAAAACTCTTTTAACAGGTCAACATCCCGACCCAGAAACTGGAATTCGGGGTTAGAAACCAGAATCCCAGCTACCCCCAGGTGTGGCAGCTCATCACCAGTGGCGTTTTCTCGTTATTTCCACTACACAAAAAGGGGAAGTCAAAGATCAATTAGGGACCAAACGCCTTCTGCGCGTTACTGCATCCAACAACCAGAGCTGCCCCGACCAGGATGGGGTTTTCTTGCTGAAGAAACCCGATCATGGTTATTTAAGCTGTAAATACATGGCAAAACCAAACACAGCCCAAGACAAGAACCAGGCTTCAAAAAGCAGCCCCAAAGGTTATCGGGCTCATCATTGTTCTAAGAACAAAACCCGGGGCATCAAAAGCATCTTTGAAAGCTCAGCGGAGAACAAACACCTCCCCTGAATTGCCGGGCTCGTTAAGCTGCAGCCCATAAAAGTCCCTATCGAGAGCAATAATCGCCAAAGGCCCCTGGATTCTCACAAGTCCCAGGGCTCTCACCTCCCCTCTCCCTCGAATTCCCAAGGTATTTCCCAAGCACAGCTCCCCTCCCAACCTCAGCATCCCAGTCCTTCACTCAGATTTTACAGTTGCATTTTGCTTTACCCCAACAAGCTCCGGTGCAGTCTCACAAATGGAAATGCTTGGAAACTCTTTGGTTTTCAGAAAAGAACCCCCCAAAGCATTTCTCAGATTTCCAAACTGTTGCTATTTCCTTCTGTCCCTGTGCAGGCAGGTCTGCAAAATTCCTGGGTGTTTGTCATTGCAATGATGTCGTGGCTGAAAGGACCCCAAAACGCTGTGGGATGACCTGGGATCAGCTTCCCAAAGTCTCACTACTGGGCTTTTAAACGTCCCTAAAAAGCAACAATGAGTAAAATTTACCTGCCTGAGGAAGGCCAGTTACAGGGTTGGATGGAGAACTGAAGGCTCTCGTTTGCAAGGAGTAAAGGGTGAGAACAAGGGGCACAGCTCCCTGTGCCCACATTTCCAAAGCTCCCACATCCCACTGCACTGCTCCAAGTGTGGACACTGGAGCAGGATGTTCCTGCAGGCACCACCAGCACCTTTCCTGACACACCAGAGCAGAGTCAGGGATGAGAACAAGTGAATTTCTCTTCAAACTCCTTATTTAACTCATGTTGAGACACTGCAGAACTAATTAAAGGAACAAACTGCACTACAATTCAGGTTAAAATGTCAACGAAATCCTCAGTGTGGCTTTAGAATGCTGTTGTTGCCTGGATCATTACTGAAGTTTTACAGAACAGGGTGAAATAGAGGCTGTTCCTCCAGGCTGAGCAACCCCAACTCCACTGCTCTGCTCCAGGTTTTGATCTGATGTCACTTGTCACTGACCACAGAGAAAAACACTAAATTTTGGCTCACAGTAATCTGTCCATTAAACTTTGTGTTTCCAGTCAGAAATTACAGTGAGGGTGAGTGCTTAAAACACACCCTTTACTTAGGAAATAAACCCATAAAAGCAGCTTGTAACACTGTGACCACAGCAGCTGCTGCTTTGGGACAACTCCCACGAAACCGTGTTTTCCAGGAGCAGTGACACACCAGCACTCCGCACTCAACCTGGGAATGGACACAATCCCTGTGAGCAGAGAGAGGAGTCAGTCCCGAGGGAATACCTTCCACAGTGCTTTGAATTATGCAAATAATGGCACTGACCCTGCAGTGACTGGCACGGACGGGTCAGGGGTCCAGCTTGGGATGGAGGGAATGCTCAGATCCCTGGGAAGGTCAGGGGCAGAGAAAGGGTGACCAAGCCTCTTGCAGCCATTGCATCTCCCCAAGGCCAAGTCCCTCTCCGGGGGCTCAAGGGCTCCGTTGTTCCGGGGCTGCAGCTGCCGGGGGATGCTCGGCCATGAAGGGGCCGTCTGTGTCCGTCCGGGAATCGCGGCCAGCACCACTCGGATGCTTTTTCCATTCACCGCTCCCAAGAGATCAGTGATGTACTGGGAAGAAATTCCTCCCTGCGAGGCCCTGGCACAGGTTGCCCAGAGAAGCTGTGGCTGCCCCTGAATCCCTGGGAGTGTCCAAGGCTTGGAGCAGCCTGGGATAGTGGAAGGCGTCCTTGTCCATGGCAGGGGGTGGAACAAGATCATCTTTAAGGCTCCTTCCTTCCTGTGCATCACCCCTGGGCTCACGGGGCACCCCGGCTGTGGCACCTTCTGGGAAATTCTAAAAGGAATTCTTACCTCGTCCATGATTTCACTGAAACTCCTCATCCTCTAAGTCACAGAGAGCTGCTTCTCCCAGCCTCTGCACTTGCAGAGCTGCAGAATTTTTGAGGAGTCAAGCACACACAGCTTCTTTTTTGGGAGCAGGTATTTTCCCTGCACAGTCTGAACAATCTCCATTTCCCTCCTCCTCTAACCTAAAGCCCTCAAACCACCTTTAATTTTAGAAACATCGTGGGTTTAATCAAGAGAATCACTATAGGATGCAAAAAGGTCAAAAAGCCAACACAGGAAAAATCCCAGGGGAAGCCATTCCTCAAAATAACCTGGGAAACAATAGCACAGGCACCGCTCGCCGGAGGGAATCGGATCTGCCTCGGTTTCTCTGGGCAAGATAAAGCAAAACAAAGGCACACAGAGCGGGTTTTCCCTGCAGAACCTGCCTGGGAACATTGGACAAAGCTGCTGGAGGATGGATGCCAAGGGAGCACAGTGGGAACTCCCAAAATAACAGGGTGTGTGATCACTCAAGCTCATTGTAGGATGGACATTCCATACTCTATGCAAGTAAGGAGAAAGAAAGGTATTATAATTTTTCATTTAAAAAAATATTATTTGTCCTGTCATTCCAGGCCCTTGTCAAAATTCTCTCGAAGAACCACTGGACACCAAGGGAATGTATCTACAATGGTCAAACAGCTTCAAAGGAAGAAAAGCGGAAAAACTCAAACCAACCCATGCAATTATGCACAAAAGGTGGATTTTTCCTTAGGCTAAGTTGGTAGGAAGAATGAGTTGGTAAGAAGGGAAAAACAGCCAAACCTTCAGGTTTACAAGGCCTTTTGGGTGAAAACTGAAAAAAAACCCAAAGACTTTCTGCTTCCAACAGCTCCCAGTTCCTCCTGACGAAAGTCCAGCCAAAGATCTCATCCAGAAACCCACAGCTCAATGTCCAAGCAGTCCAGTAACAGACACCTGAGAAAAAAAGCATGAACTCACCCTCTTGCAGGAGTGTTTTTAACAGGATTGTTAAAGTCAAATTCCCTCTCCCTTTGCAGTTTAGGAGATCATGAGAAACCTAAGACACAGCCCAGGCTCTGCAGCAGCATTCTCTACAAGCAGTACTGTTGTTTTTCTGGTTGCTCTCAAGTTCAGCCTGTGGTTCAGAGGAGCAGCTACTTGAATATCAACTCCATTGTCCTCCAGCACTTTGCCTCTGGTCACACGTGGTGCAAAAAAAAAAATGATCAAGTAGATAATTTATATTCCACCAGCTCAGAAAGAAGCTCAGGGAGTAACTTTGCTTTATTGAAAAGAAACCCCATTCAACATATTTTAAGAATTGTTTTTGTCATCGTTTCTTGCTCCTCATAAAAATGCAAGGAGCAAACGAGGGAACAATTCCCATTTCAACGTGACAGAACTTTGACACCGTGTCTTGTCTGCAGGACAAAGCCACAGCCCTGCCTGCAAAACTCACAGAATGAGATCAGTACCATGAGAGGGTGGACCAGAGAGAGAGAGCAGAGATGGTACAACCTGCACTATCCACCTTCCTCCCCAAATGGGTGGTGGGAATCCTTGCCAGGGCTCTGGAGCAGGTTCCACATCAGAACAAACCCATTCCCTCAGGTTTTCCTGTGTCAAGCTCCAGCTTGGTCCTCACCTTCAAGATGCCCAGAACTCCTCTGGTCCCTGTTTTTTCATCTCTGTCATCCTTCCATCCCAACGCCAGCCACATTCCTGCTCTTTCCAGCTGCTTATCCTGAAGCCCAAGATCCCAGAGGCACAATCCTTCACTATGAAATCCCAACACCCCCTCATTAAAATCTGCACTCAAGGATCCTCACTGAGGTTATCTGACCCAACAGGGAACTTCAAAAGCATTTTCTACTCAAAGCTCTTCTATAATCCAGAAGCACCAGCGATGCTAAGGAGCTTATCCAGGTGGAAAGCTTGGCTGGGAGCAGGGATTGAGCTCTGGTCCAGGCAGGAGCTATAACAGCAGAGCCACCTCCCTCCCAACGCTCATGAAGAGCTTCACAAAAATGACAACCAAGGAGTCAAGGGAGTACTTGACCACTAGGAAACGAAAATGACCTTGGACTTGGAGATGGACCATGGAATGTCATCGAGCAAGGGCACAGCACCTGCCAGTGAGCAGGAACTCCCATCTCAGCACATCTACACCCTGAACACACCACCAGTGCTTTTGGGAACAGGATTTGAGATTCTGACAATGTGCTGAGCACCCCTGTCCTTGGGTCAAAAGCCTCTCCCAAGGACTGTGCAATCCGAGCTTGGAGAAGGCCAGGGAATGACACTCTGGGTCTTCCAAGCACTCCAGTAACAGACAACGACTGGAGATGAATGAAAGAGGAGGGAGCAGGTTTTCCCAAGCTTTTATTGGTATTTTACCTTCACTACTCAGGAAAGCCACTGCGTTTTGCAGAACAGAACCCTCAATCCAACTGCCAGTTCTCAGTCACAGCCAAAGCGATGGACACAGGGAATGAATTGCCATCAGAACAATTAACACACCTTATAAACTTCCCTTCAGAACCAAACCCTTCCCAAAACCTTTCTCCCTTCCATGTGCAACAGAGCTTTAAGCAGACTGATGACAGCGGCGATCACATTCTGCAGCTCCAAGTTTGAACGGGAATTTCTTCCTTTCCTCTAATCTGAACCTCCCCCAGCTCACTCAAACTCAGCTTAATTCAATAAGCAACATCCCAAATACTTACATTTCCACCACTGATCCAACTGAACACACCACTAGATTTTTACTTTTAGTCAGCTCAAGGAACCTGGAGCAAACACAGGTAAACCTGGCAGGTAAGGACATGGCAGAGGCAGCAGGCAGGTGGATTTGCTCCTCATGGGAGGAGGGAAGTGTAACTTTGGAAAAAGAAGGTTCCAGCACTCCTTCAGCACAGGGATAATAACCTATAGAACCCTGAGAAACACCTTCTGTCCTCAACCTCCACAGCAAACTGGTTTCAGCACAAATCTGCAGTCTGCAGTCCGAATCCCTGGACCCCACACACCCCACATCCCTGACTGTAGGAGCACCTCAATCACTAAATCCAACCCCAAACCAGCACCACCTGAAGCCTGGAAGACCACAACTTGTTTAATGAGGCTGTTTGTCCACGCACTTGTCTGAGACACCTTTCCCTGGAGCTGCCTTGTGCTGGAGGGCAGCTGGTGGCTCCCACAAGGACTTGGATGGGGGGACAACGCCACAGAGGTGGACACGGCTCCAGCTGAGGCTTCCCATTGCTCACCTGCTGGCACTGAAGGGAAAGCTCAAACACAACCCAGATGTGAGGAGAACAAGGCCAAAGATGAGTTTAACACTGCACATGAAGACACCTGCAGTGAATTTTTTACTGGTAGCAGGAGTAAGAGATTCCTGCTGCAGGCTCTGGCTCAGCAGAGCCACGGGAAGCTCCTCGCTGGGAACAGGCTGGTTAAACGCTCAGAAGGATCAATGTCAGCAAGGTAAGGAACTTAAATCAGTTCCTTTTGCCTCCCAAGGAAATCAAATTTAGCTGTGAAGCAGCGCCAGGCAGCGATCTGCTGTCTATTAGCAGGAATTCTCAGTTTTTCACCTTTTAATTAGCTTCTGTAGCCCTTTTCAGGCCCATTTTCAGCCAGCTGGGCTACGCCCCCCTCCAGATGGAGGTCATGGGCTCTTCTCCTGCATTCCAACAGCTATTCCTTCCTTATTTGAGCAGTTACATTCCCAAAATATTCATGCATTTTATAAAACATGGCACATACTTGATTTGGGGGAACCCAACCCTCAGCAATTCCATATCAGCCATAGTTCCTCCTCCTTTCTCTTTCTCCAGCTGCACCTTTGCACTTGCTCCTCATGACCCGGAGCTTCTCCAGCACATCCAGGACAACATGAGGTCAAGAGCACAATCCTCCTTGAAGCCAGAATTCCTCTTAAAAATATTCCCCAAAGCAAGTGCTGCTCCAGCCAAGAGCTTCAGGGTTCTGCTCCTGCCCTTGGAGTACCTCTGTTCCCTGCAAAATGAAGAACTGGGCTCTCTCCAGCCTGAAAGCATGCTTGGGGCTCCTCCTTAGGAGAAAAACTCCTTTTGCCAGGTTTGAAACACTTTTAGGAATACCTGGAAGATTCTGTTAGTCATGGCAGGAACAATGACCTCAACTGCTTCCACAGCCAACGTGACACGGACCACAACGTGCACAGGGACCATTGCCAGAAGATGCCTGGGAGCACCTCCACTGAAGGTGCTTCTCTGCCACTCAACACCTTCAACTCCCACCAGTTCCAGACTTTTCTCATGAGACAGGAGCACTGAAATCCCGACATCTGGGAAGAGCAGCTGATTCAAAGAACAGTCCCCTTTTTGAACCCATCTCCAAAGCAGACAAACACTCCAGCCACCTCTTCTTGCAGGAGGTGACCAACCAGATCCTGCTGTGGAGCCTTGCATTGGCGATGTGGCTGCAGGACCCAAATTTATGGCATTTTTCAGTTCTCTGGTATTTGTCCTTTTATCTCTGTTCTACGTAGTCTGGGGTGGGACCAGCTGCAGCAAAGAATTGGTTTGGATTCACTTGTAGAGATGGATCCATACGGGAGAAAGTTACAGGAACTTCATTCTGCCCTTGCTCTCGGACAGCCCTTCCTATAGTGTTGGTTTTGTTTTTTTTTTTTTTTGAGGAAATCTTCAAAAATCTTCATAATTTAAAAATATTTTTGCTGTTGAGATAATGGAGCGGTTTAAAGACATGTCCAAGGCCAGGCTGGATGGAGCTTGAAGCATCCTGGTCTAGTGGAAAGTGTCCCTGCCCATGGAAAAGGAGTGGAATGAGATGAGCTTTGAGGTTCCTTCCAGGCCAAACCATCCTAGGAGTCCATAATGCTATGATAAAGTTTTAAAAACATTTTTCCTTGCTCCGTAACAAATCCAAGATTTCCTGTCCGAGTGCATTTTTTCCCTTTTCAGTACAAGGACTTTAAAATCCTCTTTTCTCAATCTGGATGTTAAATTTGGCCTTCAGCGGGGATTAATTTTTATGACATTTTATTGGAAGAAGAAAAACAGAAGGGAAGGAAACAGGAGGAGGGAATGAAGTAGCCCAAATCAAACAGAATTAAAATGAAAACAAGTCTGCTGAAAATGTAACACCCACAAAATAATGCATCCATGAAATACTGTGGATAAACAGTCCACTGCATCAACTGAGAAATAACCCAATTATTACCCAGCCATCCACTCTGAGGGTGAAGGTTTCAACGGTGATTCCCACACCTGCAGGGATGCATGGAATTGTGGTGGGAGACAGCGACTGCCTGGTTAATTCTATACAATAATCTGCTCAAATAAATTATGCTCTGTTGCCTAATTAATCAGATCCCCTGCAATTAACGTCAAGGAGCCAATGACCTCATGCAGACAGGATTAAGAGCTCTGCAAGGCTCCGTTCCGGGCACAGCCAGCAGAACAAGTCCCCGCAAGGCAGGGCCGGGTGCAGTGGGAGAGATGCTCCCTCATGTGGGAATTGCAAAACTCCAGACCCTACAGGGACTCCTCGGAAGCCAAAGGGACACAGCCTGGGAATGGGGGGAAGAGGGAATGTCCCCTCGAGCCCTAGATCCAGGGAGAACCAAGGGGCTTCTCAGCACAGGCACTGGAGAAGCTGCCTCCAGATAAACATCCTACTTCCCAAAAATTTATAGAAACATGGAATATTTCGGGCTGGAAGGGACCTTCAAGACCATGTGGCCCACCCCCTCTGCCATGGGCAGGGACACCTTTCACTAGTCCAGGTTTTTCCAAGCCTCATCCAACCAGCCCTTGAATATTTCCAGGGTTGGGGTATCCACCTCCTCTCCAGGCACCCTGTGCCAGTGGTGAGAAAAACCACCCTCATTGTAAAAAACCCTAAATTCTGCTGCTCTCTCGTCCCCTCCTGGCCTGGTTTCCCCTGCCTGTGTGAGCTCAGCAGCAGGAATTGTCTCCTCTGGAAGTGAGCATACCTGGAGCAGCTCCCACAGCTGTGGCACCCACTGAAACCATCAGCATGAGGGGAAAACACCACCCCAGCACTTCTGGGACGGATCCTTCCAGAAGCAAACCTGTGGCAGCCTGACTCACCTGCCAGCTGTGCCATCTCCTCACCCTTGGAATGTGCTCTGGGATTTGTGGGCAGCTGAAGGAGTCAGAGGAGGCACATGGGATCCCGTGGAGTGCCCAGAGTGGTGCCATGGGATCAACTGTGAGCACCGGGCTGGCTCTGCCCCACCTGTGCGCTGGAACAGCACAACCCTGAGCTAGGAGGGATGAACTGAATCAGAAAGGCCAGGATGTGCTGTAGAAACTCTGGGAAAGGAGCTGGGAGGAGTTCAGGAATGTGAGCTTTCTGCAGGCTGCTATCTCACAGCCAGCCCCAGCACCGCGCACATCCCCAGCCGCCCCTGGGCCCAGCTTTGGGGCCGCCAAACCCAGCTCCACTTGCTGCTGCAAGCACCAGACAGTTCCTAATCAGAACAACATTCCCCACTCCCTCTCCACATGGCAACAGCTCCGTTTTCCATCCAAACAACCCAACCCCGAGCCCCCACGGCCTGGCCAGCGAGCGCAAGCAGCCAGCACAGCACGAGCAAGGAGATCTTGAAGCCGCGCACAGGAATTCCATTATCTTCCCAGCAAACAAACCTCAACTACAGCATTGCTGTGTCTCTGGCTGTGGGAGCCACGGCAGCCCCAGAGCAGAGGCAGAGGTGTGAGTTTGTGCAAGCCAAGCCTTTCTGAGCCGGGCTTTGAAGTGCAGAGCCCGACACACGTCTTCAAACAGCGCCCGAGGCTGCACAGCAGCATCGGCTCGGCGGCTCCCGCCATGCACCACAGCCCATCCAGATGTTTCCAGCCAGGCAGCCAGGCCAGCTGCTGCACAGCTGCCTCGTGTCGGGCTGGGGCAGCTCTTGGGAGGGAGCAGCACTCGCTCAGCATCCCCTGTGACGCATTCTGACTTTGCGAGGCTGAAAGAAAAAGGTTTCGTGCTGTCTGAGTTGTTTGTTGAGAGGAGTTTAAGCAAGGAAAGTAGTGAAGGATTTAATATTTCAGCTCCTGGATGCTGCTCGTGCCTCTGCAGCAGCTGCTTCTCCATCGTATGGACAAACTGAGGCACTGGGAAGTTAAAAAACCAGAAAGTTGAAAAAACTGGAAGGTTAAAAAAAACAAAAGGAGCCAGAAAAAGAATTTCATGGACAGCTCTGTCCATACCCAGTGGCTAAAATGAGGCTCAACTGTCTTGGACTATTTGGAGCTGGCCAGCAGCTTTTGACCCTGGCAAAGAGACAACTTCAGCAGCAGAGGGTGCGGAATTCAAGACCACAGGATCCCAGATTGGTTTGGGTTGGAGGGAGGCTTAAAGCTCATTGTGTTCTACCCCTTGCCATGGGGACAGCAGACAAGGTTGTTCCAAGCCCCATCCAGACTTGGAACAACCCTGGACACTTCCAGGGCTGGGGCAGCCACAGCTTCTCTGGGCAACCTGTGCCAGGGCCTCACCACCCTGTCAGCCAGAAATTCCTTCCCAATATCCCACTAACCCTGCCCTCTGGCAGTGGGAAGCCATTCCATGTCCCGCTCCAAAGTCCCTCTCCAGTGTCCCACAGAATTCCAACACACACCTTGGGGTGACGCATGAGCCGGGGGGTTTCGTTCAGGCACTCCACGCGCTCACCAGTAACAGGAAACACTGCTGTGGTGAAGGAAAATCAGGAAAACAACCCCGTCCTGCAGCCAGGGACTGTTTTCCTACTTCTCTGTGCGAGACAAGCAGTGACATCGCTCGGGGCTCAGCATAAGAAAAAAAAATAAAATATTGTTTACAGAGGGAATTTTGCAACTTCTCCAAATGTCATCCTGGGTCATATTTTGCCCACGATGGGGACACAAAACCTGAGGGAAACTCCAAAGGCTGTGGAGCCCTGGGGTGCTCCCTGCGGCTCCCGCCTGGACACGGAGAGGCAGCACCATGTGCTGGAGAAGGACCCACAAACCTTCTGAAGGCTGGAAACTGAAGAAGGATGGAAAATGTTTAACTTTTGCCAGGAAAAAGTATCAAATATATCCTCCTAGGATTTTTCAGACAGCTTGGTTTGGGTTTGTTTGTTGTATTATTTTGGGGTTTTTTTTTTCTAAAGTTGAAACTGGTTTCCTAAATCATCCTGGACAGACAAACAACCAGGGACATCACACAATTCAATACCCAAACAAAGATGAGTCCACTGGTCAGCTTTTGCTACAAATTGAGTGGGTTTAACCCTTTATTTTTCAATATTGACCAGCCACGCTGCCTGCAGAGCCCTGGAAGGTCAAGGGCAGGACTTGCCTAAAATCCCATTCCCGAGGAGCAACAACACCAGGGACCAGCTGGAACCACCACTGTGGGATTCCCCTGGGGTGATCAGGTCATGATATTTTATTCCCCTGACCCCTGGGATCAGGCGAGCTGGGAAAGGCTCCCACAAAACAGCTCCAAATGAGAGGGATGTTTTACCATAACCTTAAATAAACAAAAGCAGAGGAGAGAGAGGAGATGCTGCTGGGAACTACAAAGGGGAACTGTAAACACAACAGCAGATAAAGCAGATGGATGTTTGAAACAACCATTTGCACTGGAGAAAACACATGGGATCCGTCCCCAAGCCCGCAGGGAATGAATTTACTGCAGCCAGAAACCATGTGCTGCAGTCAAATTTCCATTTATAACCATTACCTGCTAAGCCTGAAAAACCCACAAATAAAATCCAGGGCAGCAGAAATTTGTAACGTTGCAACAGGAAAAACCAAATGACTGAGGATCCCATGTGGAGAGAAGGACACTGGGAATGCTGCTGCCCAGTGCCCAAGAAATGCATCTGATGGTTTTAATTCCCAGAGAGCTTGGACATCCAGCACCCAAAGGAGAGAGAAATGCTTGGTCTGGATCACATCAGCCTCCGTTCTCTCTCTCCTTTTCTTTTTTTCTCCAGCAGAGAAAACAATTTGATTTTTATTATTAGCCTGGAGAGGTGCAGGGTGGAGGTGGGAAGTGAGTGAGCTGAGAAGGAACCAGCCTCTGGTGAGAGATCTTCTGGAAGTATCAAAGCACAGAAATTACCAATAAAACAGCCTTATAAAGTGGATTATTTGGGAATGACACTACCATTTAACAATGGCATTTTGGTACCAGCTCCCACTCCCCCGGCAGCACCTTCAGCTACAGCTTGTGGCTAAATTTTTAAATTTAATTAATTAAACCATGGCCAGGGAGGCAGGAGCAGAATGTATTGCTTTGGATCAGAGTCAAATAACAGATGCACACACTGGACCAACTGAGATACGCTTGGCACTACCGGAATACCCCAGACTCTCCAAAAAGCCCATTCCCCACTTCTCTTTGCTCTACCTACACACGGCAGCTCCTCACACAGGGCTGGGATTACAGGGGGAACATCCTGGGAAGGGATCCTGAGGTACGTG
Source organism: Picathartes gymnocephalus (assembly GCA_013390045.1). Taxonomy (NCBI): domain Eukaryota; kingdom Metazoa; phylum Chordata; class Aves; order Passeriformes; family Picathartidae; genus Picathartes; species Picathartes gymnocephalus. The sequence goes on along the minus strand of WEKY01057664.1, from coordinate 104,412 downwards.
TGTGATCCTAGAGAAATCCAGGGAATTAATGAGCAGCCTCCCCTCGTTCCCAGATGCTCCCATATATCACCGGGCATGGACAGCACAAAGTCAGACAACTTTATGCAGCAAGGTCACCTTTCAAAAGGAGAAGACACCCAAGGCCTCTTTCAACTTTTAGAGTCGAAGAAAAAAAGAGAAAAGGAGAAAATAACATCTGAAAGGCATGAAAACCCAGAAGCACAAGGTGTAACCCTCCAAAATTCACCTCACTGCTAAAAACCAACTCGCCATGGCCTGAGCGTGCAGAGCCCCCTGCACCTCCTGAACCTGCTTGCTTGTGGGATGCCAAAAGAACTGTCAGTTTTGCATTCCTAGAGGAGAGGAGGGATTTCTGAACCAGCTGTCTGTGTGCAGACACAGCTCCAGCAGCAAGTCCCAACACCTTCCCCTCGGGCCCTGCTTTCTGGCCTCACCCACAGCCGTCAGGGGCTCTTTGTCATGCCCCGAGTGTCGACAAATCCTGCTCTGCACAACTCCCCACAACGGGAAGCAACAAAAGGCTGGGCTGTGTTCCTGTGGATTAGCTGCTCTCATCCCTCTAGCCAGGAGCTGTGCCTGTTCCGTGTATTCATCAGGATAATTCCTTAGCCAGGCATTAGGCAGAAAACCCAGGGAAAGGCAGCAACAGCCACAACAAACAGCGGCTGCTCGTCACTACCCCGTGCCCCGCGAGGAGACCAAAAATGGTCTTCACTTCAACTACAGCCTCATGCTGGGTGAGAGGAGGTGCAGGTTGGACAACAGCAGGAATTTCTGCATGGGAAGGGTGGTCAGGCATTGGAAGGGGCTGCCCAGGGAGGTTTGGAGTGCCCATCCCTGGAGGTGTCCAAGGAAGGCCCAGATGTGGCACTCCGTGCTCTGGGCTGGGTGATAAGGTGGTGCCAGGTTGGACTGGATGATCTCAGAGGGCTTTTCCAACCTCACTGATCTTGTGCAGTGAAAAAGCAGCACTTACTGCAAGCAGAACACTCCAGGCAGGGAACGTGTGAGCAGGGAGCAGTGGAAGCTGCTCCTCCACCTTTTTCCTTGTTCAGCACCTCCAGCATCTCCCCTGAGCCCTCAGCTCTGCTGCAGCTAAAGCTCTATCCGTGTTCAGCGTCTCCTCTTGACACCAATGCCAGCTCCTATCTTCTAGCAGTAGTTATTCACTGACAAGCAGATTTTGAGACACATCTCACGTGGTACTGGAGTCATTCCAACAACAGTCAGGGCAGTCAGCTCTTCCCGTCACAACCAGACCAGGAAAACTCTGACCCAGGGAAAAGGAAAATGTACTGGCACAACCTGGGTCCCAAACTGTCAAAGCCCAGAGCACAAGGTTGTGTCCCCAGGAAGGCTGTGGAGAATCCCAGAAACCCAGACTGGTTTGGGTTGGGAGGGAAATTAAAGTTCATCCAGTTCCACCCCCTGCCATGGGCAGGGACACCTTCCACTATCCCAGGTTACTCCAAACCTCATCCAAGCTGGCCTTGGACACTTCCAGGGATGGGGCAGCCGCAGCCTCTGTGGCTCTGTGTCCATGGAGATGTTCATGGGCTACGGATGGACAGTGCCCCTACCCCAAAAACCCAAAATACATACACAATATATACATATAAAGGTAAATATAAACAGCAGCCTCCTTACCAACATTTCCCCCAAACTGGTATAAAACCAGCTCCCCCCCAGAGTAAGGCTCCACCTTCCCATCAGCAACACACACAACTCCCCAACATAAACACAACCAGATCTGAGACCGTCACTCAAGCCTGGCTGATGAATAATGTTGGAAATAATCCCTTTAATAGCAGCTCTGCTCCCCGTTTCCCTCCTGTCCCTGCCCAGACACGCTCCCAGCCTGAGCTGCTCCCCCGGGCTCTGACATGGAGACACAGAATCCACACTCACAGGATGGTTTGGGGTGAAAGGGACCCTTTTGGGATCACCTTTGTCATGGGGCACATCGCCTGACCAGGGATGGCAAGCCAAAAATTCAGTCTCCATTGCCTGAGCCAAAAAATTCTCACTCCAACCTCCCAAGCTCTGACAACATCGTTTCCAATGTGTCATTTCCAAAGAAAAAGAGAAGGCAGAGGAACTGACAGCAAATACAGGAAGAATCTGTTATTAAAAAACATTGCTACAAAAAGCAAATTTCAAATTCAACTCCTGTGCCTCCAACAGGTAACAGCAGCTTATCATGTTACCAAAACCCTCTAATTTGAAGTGAAAAAACCCTAAACCACATAATGAACAAACTGCAGGCATTAAATTCTGTGTCTTCCCTAATTTCACAACTTTCCTTTTGTTAATCACTGATTAACACTGCAAACCCCAGCAGAGGGCCCTACCTGGCCCTTTACTCTACAAAGCAGCTGAGAAGAGAGGGGAAAAAGCTTTATTTCTGCTTCAAAATCTCCAGTTTGGGCATGAAAAATCCCTCCTAAACCAGCAAAGTGTGCTGTTAGCAGGTGCTGGCAGAGCAAGATGCTCCTTCTTCGCAGTTTATCCCAAACAACTTGTGCTAAATTAATTCTCATTTTCTGCAGAGCCAATGCTCAGAACCTGCAGCACCCAGTGGGTGAAGGGCGGGATTTCTCCTGGCAAACCAGCCCAAATAATCAAATAGAGAATAAAAATAAACCTAAACAAGACATGAACCTCATGGATCCTTTAACTTTTAGATGTTTAGCTGAGAAAGAGTGAGAAGCAACCAGTGGAGCAATAGAAGCCGGAGGTAAAAACAAAAATGCTTAAAAACAGAAAATAAACCGACATGGCTGCAGAAACAGAAATTAATTAAAGAAACTTAGTTTGTGCATGACCTGGCCAAGAAAATGTGATTTCCAGTGCTGTTCCTGGAGGTGTTGGTGCATGCCAGGTTTATTTCTTTTAAAAAGTTGCTTTTAGTTCACTTATCTCAGTTTTTCCATGTCCTCTGCAGAGGCAGGTCCTTGGTGGTGGTTTTCACTCTGATCCAGGAGGGATTTCAGGAAGAAATCCAGGAGGAAAAGGCACTTTAAGGTTATCAAACTGCCCAGGAGTTGGCAGACCTGAAGCTTGCAATCTGCTCCATCACTACCCTGATTTTCATGCTAGAAACCTTTGGGACAGACCTTTTTGACCTTTTTAAGCTTCAAAACCCAACCTGTTGGGGAATATCCTCTACAACAACGTCTCACTGAGGAAATTTTGGACAACTCCCTTGGGATGCAGAGCACGTACCTGTGGATGACCCTCCAAACCCCAACTCCACACCTCAAAGATCCAGGGAGAGGCACAGATGTGCTAAACTCTCCCAGTTTAATTTCTGACTACCAGAATTCCTGCTGGACCAGCTCCCAGGAACCCACAGGCTTACTGTAAATCCCAGCAGCCCCAACCCCAGGGAACACGTGCTCCCCCCCACTAATGTCCCCAGCAGCTCAATCCCAGCTCCTGCACCACTCCAAGCCTTGGTCCCAGACGCTACAAATTAGTTCTGACTGTACAAATCCCAGCCATAACACTAAACCCAAAATTCCAAACAATAGAAGCCAATCTAAACCTCACCCAGAGACGATTTGCTCACAATGTAATTTTTTATAATGTTTGCCACATAAATCAGAGCAGAAGTGGCCTGGGTTTGATGACTTCATTTGAGGGGTGGACATGGTGAAGCCTCTTTTAGTGCCATAAAAGACTTTTCCAGAGGCACCTTGCGTGCTCTGCAGCAGGAGGGGATGCATTGCCACAGGAGCCCCTGGAAAATGTCTCCAGACCCCCAGGAATGCAGCACAATTCCCAACCCCTTCCCCCACGGATCAGCCTCAGGTTGATCTCCCAAACTATCATGGAATAATCCTGGAATGAGTTGAGTTGGAAGGGACCTTAAACCTCATCTCATTCAACTCCTTCCACTATCCCAGCTTGCTCCAAAACCTTGTCCAACCTGCCCTTGGACAATTCCAGGGAACACTCCCATCAATCTGCCTCCATCCCAACCTCTCAGTGCCTCCAAAATAGTTGCCAGAGCATGGAAAAATGGAACAGATGGAGAGCGAAGGCACCATCCTGCCAGCACGTGTGCTGCTGGCAGCAGCTCACACGGGATTTCGGGACACCTCTCCCACCCAAACCAGTTGAGTTTCCCTTCAGCAGCCTTGTCCAAGTGAAATCTCAGCTTTCCCCCGAGCTGCTCTGGCAGTTTGGTAAGCCTTTTTTTCATTAAATCCCTTCTTCCAAGTCAAGAGCTTTTCCTAAATTTAATTTGAGTGAATCACTTTCTTGCCAAAGGAAAAAAAACAAATCAAAGGTTTATTCTGATGCTATTGAATTCAATGCCTGTAAATTTAATTTCTATCTGTACTTTTGTTTAAACATTTCATGGTGTTAATTACAACAAACCATGCAAATTAGGCTGCCAGTGGAATAAAAGGCCTGTTCTAACAGATAATAAATAGCTCTCAACCATAAGCTCATTAAGATGCTGCTCAAGTGCGTGCTCTGACTCCCAGGTTGAGATCAAAATCTGCATCTTAAAAACAGAAGGATCTTTGGGGCAGCACAAGCTGCTGGCATGGAATGTTGCATTCTTTCCAAAGGAAGATCCTGGAGCAAGAGGATGGTCTGAAATCCAAACCCTCAGTGTCTGGTTTTGGGCTCCAGCAGAGCTATTTTAAACAGGTATCACGAATCCGACACATTATTCCTGCTTATCCATGAGCATGTAAATGCCAAGTTTGGTGCAAATAAATTACTTCTTTGGTTGAATCATGGACATCCTCCAAGCCCTGCTGCCCTGATCTCCTTCCTTAAATCCATAGGGAAAACCAGCTGAAGTGTCAGACACATTCCTTGCAGTCCCTGCAGGAGAAGCTCAGCACCTTTCTGGTTTTTCACAAGGTCCCACTTTGACCACCCCAAAAGGGGGTTGGAGCCCAACACAGACCAAGGAGAAGCAGGAGGGAGGAGAGACCTGGAATGGTTCTGTCTTTACAAAACCTGGGAGAGATTCCATGGACACAAAGTGAAGTTTTCCGTGCTGGCTGCAGGTCAGCTTCAGGATACACAGGGTTTTGAGGATATCTGGTTGATCCTCCCCTTGTGATGCAACAGCCTGGGAGAGAGGAAGGATTCCTGCCAACACACTTGTGGGGCTGATAGGCTGAGCCAGAGAGGACTCACCCCTTCCAACCGGGAGCAGGTGATCCGCTGACAGGAATTCCAGCAGCCGAGGCAGCCAAGGCTTCATGGGATCCTGGTCTATCCCAGGGAAAGAAGCTCGGCAGCTGTGGCACACAGACACCTGCACATCCCACAGGGATGTGGGGATGTCCTGCCTCCAGGGAGCAGCCCAAGGGGCAGCTCTGAGCCCTCACCCTGCAGGGAGATGGCTGCAGCCACAGCCAGGGAGGGATGGGGAGATCTGGAAAGGAATGGAAGTACGGACAGTGAACACAAGGGAAAGCTTTTCCTCACAGGGAGTGTGAACAACTTGGTCTGTGCCCTGACCTCACCATCCTTAACTGGGATCCATCTCCAAACTGGCCAAGCACCAAGATCCTGCTCTCCTTCCCTCCTGCCTTTTGGAAGGACACCGGTCCCAATGCCAGATGGAATTGTCCCCCTGACCCCCATGGGACACAGCCTCAGCCTGAGGAATGTCCCTTTCCTCTGGGCTCATCCAGAGACCAGGATGTGGGACGTCTCCATACTGACAGCTCCCAACATTAACGTCCCCATCCCACTTTCTGCTGGAGGCTGGGTGTGTCTGGAGCTCAGCTCAGCAAGGACAAACAGCTTTGATGCTCAGAGTTTGCTCCTACAGGGAATTATCCCCCTCACTGCCTGCAAAGTGAAGTAGTTAAAAACACCAATCATGAATCCAACGACTTTATCCTTAATGCCACCCCTGGCTGTTCTGTGGATTCCAGCCATGTCCTACCTAAGGAAAAAGATGGATTTACCACGGAGAGGAGACCACCACTCACTCACAGCCCCTTCAGGCACCACCTCCCTGCTTTCCTCAGCAGAGAAATCCTGGGCAGAGCACCTCCAACCACAGATGTTCCAACCACACATCTGGCACATCAATGGCTTCCCTCCATCCCTCTTCATGGACAGCAACTCCTTGATCTCCTGATTTAATATGGATTTCAAAACAAAGCACAGGCAGGTGTTTCCCTCCACAGTTGGGCTTTTGGCTCTGTTTGAAAGGCCAGAAGAGCTCAGAGAGCTTTAGGCAGAGCTCTGGCTGGAGGTGGTGGCTCAGGAGATCCAATTGGAGAATGTTGGCTCAGTCAACTCTGCCAATTTGGCCATGGAGGCTCCTCAGAACCGACATCTCCCCATTTATGAATAGGGTGAAACTCCCCAACCCAACCATCTCCTGTTGCCCTTCACGGCTTTTCCTGTGTCCAGAGAAGGGAACAGAGCTGGGGAAGGGGCTGGAGCACCAGGAGCGGCTGAGGGAGCTGGGAAAGGGCCTCAGCCTGGAGAAAAGGAGGCTCAGGGGGGACCTTGTAGCCCTGCACAACTCCCTGACAGGAGGGGACAGCTGAGGAGATCGGGCTCTGCTCCCAGGGAACAGGAGGAGAGGGAACAGCCTCGAGCTGCTCCAGGGCAGGTTTAGTAGCATATGAGGGAAAATTTCTCATGGAAAGGGCTGTCCAGCCCTGGCACAGGGGTGGAATCTCCACCCCTGGAGGGGTTTAAAAGCCATCTGGATGTGACACTTGGGGATGTGGGCTAGTGGTGGCGTTGGCAGTGCTGGGGAAGGGTTGGACTTGATGATTCCAGAGGGTTTCTCCAACCTGAGTGATGCTGTGATTGTCCAGATCCTGTGATCTGGCCAGAAAATGAGGCCAAATCCAGGGAAGAGGAGGGGTCTTTGGAGGTGAGGTGGGTGTACAGAGCAGCACTGGGCCTTTCTGGGGCCACTCAAAGGTCTGGAGAAGGTTGGGTCAGATCAAGCCAAGGGTGCATGGAGGGGTGAGATGCCTCCAGCTCCCATTCTGGAAACATAAGCCTCATTTATCCTTCCTGGAAAAGTATGGGCAGCCCAAAAGAGGTCGGGTAGGTTGGAGCTATAAAAGAGAATGGCAAAACACAGCCGAGAAGGAATTTTCCATTCAGCATTAATTAGTTTCCATTAACACCCAATTCCACGGCACATATTTAGAAGAAAAGCTCTTTTGTTCCAATTCCAGGGCCTGAAAAGGGCAGTGAAGGGCTGAAAACGCTCCTCCCAGAGAAAGAAGAAATATCAGGGTTCATATTCCTGATATTCCTGGGGTTTGAAGATGTAGGGAAGTCACTTAAATGCAGAGCTTGGTCTCCTCCTGCCAAGTAATTCTGTCATCAACATAGGAGATTCCAGTGAAAAGCAGCAGTTGTATGAGCATCTTTGGTACTAAACTCCTTCCATACTTTAGGATAATTATTTCCAAAGAATCCTGGAATGATTTGGGTTGGAAGGGACCTTCAAACCCATCCAGTTTCACCCCTTGTCATGGACAGGGACATCTTCCCCCAGACCAGGTTGCTCCAAGGCCTGTCCAACCTGGTCTGAAACACTTAGAGGGATATAAAAAGAATCTTCCATACCTGGAAAAAGGAAGGAAATCCAGTAGGATCAGATTAATAAGGAAATAAACAGAAAGGTGACTCTGCCCATCTTCCTGAAAGACCAACAGTCCAAAAAGTGAAATGAAACAAATACTGAGGGTTTCCTCCCCTCATTCCAAACCCTTTCATGCTGGATTTGAGAGTTTTTCAGGGATTTCCAGCTACATGCAGTACAAGGGATGGGAATCCCCATTTCCAACCGAAGTGGCAGCAGCCAAGCCCTGGCAGGAATAAAGAGGAGCAGGGAATGCTCATCCCGTTTCCCAGGCAGCTTCCCCAGGTCAATGCAGCAACACGGAGCTCAGAGCCCGTCGGGTGCCCTCCAAGAGCCTGAAGACAACATGGGGCTGGAAGAGGCAAATCCTCACCCCCTGGGTGCCCCCCATCCCTCCCTGGGACGGCAGCTCAGGAAGGACAGGGACACACAAGGAATATTTCCACCTCTGCTCCCACACTCCAGCCACATCCAGCTGCTCACACTCCCTCCAAACCCCAGCATGGGGGGCACCCCAATCCCAGGGCACCCCTGCAAAGCCACCAGGCACCACATTCCCTGCTCTGCTCCCTCCAGCTTGGCAGGTCCCACATGTCCATGCTCTTCTACACAGCCCAAAATCTGCTTTGTTAGGGGTTTTGGGTTGGGGGTTTTTTTGGTGGTTTTGGTTTTTTTTTTTTGAATACTATGTTTAAAGTTGTATATTGTTCCAAAGTTTCCTTGTTTCATGTCATTGTTTGTTACTGTGTTTGAAAGTTGGCACATATTTGTTCAATTAAAGATTTATTTGCACTATTTGTTGAATAAAGATTATTCTTGCTAAAAGCTAAATAAAGTTTCATAAAAACTCACACATCCCATAAACAAAATACAATGTCCTTTCCAAAAAAGCGTTGCACAAAACATTTCAAAATCACTCAATTCATTAGACAATAAATCCACACACAAAATAACCAGGCCTTGCCAGAATACATCATAAAATCTCATTACAACACTTTCAGGCCGGGGCTTCAAAGCAGGAACACAAAGGCTCCACCAACCCCTCAGCCTTGAAAAATCGCTGGCGGCGTGGCCAGAGTGAGTCCCTGGCACCTCCTGAAAGCTTTGGCACCTCCAGCAGCACCCATGGGTGTCAAATCCCTGCCTCCTGGCCTCTCCAGGTGGCTCCTGGCCAGCAGAGCCCCCATGGCCCCATCGTGGTCAGAGCGGGGATCCCAAGCATCACATGCCAGCTCTCCCAAACCACGGCAGCAGATGGAGGACAGGGCTTCCCAAACCAGCACCACACCAGCCCCTCCCAGCACTAAAGCAACAGGAGGAGTTCCCAAAGCCATGGATCCATCCAGATCCCAGCACGTCAATGACCAGGTTGGTGGTGGTGGTGACAGTTGCAAGGTGAGAAATAAATCCTTGAAGTCTGAGCTGAGGTTTGGGGTAGAAAGCGCTGGTACAACGCACTCAGGGAATCCCAGCCATGGAAAAGCATCCCTGGACTCAGAATTGCTTCCAAAGGAAAATGGCAGCCCCAAGGGTTTGGCTGGACCCGGCCAAACACCAACACTGACCACGGCCAAGGCACTGGCAGCACTGGCCTTTGTCACCCCAAGGGCACCTCAGCCTGGCACAGAAGAGGACAGTGGCACTGCCACCGCCACCTGTCCATCACCAAAATTAGCATTATGGAATATCTTCAGTTAGAAGGGACCTCCATGGATCATCAGTCCAGCTCCTGGCCCTGCACAGACACCCCAACAATCCCACCCTGTGCCTGGGAGCGTTGTCCAAGCACTCCTGGAGCTCTGGCAGCCTTGGGGCTGTGCCCATTCCCTGGGGAGCCTGTTCAGTGCCTGACACCCTCTGGGGGAAGAACCTTTTCCTAAAAGCCAGTCCAAGGCAGTTTCAGGTAAACATTCTTTGCCCTCAAAACAAAGCTGTGCCATCACACTTGATCCTTGTCCCTGAGCAATCCCTGTCCCAGTGCCGGGGAACAGTCGGCTGTGAAAACCTGGCATTTCCATTTACAACTCCACAACACCTTGAATTCTTCCCCTAACCAGAATCTGGAAGCTGGAGAGGTTTTGGGGTTTATTTCCCTGGGTTTAGGTGCTGAGGGCTCCCAGAGAGCGATGGGCACGCTCTTGGCTGCGCTCCCTCCGGCACAAATCCCAAACATTATGGATGCACTTACCCACTCTCCTCTGAGCAACAGCTGTCCATGTGGATTTGGTTAGCTGGGAGCAGCTACTCCACAGGGGTGCTGGAAGAAGCCCCCTGAGCCCAGGAGTCCTTGGCAAATCCCAAAGGAAGGGATGACGGAGCATGAAAGGTGATGGCAGTGCCCCAGCCTGGCTTGGCTGGGTGTGACAGAGCACCTGGGCTCTGCTGAGCAAGGAAAGCTCTGGAATAACACTAGGAAGGACCTGCTGAGAGAGAGGGGTGAGGCTGTCCAATCACTTTCCAAGAAAAATGGAAGCAGAGCTGGCTCTGCTGCCTGAACAGCAAAGGGGAAATCAAGGAAAAGAGCAGAAAAGGAGGTGGAATGAGATGATCGTTAAGGCTCCTTTTGACCCAAACCATTCTGTGGTTCCACAGCAACAGAGACCACAGCACGGATGCCCCATCTCCTGAAAACTCAGGACACATTTTCCACCTGGAAAAACTCCTTGACTTCATTAAAATCAGCTGCCGAAGCTCATGCCACAGGAGGAATGATGGGGACAAAGGCAGCCAAAGGACAAAGACCCTTGAAACGGGTCTTGGTAAGAAGATCTGAGGTACACAAAGGTTCACAGGGTTAAAAGTCTGCTTTTTCCTGCCTTTTCAAGCACATAATCACTTGCTTTAGTTGCTAGAGACGCCTCCCTCCCAGTTCTTGGGGAATATATTCTCAGCAGGCAGAGGGGGATGAACTCATCGTGGTTTCCCAATCCTGACCAGGGGCTCTGTGAGCTACTGGCAATACATATAATAAGTTTATTATGCAAATAAAAACTGGACCCGGCCAAGGGAAATATGCTGGCTCTTCAAGTCCCATCTGCATCCCAGCAAGGATCTCAATGAACTTTAAAATCCTTATTGTCACCACAATGGGCAATATTATATTCTAGTTTGGATCTGTTCCTTCGGAGCATTAGTTCTCATTTGGAGATATTTTTAGATTTTCCTATCCCACTCCTCATTATGAAACACTGAGCTGCAGATTGATTTATTTCTTAAAAGCAAGTTGCTGTTTTCCCAATAACAGATTTAACAAATTTGTTCCACCTGTTCAGCTATGCTTCCAATGTCTTTTTTGTGGTTTCATTGAAGTTTTTTTTAATCCAAACCTCAAAGCCTCTAAACTCAGCATTAAAAGACAAGCTCAGCATCATCACTACCACTCACAATTCAAATGCTGCTCCAAATTACTGCAAGCTTTCATTTGTAAGTCGATACAGACACCAAGATTATGGAGCTTAATGGCTGTGGGCACAAACACACGCTCTTCCAAGGGCATTCTCCTACTGGAAATCCTACCCTGGTGGAGCAGGGACTCTGCCTCATCCCCTCCATCCTCCTCCCTCACCCCAGCTGACCCCAGCCCGTGATGGCAAAAAGAGCTACTGAAACAGAAATTAAATCATCCTATATATTAAATAATCCTATATTCACCAGAGCCCCTCCAGCCCAGTGTTTTCCATCATTTTATGGAAGAAGCTGTGGTTGCCCCATCCCTGGAAGGGTCCAAGGCCAGGCTGGAGCCCCCTGGGATAGTGGAACGTGTCCCTGCCCATGGGAAGGACATGGTCCCATCTTGACCTACCTCACTGCTTCTAAGAACAGTGAATTTGCTTGAGCAACCTCTTTTTGTGGAGCTTTAATTCACAACTGACCATGTGAGAAGTGTCAAAAGAATAATTTCTAGCTTTCCCAAATCATTCCTCGGCAAATATTTTAGAAGCAACGTTTCAGGGCAGCAATTTCCTGGTGGGTGATGGGAGTGCTCAGGTGTGCACAAGAGCTGGCCAAAAATTCTGCTTCATTTGTGTGCAAATGGTTCTGTTATGGGAATTTCAGAGGGAAAGAAGAAAACAAGGATCCTGTATGAAATAACCCAATTCTTCCAATCTGAGCATGTCAGCACTGTGCAATGATACCAGAAACCTGAAAAAAATCATGGAATCACTGAGGTTGGAAAAGCCCTCTAGAGATTGAGTCCAACCATTCCCCCAGCACTGCCAAGGCCACCACTGACCATGTCCCCAAGTGCCACATCCAGCTACAGGGATGAGGACTCCACCACTCCTGTGCCGGGGCTGGACAGCCCTTTCCACACAAGGTGTCCCCTGAAGCCTCTCAACCAACAAAGCCCAACCCTGCTGATCTTCGGCAGATGCAGTAATCAGCACCTCCTGAGCAGCCTGACAGGTTCCCCTTCCCCACGGACAAAAACCCTGGTAGAGAAACTCATGAGGGTCCCAAGCTCAGCCCAGCCCAATGAGCAATTCCTGATCTCTGAAATGAGCAGCACAATTCACTGGATGTCAAGATAAATCCAGTGACTTCTCATTCTCCTGCAACTCCAGCTGCCACACACATCTCCACTGGCTCCCAGCCAACAGAGCTCCTTAAATCACTCACCCTGTGGGGTGAAGCCATGGCTGCACCAAGCCCAGCTGAACCAACCAACCTAAAAGCCACCACAACAGAAGCTGCTGAGGACACGGGACCAACAGGGCATCACAGAGAACATGGCCAATCTCTTCCATCTCTAAACCGCCATAAATTTTCCCCAAAGAAGTCCAAGATCTTCAAACCCAGCGAAGTCCTTAAAAAAAAACCCCAAACATCCAAGCAATTGCCCTGGGTTTTGTTCCATCTCAGGCGCCCGTCAGGCTGACACATCCCAACACGAGAGCCCGGGGGCCAAAAGGGACACGGGGACATCCAGCTCAGCCACGGCTCCTCCTGCTCTCAGACCTCTCCCTGGAGCACAATTCCCCCCACCACCAACCTCTTTATCAGCAGGAACATTTCAGTCGAGTCCCTTTCGGGGTAAGACCAAAAGTAAAGACCAGGGAAGGCGGATTTCTGGAGCAGCAATAATTCCAGTTCTGTTCTGGGGACGTGGGGCATATTTCATGGGAAGATGTCAGCTCCTCACATTTAATGTTGACACTGTCATTTGCCCTTCAGCGAGAAGAAAGGCATGTAAGCAACACAAACCAAACTGAAATTTCCCCATTGCAAAGCATTCCTGCCAGGATTCACAATCCCATTGTCATGTTTCTTATGCCCTTCCTTCCACAATAGCCCTTGAAGGTCGCACTTCCAAAGTTTTATGGCTCAGAATTCCACATGCCAGAGTTCACAGAACATCCTGGACACCCTCTGGACCAGTTTCAAGCCAGTGCCTCTCTGTATCAGAGTGAAATCAAGGGCAGCAGCTGGATCAGGACTAACATTACTACTTTATTCCTGATTTTTCGTGTCAAAGTCTCCCTGTTTCTCACAAATGCAGTTTCACTTCATTCTCCAAACACACCAAACAACCAGGACAGAGGAATTGGTGGATGAATACATGACACAGCACCCTCACAGAAACATATATTCCCATTTATTACCATTTAACAATACTTCAGACCAATTCCTGCCCCAGCACAAGGGGAAGCACAGCTGGGGTGGGGGCTGAGATGAATTTTGGGGTCCCAGGAAGGGCCACCCCTCCCAAAGTCAATTTTTACTGCCCAATCCCAACATTTTCCTTTAGTTGTTTCTAACCCACCTCTTCACCAGCCTCTAAGAGCCTCACAGAAGTTAAAAGTTAAAACCCTTCCAATCCCAGTGTTTTTAAAACTCTGATTCAGGCACTATCTCACCACACTTGGCCTCGCTCCAATTAACCCCTAAGTGCCAAGGAGTCAAACAAAAAGCAAAAATCGTTTGTAATCTCCAAGCTGCATCTGCTGACAAACCCTGCAGTGGAGTTTTTGTTGCTATTGTTCTCCAAGTCTGGGCTTTTTGAGCACTTCATGATAAGAAAATTGTTCGGTAAATATGTCAGGAGCCCTTCCCTGTCAGCCCTCATCACCTCAGGGTGTGATTGCTGTTCACAGACATCAAAATTTTTGCTATTTGCCAGATTTCAGAGAGCAAATTTGGATCCCCTGGGAGATACCTGGCACTGCTCTCGTGCACCAGCAGCAGGAATTTTTAACTCCTTCAGTACCTGATCCAGCTTGAAGCCACACGAGATCTTCACAGGGACCTGACTGAAGGGTAGCCGCCCCAAACACCCCATGAATCCTCATTAGCAGAATTATCATTTAGAAGTTGGGGTTTCAGGATCCTCGGAGATGGGGAAAAAAGAGTTTTGAGTCAGAAGGACCCAACAGAGAAGCTCATGGTCAGCGAGGTGGGGGAAAGACAGCAGCCCAGGGGTCCCTTGGGGTCTTCTCCTGAACCCACCTGCACAAAACTGGGTCAGAAATCCTTTCTAAGCAGCAAGCTCTTCAATATTCCAGCCAATATCCCCCTGGCCCAACATTTAGGTACCAGTGGAGAAGAATTTGAATTATTCTCAGCATAATGTGACCCTCAACCCTCACCTCAGCAATTGCAGAGGGACCCCACAGCCCCCGTGTGAGGTGCTGCTCTCTGGAATGGGGTGAGGATGGAGGGAAGGGGATGAAAGCATCGCTGAGAACCCCAAATTCCATATCACTTCCAAGCAGCCCAGTTATTTCAAAAAGCAGGAGAAAAGCTGCCCGGCAGTGTAGGGAGGAAAGAGTTGACAGCTCTTTGCTGCATCCAGCGTCATTTTCCTTGGCAAATCCAGGCTGTTGCTGGAAACATGCGCCAGACGCCGGGATCGGAGCTAAGCCTGCAGGAGCAGCACTTGGGATTTAACACTTGAAGACCTCAGCTTCCCAGAGCTCATCCTGCAGCTCCATCCCAGCCAGGACAGGGACACAGCCCATCTGGAATTGTCCAAGCCCCCCGCAGACGCGCAGGGGAGCGTGAATGACCTGCTGAGCACCTGTGTTTGAACGCAAATCCTGCTTTTATTAGGAATGTGCTGGCTCCCAGCATCCCTGGCAGTGGCACAGGGATTCTCCTGCCCCTCTGCTGCTGGTGCTGAGCCCGAAATAAGAACCAGGCCCTGGGGACACGTGGGAGATGCACCAGACTGAGCCCGGAGTGCTGGATTCCATACGGGGGATCCCGGGATTATAAGACACAGCATTCCTGCAGGTGCTGAGCATGGAGGCTCTCCCATCTCCTAAGCAAAATCCACCCTGCCAGCAAAAGGTTGGGTTTTTCTCTTGGTTTCAGCATCTCACCAGACACAGAGGCCAAGCTCAGCTGAGCCAGGATTAGTGCTGAGCTCCCAGGGCTCAGCTGAAGCCTTCAGTTCAAGGACTTTTCCTGCACACATTCCCAGAGAATGAAGCACAGAAAGGACTGGATGGGAAGGCACCTTAAAGCCCACCCCATTCCACCCCCTGCCATGGGCAGGGACACCTTCCACTATCCCAGTGTGCTCCAAGCCCCATCCAGCCTGGTCTTGGACACTTCCAGGGATGGAACAGCCACAGAGCCTGTGCCAGGGCCTCACCACCCTCACAGGGCAGAATCCAAATCAATCCTCTTAGTTTCAACCCATCACCCCTTGTCCTTTCACCACCAAGTCCTCCACAGTCCAGCAATCCATGCAGGAGCCGTGTTCTGAGCCAGAACAACTCCTGTCAACAACAGGAGAAAACTCCAAGTTGGCAATAAAGATATTGCTCAAAAGAAGATTTAATAATCCTTTAAAACTGACAATTAACAGCTTTAAACTTTGCCTTCCTGTCCCCCTAGAAAACCCCCTCCTTTTGACCATAAAAATCTGCCAGAATTTACTCAGACAGCAGGCGGAGGTAATTCCTGGTGGGCTTCCCTCACCCTTGGATGGGATCTCCCCTCTTCCCAGCAAGAGTTAACACCCCAGACAGACAGAGCAAGCACCAACAAGCCCATCCACAGCCCCAAGGCAGCCAGCTACCCATTGAGTTCATTATCACTCAAAAGATACAAACAGCTGCAGTAGAAAACCCAACTCTTTTCTTCATCCTACTCTCAAAATGCACCCCATCAGCTGCACATCCACAGATTCCTTGTTTGATCCCATTTTTCTGCCACAGGTTGTGTTTTATCGGAAAATGCGAGAATTCAAGTTTTCCAGGCAGAGACTTCCTGCAGCCCCAGGAACAGCAGCAACTGCAGTAAAAAATTAAAATAAACCCCTCATTTTTGAGTCTAAACTGTTTCATCCTTTTGGTTTGGCAACAGTTCCAGCTGCCAACTTTAAATGCCTTATCCTATTTTCCTATCCCATGGGAAAATTAGAATAAAGTGCTGGTTAAGGGTAGCAGTAGCTCAGCAACTTGTTTGCAAAGTTGAAGGAAATAATTGCTCCAAAATTATTTCCTGGATTAATTTCACTGAGCTCGGCACGTGGGGAAGACTGGAAGGATCACAAAGGTCTGTTTAGGCCATTAGTGCCTGACCCACACCCCTGGCCCCACACTTCCCTGGGAAACCTGGGGAAAGTCACTGCCTCTTCATGGATCAGAAAATACAAGGAAGAATTCAAAGACTTAGTTTTTTAGAAAATACAAATATTGTTATCAAATAAGAATGAGATTCAAAGATTTGTATTTGATTTTTTTTTTTTTCTGGACAGGGCACTCTTATCTTTTCAACTCTCTGAGAGGGAATGCCAGCATTACCCAACTAAAATAAGAAATGGAAAAGGGACACAACAGAGAAGATGCCCTGAGAAGCTGTGGCTGCCCCCATCCCTGGAAGCGTCCAAGGTCAGGCTGGAGCAACCTGGGATAGTGGAAGGAGTCCCTGCCCATGGCAGGGGATGGAATGGGGTGAGCTTTAAGGTCCCTTTCCACACAAACCACGCTGGGACGCTGGGATTAAGCAGCACAGTGGGGTCTGTGCAGGACAACCCGACACGGCACCTCCCCAACCCTCCCTCCTGCAGGTAACTTACAACCACAGAGCCTGTACCTGCTCCCAGGTGGGTCTGACTTCCAGCGCCAGCTCAGGGAACACCTTCCCTGCCTCCCCCCTCCGACTGCTTTGTGCCTCGGGAGAGGCTGAAAACCCAGAGGTGACAGGAATTGCAAAGAGGGATTAAAGGACAAAGGCAGCACTCAGGGACAGCACCCCGCTGGGCTGGCACGGGATTCAACCCCGGTGTCACACAGGGATGGGATTTAACCCCGGTGTCACACAGGGATGGGATTCAACCCCTGGGACGCCGGCACTGCCCACGAGGGGTCTGAGCTCCCCAGGGGCATGCAAGAGGCAACTCTGGCAGGAGGAGACTCCTCCCCTCTCCTCCTCCTCCTCCTCCCTCCTCGGAGCATCCAGCAGCTCCCAGCCATTGTGGCCATGTCCTGCCACACCACGCAGTGACCACAGCCCCGTGCAGCACAAACAACCCTTGCCCCGTCCACCACGGCAAGGCCACGTCACACAGCAGTCACTGCCACAAGGCCACCGAGCCAGCCACGGAACACGGACCCTCCCCATGGACACAGGCCCTCACACCAGGGATACAAACCCTCACTCCATGGAACCCAGACCATCCCCACACCACACAAACCCTCACTCCATGGAACCCAGACCATCCCCAACCACACAAACCCTCACTCCATGGAACCCAGACCATCCCCACACCACACAAACCCTCACTCCATGGAACCCAGACCATCCCCAACCACACAAACCCTCACTCCATGGAACCCAGACCATCCCCACACCACACAAACCCTCACTCCATGGAACCCAGACCATCCCCACACCACACAAACCCTCACTCCATGGAACCCAGACCATCCCCAACCACACAAACCCTCACTCCATGGAACCCAGACCATCCCCACACCACACAAACCCTCACTCCATGGAACCCAGACCATCCCCAACCACACAAACCCTCACTCCATGGAACCCAGACCATCCCCACACCACACAAACCCTCACTCCATGGAACCCAGACCATCCCCAACCACACAAACCCTCACTCCATGGAACCCAGACCATCCCCACACCACACAAACCCTCACTCCATGGAACCCAGACCATCCCCAACCACACAAACCCTCACTCCATGGAACCCAGACCATCCCCACACCACACAAACCCTCACTCCATGGAACCCAGACCATCCCCAACCACACAAACCCTCACTCCATGGAACCCAGACCATCCCCACACCACACAAACCCTCACTCCATGGAACCCAGACCATCCCCAACCACACAAACCCTCACTCCATGGAACCCAGACCATCCCCACACCACACAAACCCTCACTCCATGGAACCCAGACCATCCCCAACCACACAAACCCTCACTCCATGGAACCCAGACCATCCCCACACCACACAATCCCTCCCCATGGACACGGACCCTCACACCAGGGACACAAATCCTCACCACACGATGCCACCTCGTGTCACGCAATGCCTGCAGCTGCAAAGTCACCCAACTCCACCCCGAGCCATGCAATAAATCCCAATCACAATGGGACCCTTCCAACTCAGCAGATTCTGGGATTCTACTGCAAAAAGCATCCCCAAGGAGTGGATCTCAGCTCCATCCCTGGAGCTGAAGTGCAGTCAGGCAGGAGGATGCTGGCAATTCCATTTGGAAGGTGTTACAGGGCTGGCACCCCATCCATGAGGTCCTGCATCATTAGGACTTTGCACTTAAAACAGGGTTTCATTTGGGCTTAGGGAAAGAGCTCTTTTCCATCCACACCCATCTGGGAGTGATTATTCCTGCTGTAGTAGCATCCAGGCCCAACTGGCATCAGCACCATTAGCACACAAACCCAGAGTTTAACGAGAGAGCACTTACCACTGCAACCGCCCCATAAAGGCACTTAACCACAGTAAAAACTGCATCCAAATCTCCCATTTAACCACGTAAAAACTGCATCCAAATCTCCCACTTAACCACGTAAAAACTGCATCCAAATCTCTCATTTAACCACGTAAAAACTGCATCCAAATCTCCCACTTAACCACGGTAAAAATCGTATCCAAATCTCCCTTTGATTCCATGCTCGTGCACAATGGATCCTGACAGATTACACCTCTTCAGGGACACACTTCCCACTCACTCACTGCGTGGAGTTTACTCAGGGCTTCACATCCCCCAAACCCCTCACAGACCCGTACCTTCTGCAGCCAGACACCTCTAAAAATAACATCCTCCCCAAGTGTTGAAAGATATTAAAATATAAAGCCATTAACATATAATAAGGCTGGAATGAGAGCTCCGCATGCTCTGAAGCTCTCAGGGTTTGGCTTTCAGTCAAGAAAAATATATTGGATTAGTCTGAGAGCAAAATTAGGCTGGTGTGCAGTTTAATTAGCATTACAAGACACTACATGTGTATGGGAGAGCAGGGAAGATTTATGTTATTATGTGGTAAGAAAAATAATGTTAAAAGGTTAAAATAATATGGGGTTGATACAGCGCTATTTGCTCTGGGGTTAAGGGGAAGATAACTCTGGAATGCCACTGAATGTTGTTAAAAACCCAAGTTCGAGGATTTGCCAGGGAACTCATTGAAAACTTGTGGAAAAACCCTGCAATTTGGTCATGGGTCAGTCAAACACTTACTCTGGCAACAACATTCTTCATCAAGGAACTCAATAAATGCTGATAAAACGTCCTGGCGCTCACACAAAGTCACAGTTTTTACCCTTCATGGAATGAGCAGAAAACAGAAATGAATCCCCAGCTCAGCTGTGGAGGAGGCTGGGGGGGCAGAAGGAAAGGCAGCACCATAAATCTGAGAATAAGGACTTTGGGAAGGTCCTGACTGAGCTGAAAATGTCCCTGCCCATGGCAGAGGGACTGGACTTGTGGCCTTGAGAGGTTCCTTCCATCCCAAAGCCTTCTGTGATTCCACAATTCCCAAGAAACAGCAGGGCTGTTCCCACACAGCCAAAGGTTTCTCTTCACACCAGGAATTCTCCCCACGGGACAGGCAGGGATGCACCTCCAGCCCTCTGGAAGAGCTCACACTGTATTTAATTTCCCAAAGGATGCAGCACATCCTACAGCTACTGCCACACTGCAGCATCTCCACAGGAGGAGTTCTGGATTCAGGCCAGATTTTGCATGAAATATTCATAGGCACAGCAGCAGGAACACGAGAATTGGAATTGTGAATGAAGGTAACCAGAGTCTGACATTTGCCACAGAGCCCTGCAGGCTCCCTTTATTGCCCTCTGAGAGCTTCCTCCAGCTACAACCAGGACCACAAAGTGGAATTTGAGGGGACAATCCACTGTGGGAGCACACCCCTAATCACCATCTTCCCTCTGCATGCACCCAGCCTTTCCCTAACCCGGGATCAGAGCCGTGAAATCCCAACACACAGGCCTTGAGCAGAGATTTATAGGTGTGAGCCCACAGGACTCTCTGCTGAGGCTGATGCTGGAGAAGCATTTCCAGCAGGAATCTGCTCAAGGCTTTCAGCACTTTGGGCAGGTTTCAGCTGGGATCCAGGAACCAGACACCGGGAGGAAGACGCATGGATGAGCCACAGGAATGCTCAGGGTGGGAGAAGCCTCTGGAGCAGCTTCAACACCTTTAGAGCCTTTGTGCCAATCACACCAAGTGCTGCCTCTTATTCTGCAGCCAGAATCAACAAAAAAAGGGAAAAATAACTCCAATTTCACACTGGTGAGGGAAAAGAAAGGAAGACATTCCTCCCTGTGAGGGTGGGCAGGCCCTGGCACAGGTTGCCCTGAGAAGCTGTGGCTGTCCCTGGATCCTGGGAAGTGTCCAAGGCCAGGCTGGACAGGGCCTGGTGCAATCTGGCATAGCTGAAGGTGTCTCTGCCCATGTCACGGGGTGGCACTGGATGGGCTTTAAGGTACCTTCCAGACCAAACCATTCCATAATTCCATGAAAGCAATACCAAGGTCAGGAATGCCAATGTGGGCACTGCTCCAAAGTGGGATCATCCCTAGTTAAAAAGGTGAGAAGCAGAGACTGAGAACAGACACCTTGGCACCGGGAGGGTGAAACGCCAGTAAGGAAATTGCTGCTCAGCACATTTTTTTGGATGACTCAGCACCTCCCCTCCCTCCCCCCACCAGCTGCAAGCACTTCCACAATTAGTTTGACAAAACAGATGGCATTTGATCCCATTCCCAGGCTTTGGCAGTTTTTATCCCCACCTTGGGACACTCTCAGGGCACACACTTCACCCAGCATTGGCCAAAACACAAGTTTTGGCAGAAACGTGGCATGACATGGATTTGGTTGGAGAAAAAGTACGGCAATGATGCTCTGCACAGCTCAAATATTGCAAGAATGATTTCTGGACAGCAAAATGCAATTTAATTTAGGCACAATATCCTCCAAAGGGACACAGTGCCCTGATGTGGATCCCCACAAGCAGAGCCTGCCTGACAGAATCTCTCTCCCATCCCACAACACACCCATCCGGAGGGATTATTTGGATTTTATACCATCAGCCAAGGCTCCACCATTCCCCAAACTCTCTCTCACACCTCTTGAGCCACGGAAGAGTCAATGAATTAAAGCAGCTCTAACAAACTCCTCATCTCGCAGCCAACGCGGTGATGCAACACCCGGCGGGTTCTGGGACAAAGATGTGGAACTACAATGCCTCAACCTCTGCCATGAAAATCTGCCCTTCTATCCCAAATGAGTTACATATTTGGATACCCTATGAGATAGGGAAGCGGGGCGTTATCGAGCTGCCAAATCTCACTCCTGTCATGAGGTCATTTCTGGCACGTGGCCAGGTGAGGTTTCAGCCAAAATCTCAGCGCTGACCATCGCTCCCCGGCCTTCCCCCTGCGCTCCTCTTCCTCCTGCCTCAGGTCAGGAAGGGGAGGGGGGAATAAAATAATTTAAAAATAAAAAAAAAAGGGTCAGGAAGGGGAGTATCTTTTGGGTTTAAATCACTTTGTACAATCACAACACACACAGTCAGCACTCAGCCTCTCCACCGAGGACACCTCAGCAACCGAAGGATATTTGAGGGCTCACACGACAATGGCCATTGGGATGCTGGGTCCCCCTCAAATGAACCCCTACTCTGACCATGGTCCCCAGGAGAGATATGTCATTGATCACACCTCTTAAATTAATTATTTAGTAATTTCAGCCTAATTTATGTAAGCATCACATTTATGGGATCACACTTTGGGTTCATCAGCAGCACAGCTTGGAAAAGCTCCTGGGAACCCCACATGTACCCCAAAGCTGGATGACAACTTCCTAAATAAAGCTGTTTGCAAATCCCTCATTTCACTGCAGGGATGGACTCACAGCACCCCAGGACACCCAAAGTGCTTGTTTTTCGCTGCACATCGACTCAAGGCAGAAAAATCAGCGAGAAACGGGTGAGCAGTACCACTACAAATCCCATTAATCACACGTTGTCACAGCAGCCGTTCCCAATCGGAGCGGCTCAGGACACCCAGCCTTCCTTCCCCATGTCCCTACTACCAGCAAACCCTCTCTCTCCCAGCCAACTGCTTCAATGTGCCCTAAAGAATATTTCATCTCAAGCCTGACAGGCCAGATGTAGAATAAAGAAATAAATAATTAGCGTTACCTTATCTGGAGTCCGTCAGCAGCAGTGAGTGACGCTCGGAGCTCCGTCCGCATCCAGAGACAAATTATCTAACGCTGTAATTCATGAATGCCTCAAGTATTTGCCCTGGTATTTCATTATACGCTCGCTGGAAAGAAGAGCTCGAAAGACTAAACAGATCCAGCAGGATAACACGAAAGGCACTCCAGCCGCGCGCTATTCCAAGGCAACCCAGGAATCCCAGCACGACATCAAACTGCTCCGGCTCACTCTGTGTTGACACAGCTCGAGGGGCAGAGAGGCGAGAGCGCAGAGCGACGACCCGGGAGCTCGGCTTCCCTCCGGTTCAGCGCTGAACTTGGACTTATTATGGGAAACTGCGGGATCCAGGCAGCGAAGGAAGCGCAAGCCCGGCTTTCCCGGGGGCAGCCGAGGCCGGCGCGGCGGAACGGCTCCCGCTGCCAAGTGGGAGGAAGAGTTCCAAACTCGCCGCTTTATCAAAGCTATTTTTGTCCTTCCCCCCACACACTGATAACCAGCAGGGCGAGGACCGCCCGGGTGCCGAGGCAGGGCTTGGCATCTCCCCCGAAACCCCGCTGCGACTCCACGGCAAAGCCACCCGGCACCTTGGGGGAGCGGGCCATCCGCTCGGGAGGCTCGGAGGGGAGGAAACTCCTTCCTCCAGCTTATCCTGCTCGCAGCGAGGTTTCGTGCCTGGAAAAAATGAGCTAAGTTTGCGAGCGGAGGCCCCAGCTCCGCTCCGGCTCTCCCAGAGGCTCTCGGGACAGGCGACCCCCCCCACGGGCTGGGGACACCAGAGGGGACAACCGGGAGGCTGCTGCCCACCTGTCCTGCACAGGCTGAGGAGCTGCTGCGGGGGGGGATACCGCGGTATCACCTAAAAGATGATGCACCTGGGCTAGGGGAGAACTGGAATCACGAACCCAGCGCAGGACGAGGGAGAGAGCGGAGGCCGTGCGGGACCGGGACCCAGCGCGCACGGCGGGTGCGGGGCCGAGCCGTGCGGGGCTCCCCGGCAGCAGCACCCCGTGCCCGGGGGGACCCCGTAAGGGCCGGGGCAAAGCCGCTGCCCCGGGCCAAAGCTGGGCTGTCGGGACACACGGTGGGTCTGTCGCGACAAGGAGACGGCGAGCAGCAGGTGGAACACAGGCGGCCCCGCAGCCCGTCACCCCCCAGACCAGGCGAGCTCCCCCCATACTTCACCCCTGCACGGCGAGTTCGGGGCTTTCCCCCCTTTTTCCACCTAATACCCCCGAGGGGCGGTTCCGAAGCGCCCCGGGGCGCGGCATCCGAGAGCAGGGATGGAGCCGAGGATGGCCCCGAGCAGCGCGGAGCCCCCGCGGTCCCCCCGCCCCCGGCCGGACCCACCTGCTGGCGCCGCT
>WEKY01057664.1:51823-71866 GCA_013390045.1 Picathartes gymnocephalus | reverse complement strand
TCCCCCCCCCGCACCCCCTCCCTCTGTGCCTTGGTTCTCCAGCACAGCTGGTGCCTCCCCAATTTGCCTCCTGCACCAATTTGCTTTTTAAAAACGTTTATTTCCATCCTCATCCAACTTCTTCCCCTTTTCCTAGTTTTCTTTCCAGACAGAGGGTTTCCAGCTCGGGATGGGGATGGCCACAGTGTAACTCCAGAGCTTTATCCCATGGCCTTTCCCAGCCTGGCACGCAGTGCTCAATTTGGAGAGCGGTGTCCTCGCTCTGTTCCATGCCGAGCTCTGTCGTCCAGAGGAATTAATTCCAGATTATGTGTGGGTGTGGACTTCAGCTGGGCAAAATTTGGATACCCTAGTTGAGTCATTATTGTCTGATGAATCTCTTGGTGACAGCCTTCGCCCCTATTGTTCTGAGGTGAGCCCCGTGGCAAGAAATGTGAAGGCAAGAAACAAAAGAATATAAAGAAAGGTTACGAAATCAAATTCAGTTGAGGCAGGGTTATTGTCCCTCCATCCCGCCTCTCTGGCCTCCAGTTGGGATTGGATTTGGCAGGAAAACAACTCCCGTGGGACAGCGGCCGAGGTTTAGGACAGGTTCCGGGGGGAGCCCGTCCCCGTGGGACCCTGGTGGCCCCAATGACACAGCAGAGACAGGGAGGAGGAGTTATCATCAATTCTTAACATTTTATTTCTTTACTGGGTTAAACAAGGAGCAGAGAAAACCTCGGCCCCAAAATACAACAGAACTGAAAGCATTACAGGTACAGAGACTACTGAACACAGAGAGTAGTAGGATAATATTTTAATACAACTGAATTATAGCATGGGATTGTGTTTTTGTTGGGTTTTTTTTTTGTTTGTTTTTTGTCAAACCAGTTTGGAAAATAAATGTAATAGGAACTAGTGCAAAAAAGTTCTAAACATGAAGCACAGTGTATAAAATGGCATAAGAAAACTGTCCCCTCGAGGACACAGTCACTTTCTTATGACAGAAGGGAGAAAGAGAAACAGAAGGGGGGTGGGAACAGAGGGAGGGTCCGGGAGGCGGAGGAGGAAAAGCTGGAAAGAAAGAGAAACCGGGCTGGGGGATTAGAAAGGATACTTTGACTTCAGCAATGTTGGTTTGTGTTTCACCACCACGCACTGGAAAAGGACCTCGTTGGGGTCGGGCCGAGCTCTGTCACCACCCACATGGCACACGCACTTGAGAAGGGTTCGGGCACCAGCAGCCTGGGCTCTGCAGGGCTCTGGGACACCCAGCCCGAGGCAGGGAGCCCCAGCTTGGACACGATCCAGAGGGAGAAGGGCACGAGGGGCTGGGGTCTCCTCCTGTTCTCCCTTCCCACATCCCTCCTGAACGCAGCGCTGGCTCCCTCAAGGACCAGCACGTGGAATTTGTTCCCAATTTCCACCCCCGCACTCAGACGGGAGCGTTGCCCTTTTGAAGGCATCCTGAGGCTGCGTCCGAACAGGAGGCCCAGAGGAGCTAGATTCAGTTTGGTTTGGAACAAAAAAACCAAACCAAACCAAACGCCCCTCAGAGGGATGGCTGGGGATCCCCAGGAATTCCTCCCAGGCAGCAACAGCATCTCTGATTCCCAGGGGAAAGGTGTCCCTGCATTCCCAAGGTGTTATCCTAGCCTGCTCAGCCAGGATTCACTCCAGCCTGTTCCCACCATGGAGCCACCCAGCCTCCTGCCCTGGAGAAACTGGCTGGATGCTATTTTAAGGAGAGCTGGTTGGAATTCCTTACAAATTGCTATTCCCTCCCAATCGGCTGCTGCCCATTCCAACTGTGTGAGCAGATGTGAGCAGAAAAAGTGTGATTGATATTTTTTTTTTTGCCTTGTTTTCTTTTTGGAAAATGAAGGTTTTTGTGGGAAAGGGCTGCTCTGGATGCATTTCTCAATTTGAAAAAAAAAAAAAAGTAAAAAATTGGTCATAATGATCAATCTGGCTTATTTTGATGTTTCAAAATTTAAAAAAAATGACTGTCTGGCTCTTTTTGTCTTTTTGTTTTGCAACTCAGGCATGTCCAGTTCCCAAATACATTTAAAAATGGTAAAACCAACCCCAAATTTCATAAGCCAAACCTAATTCTAGGCGTTTTTTTTGTTGAGTTTCAGTTTACAGCAAGAGGAGTTGTCAACTTTCTGGGCCGAAAAAGGATCATCCTGAAATGCTAAAAAGGCTGGAAACCGCTCCTGGCCTTGCCTGGAACACAAGTCCTGGAGATGTGGAGCAGGAAAGGGTGGAGGGACTGGGCTCAGGAACACACCCATCTCCTGCCCAGGTGTGGAAGGCTGGAAGCCGACAGTTAGCCAGAAAGGAGAACCATAAACAGTAGATAAAGAACACAGCTGCTCAAGGGAGGCTGTTAGTTACCTAGAATTGTTTCCAGCTGGGTGCTATTAGCCTGTAACTAACAGTACCAGGGGTGTTAACTTAAAAGATAGTGAGCTATGACACCAGAGAGAGAAGACCTCTACCATGTACTGGGCAGGAGGGAATCAAGCGCAGAGCTCTGGGAAAACATCTGCTTGCAACTCTTTCGTTGAGCATGTCTGGAAACCTGGTGAGTGTAAGAATTGCTTCAAAGCCTGGGAGCTTGCACCAACTACCTCCCACCTGTGATGGAAAAGAAACCTTGTACAATGAAGGAAGCCTTCCTGAAATTGACTGTCTCGACAGTCACACCTGGGCCTTTGAGAGGGGCTGAGAATGTTGATAGAACCCCAACAATTTTAAAAATGAATTATTTCTTATTTTTTTTATGATCCCAAATTAAAAATGGTCCATCCCCCACCACAGCATTCCCTCTGCTCCCTTCCTCACAGTGACATGCACGGCTGGGAGGTCACCCAAAGAGCCACCTGAGCCAAGAACACCCAAAAAGAGTTGCTAAAGTTCTTCCATTCCTGGAATAAAATGGACTCATGGTGGGAGCTGTGTGGGGTTGTGTGATGGTGGTACCATTAGCTGGGATGTCTAAGAGCTGACTTTTGGGCTGCAGGAGATCCTTAACATCCAACCTGAACACCAGACATGGCCCTTCCCAACTTTTCCAGCACAATTTGAGAGGTTTAAGTCCCAGGGAGGCACAAAAAGCTGATACACAGAATTCCCTGCCTGTCTTGGGTTACAATGTAAGATGTAACCAAAAGATAGGTGGAGCAGTGCTTTTTATCTCCTCCATGACTCAGCCCTGATAACTCCTCCAGGGGAAGCAGCAGCCACTTTTTAGGGGGCCATCTCCACTAATGGGCCATTAAGGTCTCCCTGCATGACTGCATCACCCCATTGTGAGATGCCCTGCCCAGGGGGAGGAGCTGAACATTCCTAACTGGATATAATCTGAGACTTGGAACACACGGGAGCACTACCACTGGATTCCCAGAGGACAAGAGCTCCGTAACCAGCACCGGACATCCAGAGAAGGACCAGACCTTTCTACAGGATCACTGCTTTGACAGAGCCACATCCATCACTCCAACAGGAGTGCAGCCACCCTTTAATGGGACTGCTACCATCACCCTGACCAACAGGGTGCCAGGTTGTACTCTGACTCTGTCAGTTCAAGCCAGTGTTTCTGTACTCCTGCCTTTATTTCAGTTTTCCTATTAATTGTAGCTCTGGCTTGGAATCTCCCACAGGTTTGCTTTCAAACGAAAACATTTTTGTGCCCAAAGTGGGGCACTCCTGGTAGCGTGGCCGAGGTGGAAGATGGCAGCAGTGAAGAGCAGCGTTCTCTCCTCGCTGGCGATTTACGCCGAGGACTCGGATCTGGAGTCTGACAGCGAGACCAGCACGGCGGGGAGCGATGAGGAACAGCCCAGGGGAGAGAAAGGAGGCCTGGTCTCAGCTGGGTATGAAGATGACTTTACCCTCCTGGATGGGGATGGGGAAGGGTATGAAGAGGGGGGTGATGAGAACAGCAGGCAGTCAGAAGGTGACAATTCAGAGACTGAAAAACCTGAGGCTGCTGACTTAAAGGAACTTGCAGAAGTGGAGGAAAGAGATCCTCAGGAGCCAGTTGCTTCTTTTTCAGAGACAGTGTGGATCATGTCTCCAGATGAGATCAAAATCCCTCCTGAGCCTCCTGGCAGATGTTCTAATGAATTGCAGGATAAAATTAAAAAGTTGTATGAGAGGAAGATGAAAGAGGGCATGGATATGAACTACATCATCCAGAGGAAAAAGGAATTTCGCAACCCCAGCATCTATGAAAAGCTGATCCAGTTTTGTTCCATTGATGAAATTGGTACAAATTACCCAAAGGACATGTTTGATCCTCATAGCTGGTCAGAGGATTCATATTATGAGGCACTAGCTAAAGCCCAGAAGATTGAGATGGACAAATTGAAGAAGGCCAAGAAAGAACGTACAAAGATTGAGTATGTGACTGGCACCAAAAAGGGTACAACAACAAGCGCTGCTTCCACAACCACCACAACATGCAGCACCCCTGTGGGAGGTGCCCAGAAGAAGGGGAGGAGGAGCAAGTGACAGGTGTTGAGGAAGGGTCTCAGAATGACTCACAGAGTTACATCCTCTCATTGTAAGTTCCCCTGCCTTGAAGGGAGGAACCAGACATTCCTACCTGGATATAATCTGAGACTTGGAACACATGGGAGCACTACCACTGGATTCCCAGGGGACAAGAGCTCCATAACCACCACTGGATCTCCAGTGAAGGACCAGACCCTTCTACAGGATCACCACCTCAATGGAACCACATCCATCATTCCAATGGGACTGCAGCCACCATTTAATCAGACTCCTACCACCACCCTGACCAACTTTCAGTCTAAGCCAGTGTCTCTGTACTATTGCCTTTATTTTAATTTTCCTATTAAATTGTAGTTCTGGTTTGGAATCTCTGCTGGTTTGCTTTCAGACTAGTAAAATTGCTTTTTTGCAGAATCCAGGAATGTTTCTCTCCTGACTTTGTCTCCACCAATCCCTACAGGCATTCCTTTCCCAGGTGGCAGCAGGAATGGGATTAGGATGAATCACAAGCTGAGGGTAACCTGGGCTATGGGACCTCACTCCTTTTGGCTCTGTGGGAATCGCAGAATCCCAGAGAGGTTTGGGTTGGAAGGGACCTTCAAGATCTTGCAGCTCTACCCCCTGCCATGGGCAGGGACACTTTCCACTATCCCAGGTTGCTCCAAGCCCCGTCCAACATGGCCTTGGACGCTCCCAGGGATGGGGCAGCCACAGCATTTCCAAGCAACCTCAACAACCCATCCCAAACCTCCACGCCTGGTGCCACCAGAGACCAGGAGGCACCTGCAGAGCTCAGCATGGGGATGCTCCATGGCCTGGCCCTGCAGGAACCTGCCCAGGAACAGCAGATATCTGAGATTTTCCCTTTATTCCCTTCCTCCAGGTGGCAGCCGAGCATCTCCCAGCCCTGCCCATGGCCCTGAGTGGCAGTGAATGAACTGCCCTGACATCTCCTCTTGAAGCAAAGCAAAATGTGTTGAAGAAAAACCAGTTCCAGATGTTCTCCCAGTGTTGCCAAGTTACTCAACATGTTCTGCTTTAGTTGTCAGATGCTTTCAAAGCGATTTCCCTAACTCCGAGCACGAATGGTGAGGGCTCTCCCTGGGAATCTTCTGCCTGGGGCTACCATGGATCTGTATTTTCATAAGAAAAAGACTCAACTAATGATTAATGTTCCCCAGAGGAAGCAGGGCCTTTCTTTGGGATTTTTCTTCAGTTATTTTTAATTAATTTATACAACTGGCAGCTACATGAAAGTGCAAAACCCGGGAATAATGCTGGACCCAGTTCTCTTTGCTCCTTCTCTCTGTCCACACCTGAAGCTTGTGGAGATAACATCATCCTTCACCTCCCTAGGGATGAGAAACCCCCTCACCAGGGAGGAATCACTGCTTCCCACTAGGAATTTTCTCTTAGCAAAGAGAAGTTTGTCCACTGAAGGAAAAGTTGAGTTTTACATCTTAATCCCAAGATGGGGCACCTTCTTTTCAGAGAGAAGAGATCATTGGATAGAAAGGACAAAGCCCCTTGGGCTTAAGTTCCTGGTAGGATAAATCAATTCAGAGCTCATGTTTTCCAAGGTGGCTTTGATAATGTGGAAAGCATTTGGGAATGCAAAGAGCCCCTGCTCTGGTGGGCACAGGGCTTGGGGTGAAGCACCCCTATACACACAGGGTGAGGAAGCCCTGTCCCTCCTTATCCAGGCACATTCCCTCTTCATCCAGGCACACTCCTCCTTTTCCAGGCACATTCCCTCCACTTTGTAATAAAAGTAATGCCAGTGGTGTTAAGTGAGACAACGTCACTGTCTGCTTCCTGGGCTGTTCTCTTGGAGAGCAAAGCCAGAGCGCTCAGGGATGGAGGATTAGGAGTTTGTAATGTCAGACCAAAGGCAGGAATTTTATCCGACGGGCTTCTGACGATGGACTGCTCCATACACTGCTTCCAGCTGCTCCTGCTCTGGGAACAGCCTTGTCTGGATCTGTTTAAGGAGATTGGCAAAGTGTTGAATGCAGCATATGGTGCCCTAAAACCACAGAACTTAATGACAGCAGCCCAGACTTGCTAAAGAAAAGATCTCCTTCCAAAGCCTCACTCTGGGAAGACTCAGCACTTTCTTCCCACTTGCAGCAGGTAAAGCCCATCCTGTGCTCCCAGAGCAGATCTGCATCCAGTGTGCTCCCTCTGGCATCTCATCTTCCTGTGAACACCCCCTGGGAGCCATGGCCTGGAAAACGTATGGATCTCCTGCCCTGGGGGCCTCCTCTCTCCCAGTGGATGGGGCTCAAACCTCCCCAGTAGCCACCCAAACCAGCCCAGTTCTGAACTGCCTCCACTTCCCAATTCACTGTGATGCAGCACTCGCTCCTGGCCTCCCTAGGGAAGCCTCCAGCTGGTTTTAGGGAAGGTGAAACCACTTTTCTCAGCTCTCAGGTTATCCCAGCAAATCCCTGCCAGCACCCCCTGATGATGACTTGGGCTGTTGGACCCCACTCCTGCAGCTCTGTGGAAATCATGGAATCATGAAAGGGCTTGCGCTGGAGGGATCTTAAAGCCCATTCCGTTCCACCCTCTGCCATGGGCAGGGACACTTCCCATTGGACCAGGCTGCTCCAAGCCCTGTACAACCTGGCCATGGACACTTCCACAGCTTCTCTGGGAATCCCACATCCTGCATCACCACGCCCCAAGCCTGACCTGATGCTCCATCACCAGCGGGACACGAGGGCCTCAGGGTAGGGAGAAGGACACACATCCTTCAGGATGGTGCCAGATCTGGATCTGGTGCAGGGACAGAGGCCGGGCCACCCTGTGCCCACCAGCGCTGCTCAGTGTCACACATGACACAATGAACAGGGCCAGTGACTCAGGGCCACTTGCTGACGCACCACACTGGGCTATTCTTCTCTCCCCGATGAGTCGCTCCAAGATTGGACACAGCCTATCTCCGAGAGAGGCGCCTGGAATTAGCTTAACTCTTGGCAGTACAGGAGAAATCTAATTTCCTTCGGGATCCAGCTGTCTGGAGGCAGGGACAGGGCTGTGCTCCCTCCCCTGGCCTGCCTGGGAGCTTTTGCTCCTTGTCAGAGCAGCTCCACAACCTACTGCTCACAGAAAACCATGGAATTGGATCCCGGTTTGCAGAACTGCTCCATGTCCAACTGCTCTGATTGGTGTAAACTAGGCTGAAATTATATGGATGTCATGAGGAACAGTCAAATGAGAGACATCCTACTTTTCTGGGTGGCAATAGCAAGGGAATCTGCTCAGGAAACACTCTCCATCTTCCATGAGCACCACCTCTCCCACCCCAAAAACCACGGGACAATGGGATCACAGGCCTCGTCTCTGCAGGACTTTGGGAACAGGCAACTGGTGGTGTGTAAACATCACCCCAAAGCTCTGAGATTCAAGTCAAAGCAGGAATCAAACATTCAGCTGCTTCTCAGAGCCTCTTTGGTCTGGAAATGGGCTGGAAACGTCAGGAAACCTGTGCTTCCCACGAGATGCCCGGTACTTCCTTCTTCCAGCCGGGCAGGAAGTAGCTTTGCTCATGGGGCTCTGCTCACGGGGCTCTGCTTGGTTTTGCTTCACCTCAACAGACCAGAAACCACAACACTCCTACAGGTCATCAACTCTGGGACTTCTTGCACCCTCACAGGGATCTGGGACCAATTTGGGACGCAGCAGGACATTCCTCTTGCTCCATCCCAGCCTCCTGCAGAGATCCACGCAGGGCTCTGCGGTAGGTTCCTGTCAAGAGCCCGCCTGGAAACAGAGGGACCATCCCAGCCCTTCTGGGAGCAGGGAGCGGGTTCACACCCGACTCGTGACCTTGTGCTAAAACACCCCCTCTTCCTTCCCTGCCCACACCCAGGACGAATTCCAGCCCCTGGCCAGCCCGGAGGCACCACCTCGCAGTGTCCGTGCTGGGAACAGTTCTGGTGGGTGGGTGAAGAATTGGGAGTTTCCTAGGAAATTACCTGGAGATCAGATCCTAGAGATCTGATGTTTGTTTGGGGCTGAATCCTTGGATACACTGAGCTCAGGTTAAAAAACCACCCCGAGTGAGCCGAATGAGGCTGCACCAGCCAGCACCTTGCCCAGCCAAGTCCAGCTGGGCTTCCAGAAATTTCCAGATCTGGGGGCATCCATGGATTGAAACTATTCACAAAAATGCTCCTCCCTAGCTGGGCTTTATTAGTGCCTCTTTGTGTGGGAGACTCTCCCTCCAAGCCAGATTTCTCCAGCCCGTTTGCCCAGTCCTCCTGCCATCCAGTCAATGATTTGTAGCTGGGAAGCGTGGAAGGACGCCTTTGGGATTCCCTGCATCCAACTCTTGCCACGTGGGATCCCTCTCCCTCACAGCCTGTGTGCTGCTGGAGTCACTTCTCCCCAACTCCTCACTGACACCAGTCCCACCAGCCACAGAGGACAACAAAAAAGGTTACACCAAATCATCAGGACACTTGGCAAAGTGGGATGTGGGAATGCTGGGAACATCCCTCCTGCTCCATGCCTCCTCCCTCTCCTCCTCCTCGCATAGAGGAGCAGGAAAGGCCAGGCTGGAGGAGCAGGCTGGGATGCAGCGAGACCAACCCCAAGTGGTACCACAGTGCAGTGTCACAGCGTCCCACTCCTGTCCCCAAACGCCATCAGCGAGGCAGCGCCGCGCTGAGGACGCTGCGCCCCACCAGGGTGGTTCTGCCCCGAGCCGGCGGCTTTTCCCTGGGACAGGAGTGGGCCAGGCTGTGCCGGGAGGTGCTGCCCCTCCGCCTGCTCCCTCGGATTCACAGACCCAGGAGAAAAGGAATGAGGGCTGGGCCGACCGTCAAACCTCGGCACGGCATGGGCGGGGGAGGCGCGGGCGCGCAAGGCACTCGCGGCAGCGGCCGGGGGCCACTTGGCAGTCCCATGGGGACACCCTTCGATTCCAAGGGACCCCTCCCCTCGGTCCCCCGGCCCCCGTGCCGTTCCTGCCCGCCCGGCGCCTGCAGGGCCGGGAATGCTGCCCCTGCCTGAACCCTTCTGGCGCCGGGTCCCGCAGCCCTGTGCGCGTTAGAGACTCTTCACCACGGGGATGCCCCGCGCGAGCAGCTCTTGGGGGATGTGCGGGGGTGCGTGTGTGCCACCCCCAATCCCGTGCCTCCTATTGGAGGAATAGCATGTGCCCCCCTTCTGGAAAAAGATCTGGCGTTCTCCTTGGAGGTTGGCTCTGCCCTCTGCGTCACTCGTCCCGTGCCACGCTCTCCTCCAGGGCGGGCGGGGCCTCCAGGCCGAGCCCCCCGGTGCCGCTGTGCACGCTCGAGAAGGACACCATGGTGTGGAGGAGCATCAGGACCAGCACGCACAGTCTGATCCTGCTGCTGCCGAGGCGAGACCCCGCAGAGACCGGCAGCAAGGACGGGGAGTGGGGCTGGTGGTACTGGTGGTACTGGTGGTGGTGGTGGTGGTAGAGGTGGTAGTGGTTCTGCCGCTGGTGATGGAGGTGGGGGTCGTGGCGGTGGAAATGGAGCGACTCTGACGCTGTGGATTTGGGGGATGTGTCCTCGTTGCTGTCTGGGGGGTGCTCGCAGGAGTCCCATTGCACCTCGCAGCACTTGGCCTCCTCGTTGGGCAGCTGGTTCTCCAGCAGCCCTGCGGGAAGGAAGGAAGCAGGAGGAGGGGTCAGCGGGACTCTGAGGATGAGCCCTGGTGCCTGCCAGCTGTGGGATGGGCACACCTGAGAACCAGGACACCCAAACACCCCCTGGTGTGCTGGTGTGCGCAGCTGTGAGCCTGCACACACTAGCAAGGCAAACTCAGGGCTCCCCACACCCTGCTCACAGCGGTTCAATATCCCCACCCTGCTTTAATCCATCACTTGCAGCTCCTTCCATGCTTTAGCTTTCAGTTAGAGGTAGGACTTTCACCTCCTGTGCTGAGATGTTGCTGTGTCCCCATTAACCCCTTATCCTGTACCCTTGGGATGGCCACATTTCAGCATCAGGCAATGTTTCCACGCTGCCCCTCCTCCCACTCTGCCCCGACAAGCCTTCCAAAGCCGGGAAGCGGCTTGGAAACTCCGCAGGGCTCACCATCACCCCCCGTGGCCGGTGTGAGCCCGGCCCTCCTTACCCGTACAGATGAAGCCAGGCAAACCTCCATAGATCAGCTCGTCATTGTCCGGTAACACGAAGGGGCACCTGGTCTGCACCTCCAGGCAGTATTGCTTGCATGGGATCCGCTGCCGGCACTGCTGCTGGGTCACGTTGAAGTACTCGGAGCACAGCCACGCCTTGTAGACAGCCTGGGAAAAATCATGGAGAGGGACACGTCACTTTCCCAGCACTGGGACAGCTGGAGCATTGCAGTGTGAAAGGGAGAGAGCTCCCAGCTCTCGTGGGAAATGTCTGTTGTGGTCATTTGCTGAACAGCAATGGATTCAAACAACCCACTGGCATGTCACGATGGTGGAAATCATATATTGAGCTAAATCCACCACAAAAATAAACTACATGGAATAATGTCCCCTACGAGAGGCACCGTGACAGATTCTACCACATCAGTAACCCAAGAGCTTAGTTTGTCACTCAAAAATTCAAATGCAGCTTATCACCTATCCCAGAGCATCCTCCTCATACCCAAGACATCCCACTGCTCTCCTGGGAAGGGGAGGGATTCTCACCTCCTCTAAAGTGCTTTGGTCCCCATCAGCTCTGGACATGGGACAGCAAAACAGACCATGGGCTGGTCTTTACTGGAAATTTCCCACTGGAAAAACTGCAGGACAGAAGCAGCTGGGATGCAGCACATGCAGCTGCTGCACCTCAGGCTTGTCCCTCTCTGCCACCAAATAAAACCCTCCTCACCTTCCCCACCAGGTCCTGGGAGAGATTCCCGATTCCCTGACATCTGGAACATCTGCTGTGCCATTTCTTTTGGCTCAAGGGGGAAACTTGTTCATTTTCCATGGATGTTCTGGCACTGGGATGTACCAAACAGCAGTACAGGTGTCTCCATGTGCTCTGTTCACCTTCCTGATGCTTCAAGCTGTGCTTGGCAACATCTCCAGAGGGAAGAGCACCCTGGGGGTTCAGCTGTGACTGCAAGGCTGTGCCACATTCCCTGCCTCTCCAGCCTGTCTAGTCCTGGGTTTCTCTCTTTCCTTCCAGGCTCCATGTGCTTGTGCCCATTGCAGACAGCCGGGCACAGCCCAGATGGCCTCAGTTACAACCATATTCACAAATTTCCCTTCTCTCCCCAGCATCAGGCATGGGGGAAGTTGTTTGTCTCCACTGGCTGTAGCAGAGAGGGAGGGAGAGCTCCCATTTCTCCTGGAGTGCCTCATTCCTTAGGCTGCAAGAAACCTGTGGCACTTCCAGCTCATCCATGAACTCACGTGGGCACGAGTGACAGCACCACGGTCATTCCATGACCACATCCAACTTCCTTTGAAATCAGCTAGAAAGGGCTCCCTGTGATTCAAAGGGAATGAGTTTCCCTCCTCAGTATACTTGGAGAAACCCCATCCTCCTCCTTCCAGCTGCATTTTCATTTTCTGGAGACTTTAAACCCATCACTTCTTTGTTTCCCCATGTTTTCCATAGATCCTTATCATCATTTGTTTGGACCACAGTGGTGTCTCAGGATTAAAGCTGGTTGGGAAATTCTTGACAAGTTTTTTTTTTTTTCCCCTGGAAAATGCTAAATCATGAAACCCAGAATTTTCACAGAAGTATGTTAGCTTTGGTGAAACCTTCATCTCAAAAAGTTTAATGGGCACCAGGACACAATTTATGGAGTGAATATTTTAGAGCAGTCCCCAGTACCGTGGTCAGGGCTTTCCCCTGGGATGTAGGAATGCAGGTGCTTGTTCTCCCTGTCCTGTTGGATGTTAATTACTGGGACACAATAAGAACTCCAGAGGAGGGACTGACTCTGCAAACAGAGTGTGAGGACACAAGCAGGACAGTTTTGAGGTCTGGATCTGCATCCCTGGAAATGTCATCCCTGGAAATGTCATCCCTGGAAGTGTCCAAGGCCATGCTGGATGGGGCTTGGAGCATCCTGGGACAGTGGAAGGTGTTCCTGTCCGTGGCAGGGGATGGGATGGGTTTTAAGGTCCATTCCAACCCAAACATTCCCTGATGCCATGATCTGCCCGAGCTGATTCCCTGAAGCCGAGGAGGAAGAGACCATGCTCCAGAGGAGCCACAACCCCCACTGCAACACGTGCCCTCCCTGATGGCCTCCACTCCCTTGGGGACAGTGACGGGAGCAGGGGGGCATGGAGACAGCAAAGAGGACACAGCAGGACCCCTCAGCGGGTGGCACAGGGCCCTCTGCAAGCACCATGGCTTCTTCTCCGTTGGGAAAGCAGGACCTGTCATTGCTCCCATGGAACCTCAATGTACAGGATGCAAAGGAGGGTTAGAGAGCTTGGGGACAGTGACACCTTACACTGCTGGGACACAGCACCAGGGGGTGTGACGGGCTCCAAAGCACCCACGGACTGCCCAGGATTTATCCAGACAGGAACATCCTTATTGCAATCCCAGGACTGGACAAGTCCCTGCCTGGACATGACGCTATTCTTTCCACACACTCCAGACATGCTCCAGTGTGATCTGCAGCAAAACAGAGGGACCTTATTAATTACCTTAATTATTTGGGCTGCCTTTAGAGCAGCAAGGAGAGAGGGTCCTGTGAAAACCTCGACCCTCAGAGCATCCAGCAGCAAGCAGCTGGAGGAGCTGCTCCTTCCCCTGGTAACTATCCAGGATTTTGGACAGCTGGTGTGGATGACCTGCTTGAATTTGAACTGGCTGAAGTCGGGCAGGATGAATTCCCTCCAAAGCCATGAAGTTTCCAGGATTAAAATCCGGATGGATTAACTAAACCACAACCAGACTGTAGTTTAGAGGGGAATTATGACACACAAGGAGCTGGATTGGCATCACTGGTGTGCCTGGCCCTATCTGGGATGGATACCCTGAATCCATCCCTCCAGCTCAGCCTCTTTTCCAGCCCTCATCTGCCTTAGGATAAACATCTCCATCAGTGGGACTTCCTCGTGTTTCCCAAGGAGCTTGTTTTACAGCACTTATCTTGCTGCCTACAAGTTTTCCTTCATACTTGACCTACATTTTTCCATCCAAAAGTTCACTCCCTTCAATCATTCCCTCCACCATTCCCTCTCCCTGCTCCGTGTTTACACATCTCTAATATTTGCAGATGTCT
Source organism: Picathartes gymnocephalus (assembly GCA_013390045.1). Lineage (NCBI taxonomy): Eukaryota > Metazoa > Chordata > Aves > Passeriformes > Picathartidae > Picathartes > Picathartes gymnocephalus. The sequence goes on along the minus strand of WEKY01057664.1, from coordinate 58,138 downwards.
CACGCTCCCCCTTTAGTCACAACTCAGGCGAGCTCGGCTGAATTACTCGCTCCCATTTCCTGCCAGTCTTCTTCCCAGCTCCGACTCTCTCCCACGCTGCTTCCCAGATCCCAGTCACATCCCAGCTCCCACCTGGGCTCACGTGCAGGCCGGCATGGAGAGTACACTGGGTGCTCCAGCAGAGGATTGTGCGTGTCACCTGAGCTGTCCCAGCTCCAGATTTGGGTGGAAAAGGCATCTGGAACAGGAGATTTCCCAGAGCTTTGCAGGAAGGTGTTCGGGCTCATCCCGTTCTCCCGTGGAAACACAGCTGGCACAAGCAGGCTCTGCATGGATCCACACGTTTTCCCCCTAAAACGTTTGTGCTGATTCCCATCAGGGAAATCTGGCAGAGGGTTGGGGTCACAGACATGGACATTCCATGAATTTAATGGAAATATGGAAGGAGAGACTGCATGGAGCTGGTGATACCACCAGGGAGGGCAGAGCTGGAGCACTCATCCAGAACCTGAACCAGGATTCCCTGGGTGCCTTCTGTTTTTCCTTCCCTTTCCAGCACCTGCCTTTCCTGGGGGAAGCAATGAACCCAGCCAGCCCTCACCACTCCCTTGCTGCTGATCCCCCAGGAATTCCTGCAGCTCTGCAGGATGGAAACTGCCTTTGTGTACTCAAAAACAGACATCCAAGACCTGCTGGTCCAACAGGGCTCTCCTGTTCCACTAGGATGAGGCTGAGACACAGGTGGATCTCCAAGAGATCCCAGTATGCTCCCATCACTCATCCACAGAGATCCCTGTCACAGGCAAGGAGCAGATTCCCTGGGATGCTCAAGGCTTTGGTATCTCCAAGCTTACCCCACACAACCTCCTTTGTTTTGCTGTTATAAAGGACATGTGAGAATTTAGGATAGGAAGAAATTTATTCCCTGCCTAGATCAACTAGGAAAGCTCCCCGGTTTCCATCCTTGCCCCCTCTGGATTCTTCAGGAAGTGGGTTGGGTTGCAATCAGTGTTCCTGCCATTCTGGTTTGGCTTTTGGCAGATCTCCAGCCTGGACAAGTAAATATAAGTGACCTCAACTCCAAAATAGCTCCAGTTTGGTGCCCTCTTCCTGCATTTTTAGCTCGGGAAGACTGGCTGCATGACTCTGAGAAAGCACACGGAATTTGGCTGCCTAGGAAAGGAGCCAACTTCAGATACTCAATTTATAAGGAAGGAAGAGGACAGGCTATCTGTCTACATTGGAATTTTGCAGGTGGGATGGAAAACCTTATCATAAAAGACAATAAAAAAACCCAAAATTACTTGGATTTCCAGTAGTGAATTAAGCTCCCTGTCTGCTCACACTTCCAGTGGGATCTGGAAGCAGCAGTCAGAGGGACAGCGCTTTCACAGGGAATTCTGTGCCAAATAGGAGTTCTTCCCTGCCTGCACTATTCCCCCCTCTGTCTCCTGTCAGCATTCCCCAACAAACAGCTTTTCCAAAGTCCTTCTGTGTCCGTAGGATTTCTGCACAAGTTTGGCCACTTCAAGGCCAGTCCAGTTCCTGCCAGGATGTTTTAAATACTGGCACTGCCGGTGGAACCATCCCAGCTACATTTTGGGAGAACCAAGGAGCAGGAATGGAGCAGCACCCTCGGGATACACCACCACTGCAGAGGATGCAGTGCTTGGGATAGTCTGGATGCCCACTGGGAACGCCAGCTATAATTAACACAACAAACTGTTGTTTTCCCATTTGAAAAGGAATCAACACGCAAGAAGTTTCCCCAAGGAAAATTCTGCTAATGGCACAAATGTAACAAACCCTTCTCCTTAATTAGAGGCAGGGGTTGGGGCAGCATCTCCAGCCCAAAATCCACTTGTCTGGAAGGGGAAGATGCAGACTGGAAGGCAGAGAGGGAAATAGGGAGTTTTTTTCCTACAAAATAACCCTGGAAGGAGACCTGGGAGTGTGCTTGGATCAGAAGTGAGGATCACTCTGCAAGCTGGGCTCTGCCATCATGACTCTCCTCCTTTCCCTCTTCTCACTGGGTGCACCCAGCTCCCAGCAGGGATGGAAGGAGAAATCCCTGCCTGTCCCTTCCAGACCCCCAGCCCAGAGCAGCCCTCTGCCCTCCTGGAGCAGTTCCTGGGACTCACATTTCCATCCTGGCCTGAGAGGAGCATCTGGAGTGGCTGTGCCTCATTAATCTTGGACACAGGGAAATGAGCACTGCTAATGAGCCACTCGGGCAGCTCTCCAAGCTCTGGCACATCAGGATACAGTGCGGGAAGCAGGACAGGCTGGGGGGAGAGAAGAGCCCCCTTGGATGGCAGAGGATTAAGGGAATGTTGAGGTCCAGGGCCAGCCAGGAGGAATCACAAACACATCTGCAATGTCTTCAATGAATACATCTGCACTGTATTCAATTAACTTGGACAGTAACAATGTGAAGCTTTAAACCAGCTTAAGACTTTTTAAAAAATTCTCCTTGCTATGGGCTGTTCCAACATCATCTCTGGAACAGCTGATTTTTGCTTTCTTTGATAGTTCTGGAGTTGTTACTCCTGCATTGACACATTCACATGCTCTGGGTTAGGAGAAGGGGGAGAAAAACACCAACCCAACCCTCAATCCCAACAACTGGACAGGATTATGGGGTTTGTATTGTTTTTCCTTCATTTTTAATATAAAGTGGCCTTTTGCCTGGTGATGACAGCGCTGGAGCCACAGCTCCTCCGCTTCCCAAGCAGGGGAGCCTTTGCCCATTGTACCCAGCTACAGAGGGCATGGAGCAGCAGCTGTGGTGGGCACTGGGATGGGGCTGCCAGCAGGAATGCCTGGGCCATGGATGGGGATGGAGGACTGGGGATGGATGCACACAGGCTGCAGGGAACAGCACTGCTGGGAATCCCAGCTGGAGCGGGTGTTCCTCAAACACCACTGGAAACTCCACGTGGAGCTGCTGGGCTGGCTGGCACGTGCCCATTCCAGGTTCTCCATTACCCTGCAGCCCACCCCTCTGCAGGGTTGGTTTTCCCAGTTCTCCCCCAGCCATGCCACCCATGATACAAGTTTGCATCCTGCTTGCTGTGTGTCATTCTGGGCACAGGGGCATCCGGTCTGGCACTGACCAGGCTCATGCTCAGGGAAGGTCCTGGGCAATGGAATGTCCCCCATGCTCCCAAACTCCACATCCCACAGGACCAGACCATATCTCTTGACCTCAGTGATGAAGTCACTCCCAAATTACCTGGAAGCAACTTGTCAGAGCTACTCACTCACCACTCAATGATCTCATGAAGCAGCTGATAGTTTTAAAGCTTACAACTTACAGTATTCATTTTAAAAATAAAGCATTTTAGCTTTAATTCCCAGTTCTTGGATTAAAGAGACTGTCTGAACACTCCTTCTTTTAGAGGGAAAAGCCCCAAATTTCCCCCTCCAAGCCACTCAAACCCAGTCTGAGACACACAACGCCCCAAGTGCTCATTGTTCCAAACTAAGAGAAAACAACTTTAAAGTGTGACCCACACACCTGACACACTGCAGGCCCAGGTAACAACTGTCACACTATGTCACGATATCAGGCAGCTTGACACATGCCTTGGGAAGGGCTGGAGTGGGAAAGGATGGGAGAACCAGCACCCCAATCTGTCTCTGCAACCACACACACACCCTCAGCACCCACAGGAGATGGGCTGGGGGGTGGCAGTGCCACCTCCCAGCCCTGGGAACGCTCTCAGGGGACAGACACCACAGTCACAGCCTCCTGGCTTTGCTCATCTGCTCATGGCACCGAGGGCTGCTGTGTGCAGAGCCCAGGGAAATGCCTGCTCTCATCCCAGCAGATGCCACACTCCCCTTGGAACAAACCCAGGAGGAAGAGCTTGTGCTCGTGGTTGTACTGAAGCAGGAAGAGCAGAGATTGTGGACTCGCTTTGGACACCTCTGGCAGCTCCTGTGCTGAGGGGACAGAGTACATGGCGTCCCAACATGGCCACGTGCCTGTGCCTATTGATTAATCACAGTAATTAATGGCACAGCTGGACAAACAGGAAGGCAGTGACCACTGCCAGGCCCTCCTGCTTCCCACAGCCAGTGCCTGTCTCCATGCATTTCACAGGCTGGTCCATGTCCCTGCCCAGCAGTGTCTGCAGCCCTTTCCCTCCCACAACAGCTCCCACTTTTCCCAGTGCAGGCTGGGATCTGGCTGGAGGTTACCCCTGTCCAGCCACCCAGCCCTGCCCGACCACTCCTACAGCCCCCAGCCCATTGCAGGAGGCTCTTGATCCCAGACCACTGCTAGAAAACATCCCAATTCCCATGGAATATTTCCATTTCATTAGCAAACTCCTCCTCGGGGTAGATGCATCCTCTCTCCAAGGGGGGTGAGCACAGGGTGACAGTGCTCTGCTCACGGATCTGAGCTCTCATCCCAGCATTCTTGATGTCAGTCTCCTGTTCAGTTCCCCCTCCTCGCATCCTGGTTGTGTCCCCCCTGCTGACCCTGGGAATTCCCTGGCAGTGTCTGGGACATGGTGGCCCAGCCATGGTGGGCTGCCCGCGGGCACTGCTGCCAGACCCCAGGCACAGACAGTCCCTGTCCCAAGATTCCAGCCCAGGAGCATGGCGAGGCCAGAGGGACCAGCATTCCCAGGCTGCAGTTAATCCCTCTGTGCTCCCCTTTCAAGAAGGGTCATGGCTGGGCTTTAGAGAGAAGAGCAGCTTGTCAGGAAGGTGAGGCCAGATGGAGTGTGGAAGTTTGTGTGGGAAAGGGGTGGACACCAGGAGACAGGGACAAATGGCTGTTGGCCAGAAAGCAGCTCTCCTCAGCATCTGGAAGGCTCTGTCCTTGTCACACCACATGGCCATACCCCAAGGGGGAAGGGGGGAGACGAGGCCTCCAGTTCCACAGCCTCACCACACTCTGAGGAAAGAAGTTCTTCCCAATATCCCATCTAACCCTGCCCTCTGGAAGTGGAAAGCCATTCCCTGCATCCTGTCCCTCCAGGACGTTGTCCAAAGTCCCTCTCCAGCTCTCCTGGAGCCCCTTTAGGCACCTTCAGGAGCCTTTTCTTCTCCAGGTGAACAGCCCCAGCTCTCCCAGCCTGGCTCCAGCCCTCAGAGCAGCTCTGTGGCCTCCTTGGGTTTCACTCCAGCAGCTCCATCCTGTAGAATCCCTCACCAGCCAGCCCCCAGTGATGCTGCAGTGACCAGTGGGTCAGTTAGTCCATCCAACCAGCCCAATGAGTTAAAAAGTAATTAAAGAGCTCTGCAAAACTGAAGCTGAACACGATGGAGTTGGGGACAGAGGGAAAGTGAGGTCCCTGCAATCCATTAGGATGGCTTGAGGAATTCACTCCCATTAGATCCTGATGCAGCCAGGGGCTTAGCAGGATTCAAAAGTGGATTAAACATTTATACAGCTAATGAGAACATCCTGTGACATTAGATAGGATATAAAAAAATAAAGGCGAGACACTTCAGTGCCACGAGCCATAAATTACCCACCAGTGATGGGGGTGAGGGAGAAGTTTCTCCGCTCATCCCCTTCCAAGGAAGTGGTGAGGTTGGAAAATTGTTCTTAGGATGGTGTGAGTGTCCAGCCCAGCAAGGGCTTGTCACGGCAGGGCTGTCTCACATCCAGTGCCTATGGAAGGGCCCAATCCTGCACTCTGCCAGGAGGCCCTTGCACAGCATCCCACGAGGTCCCACTTGGCATGAGTGGGAATGGGCCAAGGTGAAAGGCAGCAGGAGGAATCTGGTCCCTCATGTCATCCTTGTGCACCTTGGGCATGGAGAGGGGTGAGCAGCAGGATCTGGCCCATCCCAGCTCCCTCATGGAGCAAACAGTGGGGAGACAGGAGCATCCTGGCTCCCGGGCACCTTCCATGGGCACAGGGAAGTGCACAGTTTTCCATGCTCATGCTGGGCCTTGTAGCCACCTAAACTTGTGCCCACAGGTTCCTTAAATGCAGGCAAAGATGATTTTGAGATGCTTATCAGCACTCCTGGCAGCTCCTACTGCTGGAGACACACCACAGGCTCATGTCAGACTGGACAGCTGCAACCTCTGGTTTTCTATCCCTGGCCGAACACCATTTGCAGAAATCTCCCGCTCCCTTCCAGGGGAGGAAAACCCCAGGATAACTCTCAGTCTCCCTGGTAAGCAGCAGGCAGGCGCTCCCGGCTGGCACCGCTCCTCAGGCAGCGAATCCCAAGGGATGCACCACTGCAGGGAAACCCCATCACTGCTGCTCTCCCCTGGAGCAAGCCCAGGACAGGCTGGGGCTCTCCCTCTCCCTCTCCCTCTCCCTCTCCCTCTCCCTT
>WEKY01057664.1:0-42904 GCA_013390045.1 Picathartes gymnocephalus | reverse complement strand
CCGCTCCGCCGGCACCGGCACGGCCGCGGCCCGGCCCGGCCGGCGCTGCCGAGGTGCTGAAGGACAGCTCCGCTCGGCCGGGACGGGCCGGGCCGGGACACCCCCGCACCCCGGGCCTAGGCGGCAGCTCCGCACTCAGCCTCGCCCTGACCGCCACCTGCACCCTCATCAGCACCTCATCCGCACCCTCAATTTCACCCTCTTCCTCATCCCTTCCCTCAGCCTCACCGCCACTTCACCCCCACGGTCAGCCTCACTCTTGCCATCACCTTCACACCCGCACACCCTCATCCTAACCCTCATCTCACCCTCACTTGAATCCTCATCCTCATCCTCACCTCACCTCCATCCTCACCCTCATGGACTGGTCCCATCCTCATCCCTGGTGTCAACAGGTCCCAGTGGAGAGGGGCCATGGAGGCTCTGGCAGGAGCCACGGACACGGTGTTGTCCCCTAAGAGCAGAGCCTGGTGTCCTCTCACTGCTCACACACCCTCGGCCCCACAAAGAGCCCCTGATGATTCCATTTCTGGGGCACTGGGAGAGAGATCCCACCAGGCAGCAAAAGCAGCTCCCAGGGACATCCCTTATTCGTGTCCCTAAATCCCTATTAGGGGATTCTTGGCATGGTTAATCCCTGAGGGACCATCAGCTGCCTGGGAGTGGAAAATAAAGAGTGGCTGAGGGAGCTGGGAAAGGGGCTCAGCCTGGAGAAAAGGAGGCTCAGAGGGGACCTTCTCATTCTCCACAACTCCCTGACAGCAGCAGGCAGCTGCGGGGGGGTCTGGCTCTGCTCCCAGGGAACAGGGACAGGATGAGAGGAAGTGGCCACAAGTTGCACCAGTGGAGGTTTAGCTGGGATATTATGGAAAATTTCTTCAGTGGAAAGGTGGTCAGTGATTGAAACAGACACCAAGGGAAGCAGTGGAGTCCCTGTCCCTGGAAGCGGCCAAAATCATAGAGATGTGGCACTTGGGAATATGAGTTAATTGTGGCCTTGGCCATTCTGGTGGTGATGGTTGGACTCAACGGTCTCTGACAGCCACTCCAACTTAAATGATTAAATGATTCCATAATTTTATGGACATGCAACTCCAGTGTACACAGAGCAGAGGGCAGAGCCTGCTTGGAGGCTCCTTCTCCATCCATGAAGTCATCCTCAGCCTCAGGCGCTAACCCGGCTGTGGGAAATGATTCAGGTGTTCCTATTCCTGGGGTTTTCCTCAAGCTCTGTCCCAAAGTGAACCAGTTCCTTCGAGGCCACGGGGTGCAGGAGCTCTTTACCTGAGCTCCCTCAGGAGAGTGGGATCCTGCAGGCACAGGGAAAGACACCAGCGGCTTTCTCCTTCTCCTGTTCATCATCCTAACCTGTGCAGACAGTGAGCCCCATGGGAAAGGGCTCTCATGGAGGGGCTGTCACCCCAGCTGGTGCCATCAGTCACAAAGGCCATGGTGTGTGAGCTGCTCACGCTCCAACAGCTCGGCGCTGGCTGAGGCACTGAGGGAAGGAAGTACCTGGTGCAGTGCCAGGAGAGGTTTTACAGCCAGAACGAACAAATGTTGAACATCACTGGGAGTGATATAAGAATCTGCAACCCAGGCTGGAGGCTCAGCTCTTCTGAGCCGTAGCACAGACACCTACGACTCCCTCAGGGGCTGCTTCCCTCCGGCTCTTCCACCCCATCCCTTCCTACTCCTCCAGCGTGTCCGTGGCCCCGCTGGGAGGAGATTCTGGAATGGCTGAGACTGCTGTTCCTGCAGGTCTGAGGTTCCTGTGGTGGGTTTATTTCCCAGGACTGTCTGTGCTTGCCCTGTGCACACAGGATCAGATCAGGGTTTGAGAAATCACTGGATGGTTTGGATCAGAAGGGACTTTTAAATATCACCTGGTCCATCCCTCTGCCATGGACAGGGACAACTTCCACTGTCCCAGGTTGCTCCAAGCCCTGTCTAACCTGGCCTTGGACACTTCCAGGCATGGGGCAGACACAGCTTCTCTGTGCCTTACAACCTCACCACCCTCACAGGGAAGAATTTCTTCCCAATATCCCATCTAAACTTCCCTTCTCTATAGTTTAAAGCCATTCCTCCTTGTCCCATCACTCCATGTCTCAGGGGGAGCACTGCAGGCAGGAGGTCAGCACTGGCCTGTCCTGTCAGGTCTAGGAAGAGCTGAGACAGTGACAGAGCCCCTCCAAGCCTTGTGCACCCCATTAGTTATGGGACACTGAGCCCTGCTGTCCTTTCTCTCTTATTTCCTGGCTGTCCTCACAAAACCCCACTCATTCCCATCCTTTTTCAGCTTTCTCCACAGCCTGAGGACTCAGCTTTCTTCCCGCCCCATCACTCCTGGTCTTTTTGTGTGCCTGGGGCTGAATGAAATCGTGAGGGAGGGCACGGGGAGGGTGTCCTGGTGAGCCACCATGCAGGAACACTCTGCCCATCCCCGACTTTGACTCCACAGGGCCATGACGGGAGCTCATCGCTCCCATTCCCATTGGGAATGGTTCATCCACCCCAGAGCCTGTGCCCAGCTCAGCATCACCTGCTGAGATGAGGCTGCACCAGCCCTGTTTGCTGACAGCTCCGTTTCCAGGGCACAGCGCTATTTCCACCAAGGAGTTTCCTCTGCCTGGGAAAACATTATCCACTCCTCCCACTCCCTGCGGCTCACACATGACCCTTCGGGAGAGAGCAGCTTTGCTCAGCCCTCCTCTGGCTTCTCTCCCTCTGCTGCTGCTGCTGCTGTTCCAAGTGCAATGTTGTATGGATGTTTTACTGCCAGTATTCCAAGGGAAATGTGGTTTATGGGTGGTTTTTTTACTCCGAGCAGATATGGACAGGCTGGCACTCAAGTCCTGGTTCCTCAGGTGGGAGAGACAGCTCTGCCAGCCTCTGCCCTGATGCTCAGGAGGATTCCCTGGAGAATTTGGAGCTTCCATGATTACCTGTGAGGTGGAGTCAGATCCCTGGTGGGGATAACAAGGGAGGAGGAAGTCACCATCAGCACAAGTTGTTTTCTCACCACCCGCTGCACCGGCCAAGGCTTGGCCTGGCCTTGGAGTGGGCATCAATGATGTGTTTTTATGGGATTGTGATCACACCCCTGGTTTGCCATGGGGTGACAGTCCTGGCAGGCCCTGTTGCTCCCAGCTCCCAGGCAGGAGTTGAGGGACACCCCCAGCTGAAGAGGGCAATGGGGTTTTGAGCAATCTCCCAAAGGTATATCCCCAGGGTGGAAGGTTTTGTTGCAGCTCAGAAGCAGCTGAGGTTGCTTTGTACTGAGGGAGAGGCCCTGAGAGCTCCCCAGACAGCGAGTAAATCAAGGATAATCTTGATCTAATGGCCAAAATGTGGGGAAGGAGTGGACATACTGGACATTCCTGGAATGAGGCTGGGAAAGGCGGGGAACTGCTTGGTGCCCAGTGTCAGACATCAGGAGTGCCCTGCCAGCACTGCCCATGGGACTTCCTTGTCCCCTGCTGGCACCAGACTGTGAGGGGATGGCTGCCTCCAAGGTGGGGCTCAGGGAGCCCCTCTCCAGGGGGTACCCCATGGTCGCACCCCATCGGCGCTGCCCATCCCTCTCCCATTCACAAATCCCATTCCTGGCTGGCTCTGTGCCCTCCCAACCTCGGTGGCCTCGCATGGCGCCGCTTGGCTGCGTTTGGAGGCATCCCTGGAATGATGACAGCAGTGTCCAGCCCTGCTGCTATACAGCCCTCCCGGGACAGCCCGGCCCGGCCCGCCAGGCTCCTCGGGAAAGGGCTCTGATTGCTTCAGCTCCCAAACAATGGGTGCTGGCGGGGGCTCTCAGCCAGCCTCCAGGGCATGGGCTGGTTTTCATGGAATCATGGGATCATTGAGGTTGGAAAAGACTTCCAAGGTCATCAAATCCAACCTTTGACCGATCCCCATCTGGTCAACCAGCCCAGAGCACTGAGTGCCACATCCAGCCCTTCCTTAGACACCTCCAGGGATGAGGAGTCCACCACCTCCCTGGGCAGCCCCTTTCAATGTCTGACCACCCTCTCCATGAAGAAATTCCTTCTGATGTCCAACCCAAACCTCCCCTGGCACAGCTTGAAGCTGTTTCCTCTCATCCTGGCCCTGTTCCCTGGAAGCAGAGCCTGACCCCTCTGCTCCCGGCTGCTCCCTCCTGTCAGGGAGTTGTAGAGTGACAAGGTCCCCCGTGAGCCTCCTTTTCTCCAGACTGAGCTCCCCCAGCCACTCCTGGTTCTCCAGACCCTTCCCTTTGTTCAGTGCCCCACCACGCTCTAGGGGAAGAACCTTTTCCTAATATCCAGCCTAACCCTCCCTGACACAGCTCCAGCCATTCCCTGGTCACCAGAGAGAAGAGCTCACTCCTCGTCCCTCACCCTCAGCTGCCATCAGGCTGTGGATCCGAGGGGTTGAGAGAGTGGTGGCAGAGGTGGCACGGTGGCAGAGGTGGCACAGCAAGCTGTGACAGCTGTGAGCCAGGGGCACAGCTCCCCTGGCCGGGCTGGCTGCAGCCCCATGCTGCTCCCAGCTGTGAACACTCGGAGCGAAGGAGGGGAGCAGAGAGAGGGTTTTACAGCCCACAAGAGCAGATGTTGCTAATTGAGCCTTTGAGTTCCATGCCAAGCCGTGGCATGGAGGCTCTGCCCGGCTTTCAGAATCACTGCCAGGTCCCTGGCTTTGAAGACAGTGGGGGTGGGAGACGGGGTTGATGAGGGGGGCCATGCGTGGATATCGGATTGGGCACAGAGCCCGAGGCCAGGCTGATAAACCCGGGTCTGCACCAGCAACTGCTGGGAAGCTCATCCCACTGGAGGAAAGGAGCCCTGGAGTGATGATCCTCGAATCTGCTCCTCAGCCAGGGCTGGACCAGGACAGATTAACGGCTCAGAGGGGAAGGTAGCACCTACAGACACAGGTGGCTCCTCAATCCCCTGTTATTTGGTGGTTGAAGATGAAGAAGCTCTTGTGAGCAATGGCAGGTCCTGGAACAGCCTGAGAAGGAAAGAGGAGCCAACACCTGGCTCGATCAGAGCATCCATTCTCTGGGCACAGGTAGCTCAGAGAAGCTGTGGCTGCCCCTGGATCCCTGGAAGTGTCCAAGGCCAGGTTGGACAGCGCTGGGAGCCACCTGACCTGGCGGAAAGTGTCCCTGCCCACGGCAGGGGTGATGTTCCGGGTCCCGGTCCCCGATCCCGCCCGAGGGGTCCCGGTTCCGCTCGGGGTCGCGCCCGGCGCTGCTCCCGCCGCCCGTCCCTGGCGCTCTGCTGCCCCCGCGCGGCCACCGCCGCCACTGCAGCGCCGGGAGAGCGGCGACAGCGCGGGGACAACGCGGGGACAACGCGGGTACGAGGTCCCCAAAGGACCTCAAAAGATCCCCAAAGCACCCAGCCCATGAATGGAACAGGGGCTACCACCCACCCCCGTGGCTTAGGGACGGGTGTCCGTCTGCGCAGGTCCGGCAGAAGTGAGGGAACCTCCTTTGTGCCCACAGCCCCGGCAGGGACAGGGCAGGGGTCACCTCGATGGACTGTGGGACTGGAGGCAGGGCCAGAGCTGGGCACACTCACAGCGAGGTGAGGAAGGAGCTGAGGCTGAGCTTAAATAGATCCATCGGCAGGTGTGTGGGGAGCCCCAGGTGAGGCTGGTCAGGCTGTGACAGCCCCAAGTGCTCAGGGATCTGCACTTCATCCCTCTTCCCTCACCCTTCTCCCTCACTCTTTCCCTCCTTTCCCCATCCCATGTGCCTGTGGTGGCTCCCCTGTGTCGAAATGGGGTGGGAGTCCAAAGAGGTGTGGGAGGATTGAAGGCAAGTAGAGACCAGAAAAAAATTGGGGGCTGAAAAAGGAGGAGAGGCCAAAGAGAGGTGGGAGGATGATAAAAATGTAGTGGGAAACGGAGCCTGAGAGGTTGATGAAGAGTGGAGGCCAATGAAAAACAGGAGGCTGAAAAGGAGCAGGAGTCTAAGGAATAACTGGAGACCCTTAAATAAGAGGAGACGTAATGCAAAACTGTGGCCAAAAAGGGGTGGGAGGCCCAGGGGGACTGGGACGTGGAAAAAAGTGAGGGACAAAGGGATGCTGAATAAATAGCGGAGCCCCTAAAATGCGGTGGTTGGAAGGGAGTGGGAGGTGGGGCTTGGTGGGGCTCCCTGCCTGCCCCGCCTGCTTTTCCCTGCCTTTCCCAGCCCTTCCCAGCCCTTCCGTGCCCCACGGCTCCGTGTCATGGAGCCGGGCGTGCACTAGAGGACAGCCGAGCTCCACGCGAGCGGCCCAGGAGGAGCCCCCGCAGCCCCTGCCCTGCCCGCCGGCACCTCCGGCCCCGGACCCCTGTCCATGGACACCCCCCGGCCCCGAGCATCCCACATCATCCCGGATCATCCCCACATCCCGGATCATCCCCACAGCTCGGAGCATAGCCCGGAGCGTCCCCACAGCCTGGAGCATCCCTGCCGGTCCCGAGTCCCCGGCCAATCCCGAATATCCCTGCCAGCCTCAAGCACTCTTCCAGCGCCGAGCCGAGCTGCAGTCTAGAGAGCTTCTGGCAGCCCTGGGAATCACTGGCACCATCCCTGCAGTCCCAAACACCCCTGGTAGGATCCCTGCATCCTTGGAAACATCCTTGCAGCCTCGGGCATCCCTGACAGCATTCCTGCAAACTACCTGGACCATCCCTCAGCCTGGAGCATAGCCCACCCTCCCTCAGGACTCTGAGGCCTCCTGGACCTGGAGACTGAGAAGTTTTGGGTTGCCAAAGGTGAAACTGGGGAGGATTTGGTACTTCTGCTTGTCCACGGGGTTTAGACACTCTTGTACTTCATTTAAAACCAGAACCTGGAGTGTTATTTTGCAGGGAGAAGTTGCCTCTGCAGGAGCTGTTGAGGTTTCACAGAAACCCCAATTGCAGGTCAGATGGGGTGGAGGCTCTGCACTCTGGGGGGCTGCAGCAGGCAGCTGCTGCTGGCATTAAAATTCAGGAGGGATGAAGGGATACAGGACATCCCAGCCATGGCAGCGTGACAGACACACAGCCCTCACTGGGGGTCCCCCCAGCCCCGCAGAGGGGGCTCCCTGCTGGGAGCTGGCTCTGCCTCCCAGATCCCATCTAGAGCTGGAAAGTGTTTCCTGATGTTTCACCTCCACTTCACCCCATGCTCCACGTGGATGGGGACAGCCGTGGCCTCGCAGCCTGTCCTGTCCCCACACACCCGCGGTGTCCCCGCTCCTCTGCTGCTCCAGCTGGGCTGGGGAAGGTCCCTTCCCTCACTCACACCTCCTCAGGGCGCTCTCCTTCCAGGGAATCAGCTAATCCACCCCATCCGGCACCCAGAGAGCAGAGGTTGGACCTGCAGGACTGGCACCACCTTGGGATGGCTCCTTGGGCTGGGCAATCCCTTTCCTCGCGGCCTGGCTCCTGCCGGGCTGGCAGTGTCACCTGAGCTCCCACCCCCCTCACACAGCATCAGAGCCACGCTGTCACCCCCGCGGATGCTCAGGATTCCTGTGGGATCAATCCCATGGGCATTTGGCTGCCTGGGCAGCGTGTCCTGGCTGCAGGGACCAGCGGGGGCCGGGGTGCATGGCTGCTGCTCGGGGCAGAGGAGCAGCTGTGTTTATTTTCCATCTGCTGCAGGGAACAACAGGGGGAATTTTTTTTTTTTTCTGGTTATTCATTTTATTTTTTCGAGGCTTTGTGTGTCCTTCACCAGCCAGAATCCATCATGTAAACATCCTGCTGTGTCTTCAGGAGGGGGGAGGTGTCCGGCCTCCCACTCTGCAGGGCTGTCCCTCTTGCTCACCCCCCACCCATCATACGGGGGTACAGGAGGGTGTCAAAATCGCCCCAGCTCAGCACAGCCCCTGTGACCTGGCTGGTGACCCCAGAGATTCCCAGGAATCCCCAGGAATGCAGGGAACACCCTGGCTGCAGACTGCTGCCAGTGCCAACCCTGAGCACAGCATCCAACAGACAAATGTCTGCCAAAAATGGCTCGTGCTGGCCCTTCCGAGGGAGAGGAGGTGGTGCCTGCTGGGGGGAAGAGAGAAGGGGATGTCCTGCGGTCAGTGGGTTGGGATACCCCAGGAAAGCTCCCAACCTGCATTCCGTGGGCAGTGGAATCTCATCCAGAGAGCGTGTGGGAGTCAGAGAGGAGGAGAGGCTGGAAGAAGGAGTCAGGAGAAACACCAGGATTTGGGAGCACAATGAACGTGTGGGCTTGCTCCTAGCATCCCACGAGGCTTTCCTGCCCCATGCTCCAGGCAGGAGTACCGGCATCTCCTGCTGGGATGTGTGGCTGGATTAACCAGCAGAGTGTCCCAGGCAGTGTCCGGAGTCCTGTGATTGGGATTCCAGTGAGCAGGGACTCCCTGGCCCCTTCATCCCCCTGTGCAGGAGCAGCCCCCCATCCGCTGCCTGCCCAGCTCCTGTCACTCCTGCCGCGGGGGACACGGGGGACACGGAGCAGGAGGCACAGGGCTGGTGGCAGAGGGCACAGGAAGAATGTGGTCCGTCACTCCCTGAAGATTGCCAATCCCTCGTGCCGTGTGGGAGCAGGAGGGGAGGGACAGCCCTCACACACCCTGCTGCTGCCAAGGCTTCATCAGCAGGTTTGTTCCGAGTCGTGGCCAGCCTGATTAATCCGGGCTGCCTCCGCTGGGCTGCTGATTCCTGAGCCTGCCAGAGAGCACATTTGGGACTATTATGCACAGAAAATTGTGAAGGTTCTGGCTGAATTACCGGTGTCCAGGGAAACAGAGCATTCCCTCGGTGGCACCGATGCTAATGGCGCTGCAGCAGGGCCGGTGCCTCTCTGTGGGCGTCAGACAGGCTCAGGGGACAAAACCCGAGGCTCTGAGGGACATCAGTCCTGCCCTGAACGAGAGAAGGAAGACCAGCTGCTGTGCCAAAGCCTCATCATCTCCAGTGGGGGGGAAAGGAGGCATCTGGCTTTGAAGGAATGAACACCCTCAGGCTGAGGGGCAGCCCTGTGGCTGAGGGCTGGGGTGAGGGCTGTGGGGACACCCAGCCTCAAATGGGGACATCCAGCCTCCAGCAGGGCTATCCAGCCTCCAGCAGGGCTATCCAGCCTCTGCTGGGACCAGGAATGCAGCCCCAGCACCCAGGAGAGTTCGGCAACTGTGCCTTGGCTTTGTTTACCCTGCAACTTTGGCTGTGGCTGGAGTTTGTTAAGGGGTCAGGGGGTTTGGGCTGTTTTCCTGTACTTTACAATTTCCTATGTGGGACTTTATGAGACGAGAGGGCGCCTCCAGCCACAGAGACACTTTGGTTTGGGTTAGAAATGGAAGGAAGGGAAGGAATAAATGCACCCAGGCATCGCCTCCCCCTCCCCGCCGCCTCTCTCTCCCTCGCTATCTCTGCTCAGTCCCTCACCAGCTTCCTCTGGCTTGGGGAAACCTTGTTTAAAGCAAACACAATATATTTTTAACGAGGCCTGTTAATTAGCCCCGGCCCCAGCCCGCTGCACACGGCTTCCTTGGAGCTGTGCTGGGGCTCTCTGGAGCTGCCGGCGGCTCTTTCAGAGAATTGTGGAATTGCTGAGGTTGGAAAAGCCCTCTGAGATAGTTGAGTGCAACTGTCCCCCTGTACTGCCAAGGCCACCACTGACCATGTCCCCAAGTGCCACATCCACACGGCTTTTAAACCCCTCCAGGGTTGGGGACTCCACTGAACAGCCCTTTCCACGAAGAAATATCCCCTAATATCCAACCTAAACCTCTCCTGGGGCATTGTGAGGCTGTTTCCTCTTGTCCTGTCCCTTGTTCCCTGGGAGCAGAGCCAGACCTGCTTCTTCTGCCCTGCGTGCAGGCTGAGGGCAGGTCCCCATTGTGCCAGGGTGACGTCCCCCCTTGTCACAGCAGGTTCCTGCTGGCATCCTGCTCCAGGCACAGGCAGCTGCTGCCCCAGGACCTGCCCCTGGCACTTGTTTTTGCACAAACACCGGGGCTGCTGCATTGATAAGGTGCCAGCAGTGCCTTTCCCTGCTCTCCCAGGCCCTGAGGGCAAACATTCCTGGCATATTTGTCATCTTCAGCTCAATACAGCATCCTTCAGAAAAGAAAAAAAATCAAATAAAGAAAATCCGGTTCTTCCACTGCTCCCTTCAGTGTTCTCTTACACTTCAGCTTTTTTGTTCCAGCCCTGAAGAATTGTCTGGATGGGGAGGCCTGGAGAGCTGCAGCCCTCACCCGCCTGGCGCAGGGCTGGGAGGGGCTCAGCTGGCTGTGGGGACATTGGGGGAGCCCCCACTGTGTCCCCTGTCACCCACAGGGAGCTGGAGGTACAATGGGGAAGGTGCCCGTGAAGTTTGTGGATGGCAGGGACATGGACAGGGTGGCACTGGGTGGCCTCAAATGAGACCTCAAAAGCAGAGAAAGGGTTTCACATTGTGTGTTTTTACTGAGCCAAACAGAGCCCAAGGATTTTCTGGCACCCTGATGTCCAGGGGCTGAGTCCACTGTGGTGGCACCAGACTTGTCACCCCATGGTGACAAGCCAAGGCGGTGGCCAAGCACCACCACCTCACCCCATCCCCTCCCATTCCTATCCCTCCTCACCAGCCACCCACCTCCTGTGCCCTTTTTCCACCAAAGCTCTTAACCCCCCTTCCTGCAGGTTTATAAACACTGGATTTGAGGTGAGCGGGTGAGTTCCATCCCAAAACTCCGTAAGGAATGGCCCTCCCTGGCTGTGGGCACTCCTGGTGCCTCCCGTGCCAGGGCTTGCCAGGAGCTGCTCCCACTCAGAGGCCACCTGGCTCCGGGGCCGAGCAGCTTCAGAGAGCTCTCCCAGCTTGGGAAAAAGCCTCCCAGGCTCTTCCTTCCCAGCTGTTTTTGCCTCCCGAGCCCCGTGGATGAGGCTGTGCTGCTGGAACGCTGCTCCCCTACCATGCTCGGTGCCACCTCTGCTGGGAACAGAGCCCCTGGGATGGGATGGGATGGGATGGGATGGGATGGGATGGGATGGGATGGGATGGGATGGGGGCCACGGGTGCCCCCAGAATGTGGGTCTGGGCCTGTCCAAGGAGCTGGGGGAATGGGGAAGCAGCAGGAAGGGCTGTGGGCAAATCCCTGTTCATGTGGGCAGCTGCCTATCCCGCCCTGCCAGGACCCGGCAGTGCTCACGGTTTTCCCACTCCCATCCCCAAATCCAGCCCCAGGAAAGTGATGTTTTTGGAGGAGAATGAAAGGAAAGCCAGGGAACACTTGCTGTGCTAATTCTGTCAGGGAGCCAAGGAATATGAAGCACCCCTTTGTTTTTTGGAGCAATTATCCTCCACAATTTGGCTTTTGGTATCTCCATGTGTGTGAAATGAGGGATTATATCCCCTTTATCCATGGGGGGATCGCTGCCTCCTCTCCACACTGCCCTGTGCTCCCACCTTCTCTTCTCCCCCATTTCTGGGCTGTGCCACACTGGGCACCCAGCCCAGCTCTCCCAGCCCTGATCAGCGAGTCAGAAAGATGCAGAACATCCCTAAAAACACAGAATCCCAGAATCACTGAGGTTGGAAAAGCCCTCCAAGATCGAGTCCAACCTGTGACCAATCCAGCCCAGAGCACTGAGTGTCTTGTCCAGTCCTTCCTTGGACAGCTCCGGGGATGGGGACTCCCTGGACAGCCCCTTCCAAGGCCTGACCCTTTCCATGGCAAAATTCCTCCTGATCAGTGAATCCTGGCCTCAAATATTTGCCACCACAGAACATCGTGGCTGTTTCCCCACAGCCCTCACCTGCAGCACCCCAGCATTTCCTGGAATGGATCCCCCTCATCCCAATTCCCACCCAAACAGACCCGTGGGTCCCACTCCAGGCTCCAGTGGTGAAGCAGCTGCTGTAGCACTCCATGGAGTCTCTGATGCTCCGGAACTCCAGGATCCTCCATGGCCACAACCCCACCCATGAGCTTTGTGATGGGGAGGCAGCAACTTTGTGCTCCCTGTGCTGGCCTAGATCCCACCATGCAGGTTTCCAAGCTCCAGGGATGGGATTGGGGCCGGCAAATGCTCTGCAGTGGCCCCAGAGCCTCCCCTTGCTCCGGCTGCCTCCGCACTTGGCTCTCCATCACAGCAGCTCCTTCCATATCCCATTCCCGAGCCAAAGGCTCCCTGAGACCCCCCTTATCTCTCCTCAGGGCTGCCAGGTTTTACAAGGGGCTTTACTTTAAAGCACAGAGCAAATCTGCCGGGTATAAAAGCGGAGCCTGAAACGCTGCAGGGCCAGCCCTGCCTGGGGACACAGCTCTGGGGTCCCCTCCGTGACGCTGCCAGCCTCAAAGGTGACATTGGAAACAGCTGCCAGAGAAAACACTCCTGGGTTTGCTGGATGAAGGATTTGAGCAAAGTTCCTGCCTTTTCTCTCGGTGTCTAAAGGGAGCTTGTGGAAAAGGTGGGGAGTGGCTTTTTACATGGACAGACAGCGACAGGAAAAGGTGAAATAATTTTACATTAAAAGATGGGAGATTTACATTGGATATTAGGAGGAAATTCTTCCCTGTGAGGGTGGGGAGGCCCTGGCACAGGGTGCCCAGGGAAGCTGTGGCTGCCCCTGGATCCCTGGAAGTGTCCAAGGCCAGGTTGGACAGGGCTCGGAGCAACCTGGGACAGTGGAAGTTGTCCCTGCCCATGGCAGGGAGGGGCACTGGATGAGCTTTAAAGTCTCTTCCAACCCAAACCATTCCATGATTCTATGATTTAGCAGCCCTCCCATCTGTCCTTCTCCCACGGAAGGAACTGGAGACCTCACGTGCACAGAGTTCGTGGCAGGGAGAAAGCTGGAATGCTCTATGTGTCCCTGTAGGAACACACGTGTGTTCCCTGTGGGGAAACCACAGCAGGATAAACAAGGCTGAGCTCCTTGGGCTGTCCCACATCCAGCTCTCGGGAGCAGCTCAGATCCCCCTCTCCCATCCCTCCTCCAGCTGCAGCTGCCTCTGCTTTGCAGAGGGTCTGGGGGGCCAGGAAACCTGGCTGGGGGCTGGGAACAGCCTGGGCTGAACAGGACGTGAGCAGGAGCATCCATCCGGCAGTGCTGGGGCACGGACACGGCGCTCCAGGGGGACCAGGGGAGAGCGGCTGGGAGCCAGCGGTGCTGGGGGTGCTGGGGGATTGCATCAGGAGCATCCTGATCCTGCAATTCCCAGTGCCCCCTGCACAATGTGACAGTAAGACAGGCTGGGAGAGCAGGAGGCGTTCATCTGGAGGAGAGAAGGCTCCAGGCAGAACTTAGAGCCCTTCCAGTGCCTAAAGGGGTTCCAGGAGTGCTGGAGAGGGACTTGGGACAAGGGATGGAGGGACAGGACAAGAGAGAATGACTTCCTACTGCCAGAGGGCAGGGTTACATGGGATATTGGGAAGGAATTGTTCTCTGTGAGGGTGGAGAGGCCCTGGCACAGGGTGTCCAGAGAAGCTGTGGCTGCCCCTGGATCCCTGCAAGTGTCCAAGGCCAGGTTGGACAGGGCATGGAGCAGCCTGGGACAGTGGAAGGTGTGGCAGGGGGTGGAAGGAGCTGGTCTGTACAGCCCCTTCCATCCCAAAGCAGTCTGTGATTCCATGATTCCCTGTGCAGATGCTCCATGTTCACTCCCCATGCAGCCAGGATGCTTTGCCTCTCTTTCCTCACAATTGTAAAGAAAAATTTGGAAGCAGCAGCTGCAAAAGTGCTGGTGAAAAACAAGAACCTGTGACTTAAATTTGGGTGTTTTTATCTGTGTGAAGGTTCTTTGTACAGCCTTGGAGCTGGTGATCCTGACGGGAGCCGCTGTGATTCCGGGAGGATTCAATGGAAGTTCTCAGGAGGTTTTGTCCCAACAAAAGAGAGGAAGAACAAAACCACCTGGAGGAAGCAGTGGAACCCATTTCCTATTGGAATGGCTGGGAAGAGCAGGAATCTCTGCCCAAAGAAATGCTGGGCTCATGCAATGTCTGGCCAAACACTAGCCTGATTGTTCAATGAGCTCCCCACAGGATGAGGACCTGAGCAGAGGAATTCCAATCCATGGAAGGGGACACAGCAGCACTGGTGGGTGCGGGAGGTCCCGGTGCTCCCCAACACCCCACATCCCCACCAGGCAATGGATTTTCTTATCAGAAGCACCTGGCAGAGACCCAGCTGCCCCAGCTCCAACAAAGGAGCTGTCAGCTCCATGGGATGGGGGCCTCCTGGCACTGGGAGGCGAGGGACGAGCCAGCCCCTCTGCTCTTGGCCATTCCTCGGGAACATCTCTGCCTGGAGGCTCTAATGGCAAAGCCAAATGTCTGCGAGGAGGTGTAAGCCAAGGAGCCAGTGCCAGGTCCTGCTACCTACTTAATACCTGGGGCCTGCGCTGTGCTGACGATTCCCACCTGGATAATGAATATTTTTAGCACTCTGCTAGAGTGCTTTTAGTGCCCGAAGAGGCCGTTCCTGGCCAGCTCCAAAGGCGGTGCTGGGGCTGTTGATGTTATTCCAAGGATGTCTTCCCCTATACAGATCCAAAGGGACTTACAGAATATCCTGATCTCTTTCTCTCTCTCTTTTATGATGACTTTTTTCGACTTTCTCTGATGTAAATTGAAATAAATCTGCTGCTTTGGAAGCAGGGAAAACTGCCGGGCCCTTCCCTGCTCCGGCACGGGGCACAGAGCTGGGACAAAGGGCAGATTTGTCCCTCCTCACCCCCTCCGGAGCCTGGGGCTGAAGGAAAGGTCCGTGCTGGGAGCAGAAAGGGGGGTTGGCCCCTACCCTTTGGTGAGAGCGAGGGCTCCATCTGGAAGCACTAAGGATGGGGGGAACGCCGAGTTTCCAGTATTGTGTTTGGCTGAGATCTTGTTGTAGCGACTGCTGTTAATGCAAATCCCGGGGTGATTTGCTCCAGCTCAGTTAGCGCAGGAGCAAGGCAAAAAAGCAGGATTTCTCCAGCTGGAGCCAGCAGCCAGGGCAGAGGAGGAGGAGGAGGAGGAGGAGAAAGAGGAGGAGGAGGAGGAAGAGGGCATTGGGATGTCAAAATCTTCCTCAGCTCCACACCCTGCCCTGGGCACTGCAGGGAGGAGCACGGTGGGGTGTCCTCATGATCCCTGGACATCCCTCTGGGGTATTTTCTGGGCTTTTGGGATTATATTCCCAAAATTTTTGGCAGTTGCTGTGGTTGTTGTTTATACCCACAACACCAGGAGATGAACACCCACCCCGATCCCCGGGAAAGAGCCAGCACTGCCTGAGCTCTGGGGGGTTTGTGAGGTGTGTCCCACCCAGAGGCATCCACTGCCCTCACTCCTCTGCTCTGTTTATCCCTCTTAAAGTTTGGTTTTTTTTTCCTTGCAGGTTTAAGTAGGAATATGGGATTGTTGATGATTGCTGAAGGGAATCGTTGTGCATTGGCACTGGCAGCTCATCACAAGCACCCGCAGCCACTGGAGGCAGGATCAGCTTTTCCAAACAGATGAATTCCTCAGCCCTGGAGCAACCCCGCCGGTATCTCTTCGGGTTACTCTGCTAATCCCAGCTGCCTGGGAGCTGGGAGAGGCACTGCTGATAACTGGGAGATGCTTTGGGTGGGAGGTGTTGGGATCCTCCATCCTGTGCTGGAGGACACACGTGGCAGCCGCAGGGTCACTTCTCACCTTGGGCTGAGCTCTGGAGAGCTTCACCCAGGAATGAGAAAATTCCCTGTGGCATGGGGAGTGAGCCCTGACACCTCTCCTTGGCCGGAGGCTGGAGCTGTGGATTGCAGGAGAGGGAGCTCCTGCCCTCCCAAGGATCCCCATCCTGGCCCTTTCCACACCCAGGGCACGGGCAGGGCCAGCAGGTGACAATTTGAGCAAAAACTGATCCCATTCCAGGTTCCCGAAGTCACTGTGCCTTTGTAATGTGCTAATTCCTGGGCCCGCACAATAATTGATTCCAGATCCCAGAGCAGTTTTGCAGGAGGGCGATGGATCTTGGCAGCCCTTCCCACCTCCAGCATGGGGAACCTGCAGCTGCAGTGGGATCGTGGCACAGCTCCTGCTGTGGGAGGGATGGTGGGAAGGGCATCGGCTTCCCGGGATGCTGCAGGGCTCGGATCCAAGCTGGAATGGCCGTGGGTGGCCATTCCATGCATCCCACCTCCTGATCCAGCTCATCCTCCCTGGCTGCTGCACGTGTCCCCCACCGCAGGGACATCTGCTCCTGCTCTTCCCTCCCCCCTGCAATCCAGGCCGGAGGTGCAGCTTCAATCTTTCCAAGGGTTCAGGAAGGTCAAAGACTTTTTCCAATGGCTCTCGCTGGCCTGCATCTTCCCCGGATTTCATCAAGGCAAGAGAGCCCTCGTTATCCCCCACATCCGACCCATGGTGAGCTCATTCCTTGGCCGGGATGTTCCCATCCCAGGTGGATTTATTCACCCCTCTGCCGGTCCCACAGCACGTGGATCACGGCGGGTTTTCCTACAGATCTGCCCTCCAGGATACCTCCGGCCAGGGCATCTGCAGCGTGTGGGTGGAGGGTGAAGCCCCCTGACCCTCTGCCCACACACCAGAGCTGGAGGGTCCCAAAATCTCCCAAATCTGGGCTCTTCCCAGCCATCCAGGGCAGCACTCAGAGCCCAGATGGAGCCTGTGGCTGGGGAAGGTTGTGCTGGGGCAGAGGCAGCTCTCACTTGTGTTTCTCTCTAATAAAAAACTAATAAAGGAGAAAATGAAAAAAACAATTTTCTGGAATTTGGCTGTGTCTGCCTGGTTTCCTCTGTCCGATCCACAGGGACACGGATGTGCTGGCACGTGACGTGTGGGACACTGCAGCATGGATCCTGCAGGCCAGGGATCTGCTTCCCCTTTTCCCCTTTTCCTTTCCCTCTTCCTTTCCCTCTTCCTTCCTTTTTCCCTTCCTCATTTCTTTCCCTACTCCTTTTCCTTTCCCTTTTCGCTTTTTTCTGCCCCTTCCTCTTGCTCTTCTCCTTCTTCTTCCCCTTCCACTTTTCCATTTCCCTTCCCCTTTTCCTTTCCCCTTCTCTTCCCTCTTTTTATTTTCTCTTTTCCTTTTCTCTTTCCCCTTTCCTTCCCCTTTTCCCCTCCCTGCTGCTGCAGGATCCCACATCACGCCACGCCTGTTGTGCAGGCTCCCATCCCTCCCCGCATCCCCCCTCTTCCCTGCTTCCCACTCAGTGCCTCCTGCCCTTTCTGCCCTCTCCAAAGCCACCATCACCCCTTGGCAGGGCTCAACCCCCTCAGTTTCCCCCTCGTTGTTGTGTTGGGCTGGGAGCATTCCCGGGTGTAAATCCCTGCTCAGGGCCCATCCCGCGTTATTTATGCTCCCGCCGGGACCCCACGCTCTTTTATCCTCCTCTTTAATCCGAACCAGAGAGGGGTTTGGCTTAACCCAGTCTGCAGCATTCCCTCTCCATCCCCTGCCAGCCTCGCTCCTTGGAAATTCAGATAAGGGGAAGATTTATTCCGGCGAGGGAGGGGTTAAGGGAGAGTCACTTTTGGGGGTTCTTTGAAGATAAATTTAACTTGTTCTTATCTGCTGCACTCAACCAAAAGTTAACGTTGCGGGGGCTGTCAAGGGGGTGGTTTTAATCTTTGGCCTCTTCCATTTTGGGTTCATTCCAGGGACATCCATCACTCCGGCCAGGTAAAGAATTCCAGTCCCTGCCAGCACTGGGAGAACTGGGGATGCTGTGGGTAACTCTGGGATCCTGTCCCCCCTCCAGCACTGACTCTCCACCTCTTTGGGGTGCGGGGTGACAATGGGGACCCCAGCCCTGTGGAGCTCTAATCCCCCCCATCCACTGACAGCCCCGCCCCCAGGGCTGGGCTAATGAGCACAGGGCTAATTAGTGCCCCACGTGCTCAGGGCCCGGCTCTTGGCGCCAGGGGTTATTAAGGCTCTGCCAGCCGGGCTGACATGGAGGGTATGGGGGGGTGCCAAGGGTGGGAGGGGGGTTCACAGACCCTGTGCAGGAGCTTTGCACTTGCCTTGTCCCAGTCCATGAGGATCCCTTTGCCAGGTGTGTCTGTGCTTGGAGCTGCAGGCAGAAGTGTCCAAATTCCTTGAGGGAAGCATCATTTTTGGGCTGACCTGAGTGTCTGCAGGTGACACCTGTGGGGTACCTGTGCTTGTGCCTGGGCAGACCATCTAAATTGTCCTTTGTTTTGTGTTGTTTTGTTTTGTTTTGTTTTGTTTTCTCCACAGTTTCTTGTGGTAGGAAATTTTGTCTGGAATGTTGAAGGTTTTCCTTGTGTGAGCAAGGAGAGGATGAGGAAAAGAAAGTGTGGAGGAAATCTTCACCTCCTGCCTGGTCGCTACACAAAGGCAGCCACAGGTTTGCTGTTCCCTTTTCCCACATCCCTTCCCTGGAGCCTGCCTGGCACCCAGGGCCCCCCAAGCCCTGGGGTGCTGGGGCCCCATCCCAGGAATGGTGACGGTGCCTGGAGAGGCCACGTGTCACTGCAAAGGGCACTTCCCGTGGCTCACTGGGATGGTTGTCCCTGACCTGTGACCTCAGGGTCAGCAGGTATTAACAAACCCCCCCATTCCTGGGGGGAAAAGAGCCCCCAGCCTGCCCAGGAATTCGCTGCCTTTGTGGAGTCAGAGCATCCCGGGATGGGCAGTGCAGCTCTGGATCCCTCTGCTCTGGCCCCCTCCAGGCCAAGGGCTGGCTCCTATCGCTGATTCCCATCACTAATTTATGTCCCAGGGCTTGGGCTGCCTTAATTCACCGGAGGAGGGAGGGCAGGTCCTGGCAGCAGCCGTATTTCTGCCAGAGGTTATCTGGGAATTCCGCCTGGCTCTGCCGGGGGTTATCTGGGAATCCTGCCCAGCTGTCGTGACCCTGCGAATGGCTGAGCTGTGCCCTCCCCTGCCAGGTCCCACTCATCACCCCGGAGCACTCCAGGATTGTCCCCTCCCTCCCCAGGGTCACCGGTGTGGGACAGCTTTGGGGCAGGAGTATGTGGGGAAATGGGGAGAGAAAGAGTTCTGGATGTGCATCCCGGTGGTTCTGCTTCCCAGCTGGGATTTCCTACAGCGTCTCCCTTGGCACAAGGGCTGTCTAAGGATCCTCCAACCAGCAGGAAATAGTTGAAAGCAGCCACAGCTGTCCAAAATCTAAACAGAAAGACCAAATGGTGGAGAGAAGAGCTGAGGAAGGGATGAATTCTGTGACTTTCCTCAGAGTGCACCAGCAGCTCCAGAGGGTGAATCGGTTCTTATCCACGGAGCAATGATGTTTTCCAGGTGCTCTGTGCTCTCTCCATGCACTGGGCTGGGTGGGCAGAGCACAGGAACGATTTCCTCTCCTTCCCACTCCCCCTGGAAGGTGGATGCTGCTGGAGCAGCAGCGATCCATCAGGCTGAGGACATTATTTGGGTTTCAATCAACTGGAAAGGAGGGAGTACCTGCGGAACAGGAGCGGGAGGGGGTCGCATGTGGCTGTTGAAAGGTCGGGGGCCCCGGGGATCTCCTGCCTTCTCCTGATAAATTAAGGCTGTGTGTTCTGATCCCATCCGGTCCCGGCCCCCCTCCACCTGGGAACGGGATGGGGTCACTTTCCTGGATCTCATTGGGGCATCCCCTGGGTGTGCATTAAGGGAAAATAATGGTGTCCCCTGCTCTGGCTCCTTGTGCCCCCCTCATTAGGGCACAGCGTGTCCTTAGGGATCGAAATCCCAGCAAGGCAGGAACAGCTCCACATCCCCACGTCTGATGTGCTCAGCAGCGAGCTCCTTTTCCAAACCCTTTGCTGGAGGCAGCTGCCCTTCCTGAGCCCCTGGAAGAGGGATGTGGTGCCAGCGAGCCCCGAGGGGGGCTGTGGGTGCTGTCCCCGCAGTGCTGAAGGACAGGATCCCCCTGAGAGCAGTTTTCCACTCGCCAGCATCCTGCAGGCATGGCCTGGATGAGCTGTGAGCATCCCAGTGAGCAGGAATGTCCCAGGCAGGACCTCGGGAGTGGCTTCTGGTGGCAGCAGTGCTGGGGCGAGGAGCAGGAGGAATGCCAAGAGCCACAACATTTTGAGAAAGCCAGAGTCCTTTCGTGGGGGACATGGGAAGCCCGGCCAGAAAGCAGCAGGCACAGCTCTGGAACTTTTCCAGCAGAGAAGGGATAGAAGTGGGAATGGGAAAGGCTGGAGCCTGCGGAATGGGAGCTGCAAAGGTTTCTTTCAGCCCTGAGGAGCCGAACTTGCCTGGAGGCAGGAGAAAGGACAGGAAACAGGGTAGGCTGAGGCAAGGGAAGGGAACAAAGTCCTCCAGTACTTCAGAGGGAGAAACTCTGCCAGAGAATTTGTGCCTCCACGAGAAACCCACAGGCAAGAAAAGGGAAATGAAGGTGGGAAGGACACTGCAGAGGAGAGGGAGGATTTCTGTGACAGATTCCTTCGGAGCTAACGTCCCTGTGACGGGAATGCCGGGGGGCAGGGGCTGCCACTGCTGAGGAGAATCCCAAAATCACCGGCCCCAAGGACCACCAGCTTGTTCAGGAGTGCGGGAGGATGGAGCAGCTCTGCTGCAAAGAGATCGGGCTGGGAAGTGGCCAAGGAAAAACACGATTGTTAAAAATGCCGATTCATCAATTTTGTCAGGAGCAGATCAGCACTATTTGCCTTTTTCACTACAAAAAAAAAAAAAAAAAGAGGAAACCTCCCCAAATTACTGAACATGCTTTTCTGTTTCGAAAATCCTGAAATTAAACTTAATTACAGGAAAACATATTAAAAATAAATGACCATCGTGACCGAAACAAAAGCTTGGCAAAATCCAGGGGGAGCACATTTGGGTTGTCCTGAACTCCTCTTTGCAGATATTTGCCCTTCCCCCACCCATCTTTTAGCTGCTTTTTTTGAGATGTGACATCCCCAATGCCCATTGTTGCAGCTGGGGGTAGATTTGGGTGGAGGGGAGGATGAGAGGATGAGATGAGGATGAGATGGGGTGGCAGGAATCCACAAAGGATCCTGGAATGTTGGCAGAGGTGGATGGAGCTGTGAACTGGGAATTTTACCTGCACCTCTTGACTCACTTCAAGCCAACCTTGAACCCATTTTGTATTTGGCTCCCAGGACTCCCAGAGAGGGACTGCAAAGTCCTTGAGGCGTAATGAGGTGCTAAAGTTATAATGAATAAGGTTTGAATTAAGCTTGTGGTCCCCAAAAAAGACCTCGGTGAAAGATGGGAGCAAATCCTGCCGAGGGAATCTCAGCCCTACAAAGAGCGAGGCTGTGTGAGAGCTGTAATGGCTCTACCAGAAGGGCTCTCCCTTGGACAGAAAGTGAGAAAAGATGCCTTAATTGCTAATCCAGAGGAATTTGGAGCCATAGGCACAATGTCCCCTCCCCGGTGCAGAGTGGATCCGCAGGGAATCCTTGGAACAATTAATCATGGGACAAATTCGTTATAAACATAGAAAGGTCAACCCAAAGAGTGGAGGCTCCTCTGGAAAAGGGATTTTAGTGGAGGAGAGGAAGGGGTTGGAGCAGCTCCCAGCAGTGGCTGCTCTGGGTGAGCACGGTGGCCCCAAGGAAGGGCAGTGGTGGCATTTCCTGGCTGCTGTGGGGAAGTGCTGCTCCTAAGGGAAGATCCCAGCGGCTGGAGCAGGGGGTTCAGGATTTGGCGTGCTGATGGATGCTTCACTGGGTGTGCAGGGTGACCTCAGGGCTGTGGGACATCCCTGACAGCAGGACAGGGGTCCCTCATCCCTCTGTCCCCTGCAAGGGCGGGCACATCCCTGCAGGACCTCAGCTGGGGGCAGAACCGGGTCCACTGGGGCTGCCAGGAAAGGAGGGGTGTGCTGGGGGGATGAGAGCAAGGAGAGGGGCAGGGAAACTCCAGGGACAACCTGCTGGGAAATCCCGGAGTCATTTAGGTTGGAAAGGGTCTCCAAGACTATTGAGTCCAACCCTAATCCAGGACTGCCAAATCAGCCCCTCTGGAGAACTGGGGGTGCCTGGAGAGCTGGGGGGGCAGAATGGGGACCCCCAAGTGGCATGAACCTGCAGCTGGGAAGTGGCCGGGGCTGGAGGGGGTGGCAGGGCTGGCAGGATGGCAGGGCAGTGGGCAGCATTCTGCCCCCCCAGCCCGCTTGCTCAGCAGCACCATGACAGCCCCAGGTGTTGTTTCCCCATCTCCAGAGCGCAGCCGGGGGCCCGGGGGAGCTCTCAAAGCCCTGGCCCGTGTCTGGAAGCACTCGCTCAGCCGGAGCCCGGAGGGTGGGGAGGGACGGGCGATGAGCGGAGCCGTTCGTGTGCTGGGGACGCACGATTTAGTGTGGCCGCTCTTCCTGACAGGAGGAGATGCCGGTGTCCCGGAGACTCCTACGGCTGCAAAGCCGGTCAAAGATCCCTCACACCTCCGGGAGAGGTGGCGGGGTGGCCATGCTCCGGCCCCAGGCACCCGTGCAGGGCTCGTGTGGGACTGGGGATATTTTGGTGCAGAGCTGGGGCGTGTTCCCATGACTGGATTTTGCTCCTGAGCTGGTGGAAGCAGCTGGGGAAGGTGTGGCCACTTCGGTCCGGCTGCTCCTGGGCCTCGAGTGTCCTGGAAAAACCCCATGGGGTGTCCCAGGAGAGGAGACCTGAGGGAAGGAAGGGTGGGATGCCCTGAATTTACTGAGGGGTGGAATGTCCCGGCATTGAGATGGTTTTGGGGGTGGGATGTCCCCACACGCAGGTGGCTTTGGGAGGCTGGGGTTTCCACACATTTCTCTGGGTAAGGACAGTTGTGCCGAGCGCTGCCCCCGTGCACTGACCCGGGGAGGCTGCGAGTGAGGCTGGGAGGAGCAGCAAAGGTCTCGATCAAAGCCGGGCCACTGCTGCCAACACCCCCGACCCCCCCAGCGCTCCCTTCCCACCGGCATCTGCCGGGTAATGGCTTTCAGGTGTCCCACAGGGCATCGGCGGAGGGATGTTCAAAGGGAGAGGTTCAAAGGGAGAGCGGGTGCTCCTGAGCGAGCCCAGGGGTGCGGCAGGGCCGGGGGGCTGCGGGGGGCCAGGGAAAAAGGGGCATGTGACACGAGCCCGTCCCCACTCCTTGTGCCAGCCAGAGGCTGATGTTGAAACCTCCTTTTTGCCATGGAAGAGCTTGGGTGGAGAAAAATTCAAACATGAACATTTGGAATTTTTGTTTTCTCCTGTTTCACTCCAGAAATAATGTCCTACTCCCTGTCCTCACGATTTCGATGAAAGACTCTGATTTCCCCCGTCTTTTTATGTGCAGGGAAGTGTTGGCCATTTTCTGAGCAGTCTCACTCCCCGTTTTCCCTCCTCCCGTTTTTCATGAGTCACGGTGCCACCACCTTATCACGGCTGAGCAGGTTCCCCACATCCTAGGGCTGTGACATTGGCCCGAGGTGGCAGAAACCACACCACGAGTGAGAGAAGGGAGCAGATGAAAGTCATTTTATCTCCCGGGATGGATTAATATGCTTCATCCCACCCTGGGACGCTGTGGAGAGGAAAAACACAAGGAAAGAGCTCAGGAAAGGGGGATCCAGAGCTGCCGGGGGGATGATGGGGATAACCAGGATGGATTTGGGGTGCTGCTGGATGGCGCAGGTCCCACCTGCCTGGCGGAGACTTTGGCATCCCGGGGCGATGGGGCTGCTTTGGCGGCGAACACCTGCAGGGCTGGGCCAGGGAAAACAAAGGTGAGGTGTGGGATGGAGGGCGAGGGGCTCGCTGGGTCGGCCGGCTCCTTATCTCCCGCACTGTTTGTTCCAAGATTAACCCGAGCCTGCAAGATGCGAAAGTCCAAGGAAAACCAGGGCTGGGTTGGGATGATCGGGGGCCTCTCCCCCTTCCCCCGTCGGGATGGCCGCGCACTCCAGGAGGGCTGGAGTTTAAAGTCCAGGCGATTGCAGGGTGATTTACGACTCATTATTCTCTGGTGCAAGAGCTGGTTAATGAGCAATCAGGGGTTGGGCAGGCGCGGGGGAAGGGGGGAATTGCGGGGCATTCCCATAGGGAAGGGGCTTCTCCCCCTGCTCACCCCGGGAGGGGAGCAGCGAACAGCGCTGGGAGGGCGGGGGAAGATCATTCCCAGCCACCTCAGCTCAGGGACAGGGCAAAGAGTTCCTGGATCTTTTCCATGTTTTACACACCCCCTGCCACCACGTTTAGCTGTTTCCCCATTACTTTCCAATCATGCCAGTTATCAGGAGCCCATTCATCTGATAATGTGGGATTTGGATTTATTCCATGTTATTGTAGTACGTGATAACACTTCCCATCCTGCTGACTCCGTCAATTTGTCTGGAATGGTCTGGACGGGTGCAGGAAGCACTCGTCTTCCAAATCGGGCCAGAACCAGCTGGATTACGGTAAAACCTGGACGAGAGGGAAGCAGCTCTGCTTCGCTCCTTGCTCCCAACCAGCCGGCCGTTCCTGCCCAGTGAGGGGATCTCACTCCCAGCAGGGTCCTGGAAGAGTCGGGATGGAACATGAGGATTCCCTGCACCCCGTGCCCTCGGGGCTTGGCCCGCCCTTCCCCGCAGAGTGCGGCACAAACATTAACAGATAAAAAATCCCACAAGGAAGCCCCAGGGCAGGGCGGGAGGGGAACGGGAAGGTGAGCCAGGCAGGCAATGCCTTTGGCGATGCCTTGGGAAGGCGCAGCTGGGAATGGCTGTGCCCGCACCCTCGGTGCCTGGAGCATCCCAAATCCCTGCCAAAACCGGGGCAGGAGCGGGGCAAGGCAGCCCCTGGCTGACCCCAGCCCTCCTGCGGGATCGTGGATCCTGCCTGACTGGAAGGCTCTGGAGCTCCCATGTGCATTCATTCCCAAAGCTTTGATTCCTGGCCGGAGCAGCCCCTCGGGCCAGCCCGTCCCAGCAGGGCAGGGGACAGCCGGGCTGTGGCTCCGGGGCAGGGACCGCCATCAATCACTGCCCCGGGCGGGCTCCGCAGCCGCGGCTCCGCGCGGCTCGGACGATGTGCTGCCCACGGGTCACCGCCTGCGGCCAAGGGCCACTGCCCAGGGGCTCGGGCTTTGCTCTGGGAAGCGGCTCTGGAATAACAGTCCCTGCTCGGCTCAGGGAACGGGCGGCCTGGGGGTGGGACAGCCCCGCGTCTCCCAGCCCGGAACGGGGGTTGGACGAGCCCGATGTCACTCGTGCCATGAGGGATTCCCAGCTCTCCCTGTCACAGGAGCCACGGAGCAGCCAGGGAGAGCTTCCCTGCCTGGGGTCTGCCTGCATGGGATGCTCTGCTGAATGTGTGGGATGCTCTCCTGTCAGGAATTTTCCCCTGTCCATGTGGGATGCTCTCCTGCCTGCCAGGTAGGGCTTGTGGGGCACGAGCTGTTTTTGGAAAGGCCGAGCAAGTGCTCCAGTCTTTCCTTTGGATCCATGGCTCCATCAAAGCAGTTTTCAGCTCAAAGTTCAGCACGAAACCTCGCCTTTACTCCATGTCTCGGCTGCAGCATCCCCAGCCCTGCAGCCGCGACTGAAGAGCCCGTCCCAGCCACCGGGGTGACAGAGGTGACACCAGAGCTGCTGCCACCACACTCCTCTGCAGGCAGCAAGAGGCTGGTCAGCGGAGAGGCAGCCCCAACAAAGCCCAAATCCCGTGATCCAAGAGTGCTGGAGGAGACAGCCAGCTCCTCCCTCCAAATCCCTCCTGTTTTGTCTGCGCTGCAGCTGTGGGGAAGGAGCAGAAAGTGGCAAAGCAGGGACGGAGGGCCCAAATCTAATTTAAATCGGTGCATTAGGCCAGGGATTATTTGGCTCAGGGACTGTTGGCTGCGAACAGGATCCTGGGGAAGCACTCGGCTTGGGATATCGGGAAGAGCTACCATTCCCCAGGCTTGGGTCGGATACACTGTAATTAATATCAGCGAGGAATTAGGAGGGATTTGGAGAGAGAATGGCCTGAGATTGAGTCAAACAGCAATGTGATCTCAGCTTTGTTAGAAATCCCCTTCCTGAAGAGCCGGTGCTTGCTCACAGCAGCAGGGCTGGGAGGCCACCAGGACCTGTCCCACTCTGTCCCTGGTCACCCAGGCAGCACTGGGACCATGCACAGCCCTGGATTCCCCCTCAGCCTGCACCCACAGCCCGAGGCACCACCCACAGTGCCAGGAAGGGCTCAGAGTCCTCACAACGTGCTTCAGAAGCTTTTCTTAGTGGCCCTTCTTGAGTCCCCTCTGACGGGGGCAGGAGAATCCTCTCTTCCTCCCCAGGGATCAGATGTCAGGGAATTAAGCAAGAAATAGGATCCAAATCCTCCAGTTCCTCTCAAAGCCGCCTCTTCCACAATTAGGTGCCTCCAGGATGGTCCCTCTGCCTGACCCTGTCCCTCTGACCCCCCTCACTCATGTCCCTGTGCCAGGTGACAGCTGGAGCACGGGAGGGTGGCTCTGCTGTGGGATCAGAGAGCTGGTGCTGCTTTTGGGAGCTTTTGGGCTATTTTGCAATCCAGGACATTGCAGAGAGCCCAGACTGCAGATCCAGAGGCAGGAGAGGAGGAGGAGGAGGAGGAGGAAGGTGGGCACTGGGGCTGCTTTACCTAGAGAAATCCCCGTGTTTGACCCACCCACCCTTTCGGGATCACTGTGACCCCCTTGGCTGCAGAATTCCCCTGGAGCAGGAGGAGAGGCCCTTTCTGCTCCCCCAGCCCTTGGTGCTGCTGCTGCTTCAGGGGCATCACACCCCAAATCCCTGCAAGATGGAGCCGCAGGACCAATTTCCAGGACTGATTTCCACATCTTGCTCCTTGCAGGTGCCCAGGTGCTCTCCCCACAGCCCAGCCCCCCCAGCCCTCCCTGCCCTGGATTCTCCCAATTCCTCTCCACATGCCATTGCCCAGCTTGGCCAGGGCTCTCCATCCCTGTGCCAAAATCAACGCGGCCACGGCCCAGAGGTGACAGTGCCCAGCAGCCCATGGACAGGTAGGAAATAAATAATGTCAGCAGATAAACAGAGCAAACACGGCCTGGGCTGCTGCATTTCAGACAATATTTGCAGACCAGGTGTGTCCACCCCACCCACCTGAGTCACCCCGGGCAGGGCGTGGCTGGGGGGGAAGGACAGTGCCCTGGGGGCTCCCCCAAGCTCTGCTGGGAGTGCAGAGCCTGCTTTCCCCAGCTCTTCTCCTCCGTGCCCATAAAGGCTCCGTTCAGGGGAGTGTTATCCCCTCAGCAGACCCCACTCCTCTTTTCCATGGATCACCCACACCGGGGTGGATGTCAGGAAAACTGGGGGCCCCCAGCACCCTGAGGATTCCCTGGGAGATCATGGAATCACAGAATGGTCCGGGTTGGAAGGATCCTTAAAGATGATCTTGTTCCAAAGCCCTGCCATGGGCAAGGACACCTTCCTCCATCCCAGGCTGCTCCAAGCCCCATCCAACCTGGCCTTGGACCCTTCCAGATGCTCTTTCTGGAGCCCCGAGTGCAAGGTGATGTTTGCTTCAAAAGTTCTCTGAGTTCTTTGAACCAGGAACTGAGTTTCCAGAACACCCAAGAGGTTGAGGAGCATCTTTAGGGACCTCAGCTGACGCAGCAGGAGCAGTTGGCATGTTCAGGAGTTATCCTGGAGCAATCTGGGTTTATCCTGCCTTGCTCCCAGCTTTGCCTTTTCCTTCTCTCCTCACATCTGGCCACATGTGGCCGTGTCAGCTGCCACACCCCGAACCTGCAGACTGTGTGTTGCCTGCTGACTGGTGGTGATGGATGAGGGAAGGACGGGAAGCGTGGATCACATCCCAAATCCAGCTCTTGGCATGGCAGTGACAGATCCCTGGCTCCAGCGGGGAGCTGGGAATGGGCTGCTCGCTCTGGCACAGTCCCCAGGGATGTGCAGAGAGATCCCAGGAGAGCCCAGCCTGCTCCTGCTCAGGGCTGGTGAGGGGTGGATCCTCTTTGCCAGGAGAGGTTTGCATGTGGCAGAGATGCTTCTTCTGCTCCTTCCCAGCTCTGCCACCGGCACAATTCCCACCAGAGCCAGCGGGGCTGCCCCAACATCCATGGAGAAGCTCTGCTCCACCACAGCCACACCCTGGGATGCTGCGCTCCGCTCTCCGTCGGGATGGCTCCAGGGTGTGACACGGCAAAGGGAGACTTCCCTTCCTCCATCCTGATTTGGGCTGCCTAGCGAGGTCAGTATTCCACGGGCACTTGGGAGAACTCTCACAAAACAGGGCTGAATTCCTAAAAAAAAGAATAATTTGGGAAATTCCTTGAGGCATCATGAAGTACAAAAGAAAAATTCCTGGAAAGCACAATGAAAATTTTTTTAAACCAGGAAAATTCCTAGAATTCCTCATCTGAGGAATTTATAGAAAAAGGTGGAAGAGTCTGAGGAAAGTCCTTGGCTGAGGTTTTCTGGATGGAGAAGTTTCTCAAAAGTATTTGGAGAATTTCATACCGATATCCTAGACTGAAGGATTTCTTGAGAGCCCTTATGAGAGTCTTGGAATTCATTGGGATGCTCCTAGACAGGTTGCAGATAAGGAAATGCCAGAAAACTTCCTAAAGAGGGAAAACTCATGGGAAAAATGAAAAATTCTGGGGAAGTTTCTAGGTGGAGGCAAGTAAGGGAAGCTCTAGGGCATTCCTTGAAATTTTCAGATTGGAGAAGTCTAATGAAGCCCTTGAACATTCCTTGAGATGTTCTAGACACAAGTCATAGGAAATTCCTAGGAAGCCTTGGTGCTGCAAGAAAGGCTGAAGGATTTAAGAGGAATTCTTAAATTCACAGGACAAAACCCTACAGGAGCTGTGGTGTTGTGGATCCCTAGAAAGCTCCAGGAATTTCCCAGGAGGTCCCAGGTGAAGGACTGGAATGTGGTGCCCACCCTCATCCTCTGGACTTTCTGGCCCAAGTCTGGCAGGATTTGCCTGGAGCTGATCCTGTTTTTCTCATGGATGCAGAGCTGAGCCTGCCGATCTGACCTCAGCATGGTGGGAAGCCTCCATTGGTGCCAATTCCCACAGCTCCATGAAGACATTGGGTGGGAAAAGCACCAAACCCATTATCCAAGGACCACGTTGTCAATTTTCCCACTCCAAACCTCTATCGTTTTAAGTTATTTGTCTCTTTATCCCCTTTTCCCTGGTCCCTTTTAACTCTCTCCACACAGGTGTTATCCCAAACCCTGGGTCAGTGTGATGCTTTCCCCCACCATTCCTCATTCCCTGGTGTGGATCCGTCGGAGCTGAGCAGCAACAGATGAAGGGAAAAAAAAGGACCTTTCCCCTTTTGTTCTCTTTCCTGACTCCAGGAGTTCTTAATATTCCACTTGCCTTTTTTAACTCTTGCTAATCATTGAAAGGAGGCCTTCAAAGGGGCTCGGCAGCGTCTCCAAGATCTCGTTAAATCCCAGTAATTGCTGATACGGAGCCGCCGCGCGTGCCCGGATGGGGGGAAAAGCTTTTCATGTTCATTACTCTGCAATTATGAGCAGGGAAGTTCATCTGCCATTTTATTGCTCTGCTCCATACGATCGTTCCATTCCCCTGCAATTCCTCAGTGCCAGGAGCCATTGGGAGCTGCTCTGAAGTGCTTGGTTGTGCTTTTCCCTCTCCTGGATCATTTTGGGGGGCACCAGAGGAGGTTTCTGACCAGGCTCCTGTGTGACCTTGTTGAAAGTCCTCTCTCCTGCACAAACAGGCTGTTCCCCAAACCCTGCCATCCTTAACCAGGGATTAACATTCCCATTTATCCCCGGGCTGCTCTTGCCTCACCAGCCTCGGCTGAGTGACCTTGCAGAGACCTTTTAGAAACCCCAAATATTGCAACTTCTCTGCTCCAAGCCTTGTCCAAGAGCTCAATTATTCTAATTAAGCTCATGTCACAGCATGGCCGGTGTGAACAGACCAGCCCTGGGACTGCCAGGGCTTGGTGCTCATCCCACTTTTCTCCTGGAGAACCTGAAGCTGGAGACTCGGCAGGTCTCTATCCCGAGCAGTGCATGAGCTGAGTGACCGGGAAACTCATGGATATCTTCAGCTGCTGGTGCAGGAGGGATGATCCTTAGAATCATAGAAGTCCTCTGGGATTGTGGAGTCCAATCAAGTCCCAGCACTGCCAAGGCCACCACTGACCATGTCCCCAAGTGCCACATCCTCTTTAAATCTCTCCAGGGATGAGGACTCCAGCTCTGTGCCAGCGCTGAACAGCCCTTTCAGTGAGAAATTTTCCCTAATATCCAACTAAACCTGCCCTGGAGCAGCCTGAGGCCGTTCCCTCTCCTCCTGTCCCTGTTCCCAGAGCCCGATCCCCTCAGCTGTCCCCTCCTGGCAGGGAGTTGTGCAGAGCCACAAGGTCCCCCCTGAGCCTCCTTTTCTCCAGGCTGAGGCCCTTTCCCAGCTCCCTCAGCCGCTCCTGGTGCTCCAGCCCCTTCCCCAGCTCTGTTCCCTTCCCTGGACATCCCACAGCCCCTCAATGCAGCAGCACAAGAAGAGCAGAAGGTAGAGAGGGATTTGGGGAAAGACTTTTGGGTTTGACTAGAACTTTTGAGGTGCTGCTGATGGTCCTGGCTCCTTTGGCCAACACCCGCCGAGGTCGGACCACGGGGAGGAAGGGGGCAGCCAAAGGGCCTCTTTTGATCCAATTTTTCTCCCTTCCTGAGTGAGGAGTTTGATGGGAATTGGTTTAAAGTAAATAGAGGAGTCCTTGGGGTGGGCTCTGCAGGGCTGGCAGGGGTTGGTGCTGCCCCAGACAGGGAGGATGAGGCGTGGGATAATTCCCAGCATCCATAGGATGTTAGTTTTCAGACTTCATCAATAAGACTCTTCTCCTGCGGCTCCCCAAAATGTTTATGGAAGAGATACAGGAAGGGAGGAAGATCAAACCTGCTCTGGCGAGGCCTTGCTGGCTTTATCTGTGGTTTATGAGGTGACCAGACCTTGGCGGCTCCGTTTTAACTTGTTTTGATCTGGCTGTGCTTTATGACGATTATTCTGAAATGTTTTGACAGGCACGAGCCTCACCCGTCTGGGCTGCTCTGCTGGGAGTCCTGGGGCAGCACTGCCACAGCCTGGCTTTTCCATAAAAACCCAAAAATTCCGAGGGGGAGATGATGCCCCTCCTGAGGATGCTGCACTCATGTCCACCTGGGAAGGCTTGACTTGCTCACGGCCCTTCCCTCTGCTTGCAGCCTTTGTGGGGTTTGCTGGTAGTGCCTTTCAGAACTTTGGGAATGGTTTTCCAACAGATGTTTGGGCTCTCAAGTTGCGTTTTTGGTTTTTCCCCCAAAACTCTCTCTCGTTTGCACGCATTTCGTACCTCTAGTTAAAAAATTCCCAGCTGCAAACCACATTTCTGGGCGGACCATTCCTTTGTGTTTCCAGTGAAAATGGGAATGTTTCAATAAATCATTATTGGGTTATTTTTAAGTTTCTGGGGCTTTTAAATTTTTTTTTAATTTTTTTTTTTTTTTATGGACAATACTGGGAGCTGCTGGATGGATTTGAGGACAAGTCAGATGTGCCCGTCTGGAGGGCTGGTGGGGTGAGCTGTGCTGGGCTCCCAAGGCCAAGGGAGATGTCGGAAGATGCCGGTGGTTCCCAGGGATCAGCAGGATTACATCAGAGGCAGCGCCTTCCCCACCTCCTGTTTACAGTCCTTCCAACCAGGTCTCCATCTCGGAGTCCTCAGGAGCTGGAGCCACATGGGAAATAATCATGGAATCATGGTCTGGGTTGGGAGTCACCTTAAATTCCATCTTGTCCCACCCCCTGCCATGGGCAGGGATACCTTCCACTTATTCCAGGTTGCCCCAAGCCCTGTCCAACCTGGCCTTGAAGACCTTCAGGGATCCAGAGGCAGCAACAGCTTCTCTGGACAACCTTTAGGCACTGGAAGGGGCTCTGAGCTCTCCCTGGAGCCTTCTCTCCTCCAGGTGAGCACCCTCAGCTCTCCCAGCCTGGCTCCAGAGGGGCTCCAGCCCTTGGAGCACCTCCGTGGCCTCCTCTGGACTCGCTCCAGCAGCTCCAGGTCCTTCCTGTGCTGGGAGCCCAGGGCTGGAGGTGGCTCTGCAGGTGGGGTCTCTCCTGAGTGGGGCAGAATTCCCCGCTCCCTGCTTGCCAGGCTGGGGGTCAGCCCAGGCCTCAGGGGGTTCTGGGGTCCCTGGGGCCGAGCAGGGCCGGGGGGGGGAATGATGCCTTAAGTTTTAAGGTTTTTTTCTGCTCTGCTTTAGTGCGTAGCTCTCAGCTTCATATGAAGTGTTACTGAGTTCTCTTCACAGGGCAGTCAGACACAACAATTCTCTCCAGCCCAAGATTCAAGGACAATCGTTCCCAACCTCAGGCCCAAAAGCATCAACGTAAAAAAGAGGAGGGCAGGCAAGGAGGATGGAACTTCATCATTCCAAGTTATTAATTGGACAGTTAACCTCAATATGCAAATGGGCCATAACTTGTAAAAGTGTGAAACCCCGTGCCCAGGCCCCTTTTCTGTGTCCATCTCGAGGCCCATCCTGGCAGGGCTGCAGCCGGGCTCTGGCACTGCCAGGCTGTGCCCTTGGAAGGCCTTGCCATCAATCCCTGCTTTATTCCTCTCATTTTGTCTGGCCTCTGCTCCAGCTCAAACTGATCAGGCATCACTGGGTGTGCCCAGCCCTGTTGCTGGAAGCTTGGCATTGGCTTATCCCTACCAAGGACCTGCTGGGAATTGGGGATGTGTTGCCCTCAGCACGGTCTCTCCTCTGTTCTCACCTCTGACGGACTAAACCCGCCCCTCTTTGCTGTTTGTCTCCCGGGGCGTGTGGGGAATTAGAAGTTGAGGGTAAAATCACCTTCTGCTAATTTCTGCAGATTCCCTCCCCCTTCCTGGGCTCTGCTGCCCGTTCCCCTCCAGGCCGTGCCCGCTGCCCACCCTTGGCAGTGCCCTGTTCCCTGAGCATCCCGCGGGATTTGGGATGCCCTTTCCCCCCCGCCCACCCCGGGGTGCTGGGGTGGAGGCAGTGGGTGTCTCACTGCGTCCCTGCGCCATCCCAGCTGGAAGGAGGATGGGCAGGCACCGAGCTGCAACCGCGTTTGCATCTCTGTGGGTGTTTTCTTCATTAAAATGCTGTGGGAAGAGGTTACTTCTCCTGCCTCCGTGTTTGTTGCTCCTGAGCTGGAAGCAGGAGCCCTTTGTCAGGGAGAAAGGGAAGGAGTTTTGGCAGGAAGGGGTTTCCTTGGGCTGCCACTAGCCGCGGCTGTGGCCGCTGCCCACGGAGCTACCGAGGCTTTGGCAGGGGAAGGACGGGACGGGGGACTTTGGGACAGCGTGGGTTTGATTTGGGCCACCCCGACGGCAAAGATCGATGTCCCTTTTAATGGCCAAAGCCCTCTCTGTGTCTGTCACCTGCATTTCTGAGCGCATCTCTCCGAGGACCCCTCCATCTCCCTTATCTCCTGTGGGTGGTTACTGCCAGGAATTATCATCTGCCTCAGAATTGCTTTGATCTGTTTCTCCCGGAAAAGGAAAACGCGCGTTTTCTCCCTTTATTTTATTTTAAGCATCGTTTATCAGTGCAGCAACACCTTTAGGTGAAGGGGCGTGCGGGGCAAATCATCCAGCCCCTGAGGAAAAGGCTTGAGAGCCCCTGGGAGAAAGGGATGGCTCGGGATGGGGGCGGCAGGGACCCCCTGTGCCCCCACAGTGGGACGTTTCACACAGCCGGGCATCCATCGGGCTCCCGATGCTCTCCCGATGCTCTCCGTGCCTCCAGGCAGGGCTTATCAGGGATGGACATGCCTTGGAGGCAGCGCTGAAATGGATGCTGCTCACTGAGCTCCTTAATTGCTTTTAGTTGTAGACTTATTAAAGAGCAAGATTTAAATAACGTCAGGGGGAGGAAGGAAAAAACACCTCAATAAAAACAAGCTGAAGGAGGCAGCGGAGAAGCTTCCCGCGGTGCCGAGCAAAGTTACCGCGAGGAGTCATCAGCAAAGGCTTCCAGGTTTCTTATTTTTCCTCCAAATCTGCTTTGAGTTTAAGCAAATCCCCGAAGATTGCCCATGAATAGTCATGCGGGAGCTGCCCGTGCCTGTGTTCCAGCCGCCATCCCAAAAAACCAGATTCCTGGCAAAAAGGAGATGAGAAAAAGCACCAGGTTTTCCTTGAATATTCCTTATTATTCGGGGAAGGCTTGTAGACACTTGCGCTGAGATCTGATAGCAAAAGGTTTGCCCAATTATGGAATGGAAACGGTGCCGGGGGTCGCAGCCAAGGGAGGGAGCGGTTCCCGAGGCTCCACCGGCCCAGCCCGGGCACGACCCCCCTGCCAGGCAGGGAGAGCTGCCCCTGCCCCTCCTGGCACAGCCCCGCCCGTGTGGGTGTCGAACTCGGAGCGAAAAAAATAATCCCGAGCACCTGGGGAAAATCCAACAGCGAAACGGAGCCAAAACACTGCGGGAAAACTTCCCTTGATCAGCGTGCTCAGGGGTCGGGCAATGGGAGATGAATCCCACGTTCGCCCTGAGTGATGGAGCCAGATCAGAGGATTCATCCCAAGAAAACACCCTGGAAAGGGCATTGGGAGAGGGACCCGTTGTGTCTCCTTGGAGCTAATTGGGATCACGGCGGGCAGAGGGTGCTCAGGAACCCAGCACAAGCTGGTGGCTCTCGCCGTGCCCAGGAGATCTCAGTGGGATGAAGGATTCACCCCGGGTTTGGAATTCACCCCAAATTCCCCCATCTTGTCTTGATATGAAAGACCTTTCCCCCAGGGAGGTTTCTAGAACTTATTCTGGACTTGGATGTTGGGATTTCAGATATCAAAGGAACAAAAATCCGTGGGTCACGCGTTTCTTTACATTGTACCCGGTAATCCCAGCAGCCATCCCCTTATCCTGGAACTCAGGGTTTTTTCGGTGGAAATGCAGAAGGAAAATGGCAAAAAAATAGGGAGAAGAATGGGATGGTAAATGAGAAGGAAATGGGAGAATGGGATGCTGGCAGAGCAGGAGCTCCTGCACCTCTGGAACCAAATGCTCTGGGTTCGGGATCTCTTTCCTCAGTGCCAAACCCAAAACTGCTGGGTCTGATCCCAGAAATGCTTTTATCCATGTCTGAAAAAAACAGGAGAGCAGGGATGTCCCTTGGCTCTCAGAGGTGTCCCCTGTCCCACGGAGGGGTCCCTTGGATCACCAGGGTGTCCCTGAGCTCTCGGGGGTGCTCCTATGGAGCCGGGAATGGCTGCGGGAGCTGGGAATGGCAGCGGGAGCAGGCGGGGAAGGGGCTCGGCCGCACGGGGCCGGTCCCTGCCGTAGCTGCAGCTCGTTAAAGCCTGGCTGGAGGCGAGAGAGATCCCTCGATAAAGATATGAAGCGAAATCGAGGGTAAGTACAGTAATCTCCCAACTTCCCACCGGGGTGTGAGCGCCCAGGTTGTAAATAGGCTGGAATCAAAGACTCATAAACCATGCAAATTGCTCCGTGTGTGTTTGTCTGTCTCCTTCCCATGTCTTTGCCCCTCACCTCCTTCCTCTGAGTCTCTATCTCTCTATCTCTCCTCTTTCCATGAGCTCTGCTCTGCTCCCGACGAGCCTGTTCGGGCGAGGGAGGGAGGCTTTAAAAGGCATTTTTGTGGTTCTGGGCAGCAAGTCAAAAAAAAATCTGCTTTTTTTCCCCCCTGCCACCCTGCCCCCCTCCCCATTCCAGACTCAGGGACACGTCACCCCAAACCTACACAGCCATCAAAATAAACATTAATTAAGATATTCCCAGTGATCTTCACTGTCACAAATAACCAGCCCCACAAAAGCAGCGCTGCAACTGCTCAGGATGTTCAGTTTATCACTTTTTGTGATTGCTGAGAGATAAAACTGAATTTCTCCACTTTCCTCTTCTTCCTTTCAGCCCATCCTGCTCCAGGGATGCTCCAGGGAGCCAGCGGGGCTGGAAAAGCAGCGGCACCGCGGGGCTGCATCCCCAAAAACTGCAGTGGGGCATGGAGCGATGTCCGAGTGGGAATCATAGAGCCACGATCTGCCTAAATGGGAGGATTTTAGAGCCTCGTGCTCTGTGGGAAACTGGGATCCCCTCCTGGGTCCTGGGGGGGTGGGATGGGGTGTGGGGGCACAGGGGATGCAGGGATTCAGGGATGTGGTGGTACTGGGATGTAGGGATGCAGGACGGCAGGGAAGGCAGGGGTGTAGGGTGAGGGGAGGCGGGGGATTGCAGGGTGCAGGGAGGCAGGGATGCAGGAGGGGCACAGGGATGATGGAAATACGAGAGCAGGGTGCAGATGTGCAGGGTGTGGGGTGCAAGGGATTAGAGGGGAGACAGAATTCAGAGATAAAAGGATGCAGGGGCACAGAAAGGTCGGGATTCAAGGGTGCATAGATACAGGGATGCAGTGGCACAGGAATACAGGATTGCAGGGACGCCGGGGGTACGAGAGTGTAGGGGTGCGTGGGTGCAGGACTGTGAGGATGCAGGGATGCAGAAATTCAGGGATGCAGAAATGCAGGGATGCAGAGCCACGTGCATTCAGGATCACAGGGATACGGGAGTGCGGGACCAGAGAATTGC
Organism: Picathartes gymnocephalus; assembly: GCA_013390045.1. Taxonomy (NCBI): domain Eukaryota; kingdom Metazoa; phylum Chordata; class Aves; order Passeriformes; family Picathartidae; genus Picathartes; species Picathartes gymnocephalus. Next base: position 6,477 of record WEKY01057664.1, on the reverse strand, counting down.
AGGAATGCGGGGTACAGGGGCACAGGGTTGCAGCAGTGAGGGGTCCGGCGGGGCTGGATCTCCCTGTCCCGGCTCCCGCAGCCTCCCGGGAAGCAGCGTGGGCCGCCCGGAGCAGGCTGGCTGCCAGGAGCAGGAGCTGGCAGGGCAGGGTGGGGAAGCAGGAAAGGGAGCCCCGCTCCTCCTCCCCTCGGGGAGAGCTGTGGCTCTCGGCGGGAGGCTTGTGAGTACACACAGACTCTCTGGAGCCTCCCATGTAAATCCTGGCAGGACGCAGCCAGCTCTGAGCTCATTCACGTGAGATCACCGGCTCGTTCGGGGCTCGCGGGTGGGGACGCGCCGGGAGCTCCGCGGGACCCTGCCCCGAAGGGTGCCCGCCGCTTGGGAGCTGGGCAAAGAGCTCAGCCCATCCAACCCCTCTGCCTCCAGGTCCTTCTGACAGCAGCACCGTGCCCGTGTGGCCACACAGAGCATTCCCCAACTTCCTGCAGCCAGCTGGCAGGAACCCACTGTCGTGCCAGGCTCTGATCCTGGGGATGGCACATGGGACACTGGGGACGGCAGGTGTGACACTGGGAGTCAGCTCTGGCACTGGGGATCGAAGGTGTGACACTGGGGATCAGGTGTGACCCTTGGGATGGGAGATGGGACACTGGAGATGGTGGGTGTGATACTGGGAGTGGCAGGTTTTACCTTAGAGAGGGAAAGTCTGATCCTGGGGATGGAAGCTCTGACCCCAAGGATGGCAGGTGTGGCACTGGGGATCAGGTCTGACTTTTGGGATGGAAGTCGTGAGCCTGGGAATGACAGGTCTGACCCTGAGGATGGTGAGTTTGACCCTGGGGATGGACGTTGTGGTGCTGAGGACCGGAATTGTGACACTGGAAGTGGAAGGTCTCATCCTAGGGATGGGAGGTCTGGTCCTGGGAATGGTAGGTCTGGCCCTATGGACGGCAGGTGTGGCACTGGGACTGGAAGATCTGGCCCTGGGAATAGCGGGTCTGACCCTGCGGACAGCAGCTCTGATCCTGGGGACAGCAACACTTGGATTTTCCAGCCCGGCCAAGGAGCGGAGGCCGTGGCAGGCGGGGGAACAGCCCTGGGAGCGGCGATGCCTGCGGCGCTTCCCTCGGCAGCCGCTTGACCCGGCACAGCCTCGGGCTCCCGGCACTTCCCCTGGGGTAGGACACAGCCCCAGGTCACCTCCTGCTCCTCTGCCACCTTCCACCGCTTTTCCTTTGGTGTTCAAACCCTGCGGGAGCTTTGTCTGCAGTTGCGACTTCCCCCGGCCGCTGCCGCTCCAAAGAAAACAGATCCATGTGTTTGAAAATCTCGGCTTACACAGCATTCCTCCAGCTTCTGCTCCTTTTTGGGGCTTCTCCTTCTCTCTCTGGCTCGCTGACCTGAAAATGCACTTTGCGTTTTCCCTGGGAGAGGTGGATGAGGAGAGCTCCGGCATAGCTGCATATTAAACCCCACGGATTTTCCCGAGGTGCCGCTGCCGCTCTCCCGCTTCAACAACTTTTTAATCACTCGCCCCAGATAGACCCGATTAGATTTATTTTTTTTCCCCCGCTAACAAAGCCATGGCGTTTCCTGTGCTCCTTTCTGGCTATTTAGGCAGCTTTCATGTCTCCCTGCCTGTGGAAGGGCGGCCGGCCCCGCACACCGGGATAGCGGAGGGAATTTCAGCGGGAATTTCAGCGACAAGCTGCTTATCTTCCCTGCCAGGTCATTAACGAGCTGGTGGTGCCTTTTGCAGGTCATTAAGAGAGATGTTAAGGAATGACCTCGGCAGTGTCCCCTTGGATATTCCCGCCTTCTCCTGCAGCAAGCTCTGCAAAAGTGGGTACGTTGTTTATATAAAAATATTATATACAAACGTATATAAAATAGAAATATATAGAAATTCATATATCACGTATAAATATATAAAATTCATATATACCCACGTATACTAATACATATATACCCACATACCTATTTATAAAATTACATTTTTATATATATATATATACACACATATATATAGATATATACACATACACATTAATATATATCTATAGTTCCCAGCATATTTCTCGAGGAATCTCCCACTGTGCTGTTCAGGGCAGCTCCTCCTCCAGCCAATTTGAGGCGTTTTCCTGCTATTTTCAACAATAACGGTCAAAGAGTTAAAGGCAGCTCCCCAGCATATCTCACCCTTTGTTCTTACAAGAGTGAGGTGATTCGCTTCTGCTGGGGTTTTTAGGATGTGTCGCTTGGTATTTTGGGAATCTCTGGATGCTCAGGGCTCCTCTGTTGCCCTCTCTCCATATTTAGGGTGGCACCAGCTGCCCGCCAGGGATTTTTTCTTGTGGTTTTTGTTGTCCCTTCCCTCTCCCTTTGTCGTCCCTCAGCCCCACTCTGCTCTTTGCCAGGGCACAGCCGAAGCCATGGATTTGCTGGAGATGGGGAATGATGTGTCCTGCCCTGGAGAGCAGCAGGAAGGCAGAGCCAGGAGGGAATCCAGCCTCTCTCACCCATTTCTGCGGCCTCATTCATTGAAGCCAGTATTCCTCCCTTCCCAGAGGTCTGGAGGAAAGGGAACAGCTCCAGGGAGGATGTTTAGGATTAAACCTCTACTCCAGTTCCATTAAAGCTCCTGATTAAAGTGCTGGACTCCAGACAATGCTTCCCTGACTTCCCAGTGCCAACAGCTGCTCCCCCGGCTCCCTCTTTCCATCTCCAGCCCAACCCATTTTCAGCCACCTTTGAAATTTTCCCTTTCTTGCAGAGTTTTATTCTTTTTCTTTATTTTTTTTAAACCCCAAATCCATGAGTGGCCACTTCTGCAAGCGATAAAAATCTTATTCCCTGCCTCTGGATTTTTTTTTTTTTCCAAGGCAATTGTAGCTTGCAACACCTTAATTATCGCGGCTCTGAAAACTGGTTAAAGATTTTAATACTTCCTTCCCCAGCCTATTATGCAGCGACTTCTCAGCCCCATAAAATGTTCCTCTGGAGCCCCATGGCCTCGTGCTGCTGCATTTCCCTGCTCTGTCCCTTCCCCATGGATTAAACACTCCCAGCTCCCCCTTTCCCTCTCCCCTTGGGGCAGGTGGGAAACGCCCGGATTCCCAGGTGGAATATGGGGCTTTTTTTAAAAATTGAAATCCTATGACACAGCCAGCAAAAATGTTGCATCATTTTAATCAGGCAGCACATCTGCAGAAGATGCAAGATTCCTGGAGCCTGAGCGCGGGAATGATGGGATAAATCACGGGAAAGGCGAATCCTTGACATCACCTTCATTGCTGGGTTCGATGCTCTGATTTCTCAGCTTTCCTGGCACCCATCCTGCCTGGCTGGCTGTTATTCCATGGGTACAAGGCTCTTTGGATACCTCCGTGCATCCCATAGCCTTAAAAAAATCCTGACCTGTTTTTTTTTTTTTTGGTTGGTTTTTTTTTGGTTGGTTTTTTTGTTTGTTTGGTTTTTTTGTTTTGTTTTGTTTTGTTGAGATTTGGGTTAATCACGAATTTTGGCCCCATCTGTTCAGGGCTCCTTGGAAAAGCACTTTTCAGGGAGAGGAGCTGTGCCATTGCCAGGGTGTTGGGGATACACGTGCCAGCCCGATGGGATCTCATCCCTTTCATCCTAGAAAACACTGAGGGGGAATATCTCCCTGGTCCCACAGTGCCTATGGGATGAGAGGAGTTTATTCCCCACTGATGTTTTATTTAGGTGAGTTTTAAATAACTCCAGAGCTTTCCTGGGGGAACCATCCCCTGGATTTCTGCAATAAGCATTTTTTCCTGGTGTTCAGCTGAATTTTTCTTTTCCTTTTTCTTTTCCATTTTTTCCCCCCTCTCTGTTTTATCCCATTTCTCTTTTTTTTTTTCGCTCCGAAATTTCTCAGGTAATTTAAATGTGAAGTGGCTGTGGAATACATTGGGCTGCAGCTCATCACTTGATGAGGGGCTGATTGGGCTCGGAGAGACTCTGCCAGCAGGGAGGAAGGTGGGAGAGCTGGGAATTTTGGCAATGATGCATGGTATCACCAGTCCAGTCCTTTTAGAATGGAGCAGGTGGGGGAAAATCGCCCAGATCACCCCAAAAAAGTTGTTTTAATGAGGTTTCAAGGGAGGTGAAGAGGGAGGAGAGGGAAACAAAGAGTCCAGAATGCACACGGTGTGGGAAGGGCACAGTGGGACGTGCAGGAAGGGGGCATGGATAGGGCACGAGGCAGCTCCTGGGCCCCAAAGAAATAAAGAATTTGGGATTTCAACGATGCCCTTTCTTGTCCCTCACCATTTGCAGATGAGGACTCTGGGGAGCACCAGGTCTGTGGGTGACTCTTGGATCCCTCATGGAATGGGAGCCTGGAGCAGTGCCCCAGGATGGAGCTGTGGGGGAGCTGAGCCCCCAAAACTCGTGACCCCCGCACAGGAATGTCCGTGCCAGCCCCAGGAATGCCAGGACAGGAGCAGGGCAGGAAAAGGGAAGGGAGATGGAAATCCCAGTAAGTCCTTATGGAAGCACGAGGATCACCCATCATGCCTGGGATTTTGGACATGGATGGGGGGTTGTTGTCCCCTGGATCTGCTCAGAGCCCCTGGCTCAGCCCCCCCCAGGATATGGATCCCATCCTGCTCCCGTCTGGAGCCAGATCCCAGTGTCACCAGGGCACCTGAGGCAATGCAACCATTTTCCATTTCCTTTATTGGGGTTTTTTCCCCAAACCATCCAAACAATCGCCCTGATTGGGCACCACGATTCCTTCCCATGGCTGGGTGGGAAAAGCCTGTGCTCCGCTTCCCTGGGCAGGTGTTTCCTGCTGTGGAACAACACCAGGAGGGATGGGAGGGGGTTTTCCCGTTCTCCCAGACAGATTCCCACCTCTCCAAGATGTCCCACTGCCGTGGATGACACCTGTTCCCATTCCACGGGGCCTCTCCCACCTTACGAGTGTTTGGTTTGGTGTCGCTGACACATTCCAGAGTGCTCAGAGGCCACAATCCAGGTTTTTCCTGGCGTGCCAGGTGTGGCTGTGCTGTGGAACTCTCCATAAAGTGGTGACCTTTGGAAGCTCATGCTGGCTCACCCGAGCCTGGCTCACCTGCTGCTTCCCCTCATCCCAAGGATCCACAGCCCTCCACAGCACCAAAGCGGTCCCCGCTGGGGCGAGGCTGTGGTGTCTGATCCCAAAGTGTTCCCAAAGCGATCCTGAAGGGATCCCGTGCCTTCCTCGCCAGGGAGGGGTGGGCACAGGGGAGCCGTGGGGACATCATCCTCCTTTCCAAAGGATTCCCAGGCTCTGGATCCCCACCTGAGCCTGTGCTGGGAGAGCGGCATCGCCATGGCAACGGGGCCTGATGTCAGCGGCGGGGATGGAGGGGCAGGAGAGCGGGAACGGGCAGGGAATGGGCAGGGAGACCCAGGAACGGGCAGGGAACAGGCAGGGAGACCCAGGAACGGGCAGGGAATGGGTAGGGAATGGGCAAGGGAAAAAGGAATGGGCAAAGAGAGCCAGGGAATGGGCAGGGAATGGCCAGAAACGGGCAGGGAATGGGAGGGAATGAGCAGAGAGATCCAGGAACGGGCATGGAATGAGCAAGGAAAGAAGGAATGGGCAGGGAATGGGCAGAGAGACTCAGGAACGGGCAGGGAACGGACAGGGAGAGCCAGGACCAGGAAGGAGAGCCTGGAGTGGGCAGGGAAAGAAGGAATGGACAAGGAATGGGTAGGGAGAGGGCAGGGAATGGGCAGAGAGATCCAGGAATGGGCAGGAAGAGGGCAGGGAATGGACAGGGAAAGAAGGAATGGGCAGAGAGAGGGCAGGGAATGGACAGGGAGAGCCGGGACCAGGAGGGAAGAGCCAGGAAGGGGCAGGGAAAGAAGGAATGGGCAAGGAATGGGCAGGGACATCCAGGAACGGGCAGGGAATGGGCAGGGAACGGGCAGGGAGACCCAGGAACGGGCAGGGAGAGCAAGAACGGGCAGGGAGATCCAGGAATGGGCAGGGAGAGGGCAGGGAAAGCCAGGAGCAGGCAGGAAGAGCCAGGAATGAGCCGGGAATAGGCAGGGATCCAAGAGCCCTCTCCCAGGACGCAGCCGAGTGCTTAAGTATATTTTAAAAATCACATTTTTGGATGGTTTTTCTCCTCCTTCCTTAGGTATTTCCTTCTCCTTTGGAGCAGGATGGCTCCGGGAGAGCCCAAACCCCACTGCTCCCCGAGCCCAGGGAGCCCCCACACCCCACGTGCCAACTTGGGGTTTTCATGGAAAATGAAAATCACGTCGAAAACCTTGAATTTTTATGAATTTAATTAATGTGAAGCCAATTTGACCCTGATTTTATAATTTTTATAGCTTTCTTAATAGAAACTGAACTGACTCTGCCATTTTTTGGAATTTTTGAGCTTTAATTTGATTCTTTTTAATAAAACCCAAAGGGAGTCGGGGGGGTGGGGGTGGGGGGGGCTTGGTTTATTTTTG
>WEKY01057663.1:7632-44939 GCA_013390045.1 Picathartes gymnocephalus | reverse complement strand
GTAAATTTTTTGTTTTTTGGGGTTTTTTTTGGTTTTTTTTCGGTTTTTTTTTTTTGTTTGTTTGTTTTTTTTTTGGTTGGTTGGTTGGTTGGGTTTTTTTTTAAATTCTTAGATTATATTACAAAATTGTTCAGAATAACTGGTTGCGGGTGTACAAATGTTGAACAGAAAATTATCTATACTTCAACCGTTATTATAATTTTTTTGCTTTAGTATTTCTATTTTCCCAATGCATTTTTCTCAACTGTATATTTTACAGTCCTTTAGTTTTTGGTTTATCATGAAGGAACACACTTTTCTCTCTTTACTGGAAGAAGTCTGCATACCTTTCTGCAGAGCTGGATTTGCTCACATACCGTTGAGAAACTGATGTCAAGTGCTCTGTCTAGCCAAAAGTTTTTTGAAGCTTCCTTGTGTTTGCGATTTATAATGCCTTAGTACAATTATGTGCCACAGTGTTTGTAGGAAATACTGTTGCCACCATATACCAGCCCCGTAGGAACTAGCCCTGCCAAATGGTATTAGGAGTGTGAGGCAATTTATTTAAAATAAAATCTGAAACAAACCAGTTTTCCCTCAGTTACCCTCACTTGCTCCCAGTCTCAGAACCATCAGGATGTGCAGAGGAGCCTGTCCAAGCTAGCTACCTTGAGGTTAATCCAGGGGTGAGCCCCAGGTTCCATTTTGATGACATGGTGGAAAAGGGAGATAAACTGTCAAGTCGTCCTCATATCTCCAAGGTTTCTCCTAGGATGGGTACTACATGCAAGTTACAGATATGCCTTCTCCTGCTGGGATCCTGATGGTGGATAGTGAATGGCTGATGTGGTAGCTATTAACAGAGGCCATTCAGAGACCCCCTGTTCCTGTTAATAAGCCCTGAGCCCTACCCCATTCCTTCTGATGCATCTACATGCAGACATCCCCATTCACTCTTCATTAATGGATTTTTCAGAAAATGTGTTCCAGTCTTCCTTATTATACTGTAACAATCCTTTTGGCAAGTATGATTCTATGGTTATGTTATAAATTACTTAAGGAAAAGCATCAGTGAATATACATAAATATATGTATATTCACCAGAGTATAGAAGAGCTACAGATGCGCAACAGAGTATCTAAATAAGGAGCAGCAAACCTGTGAGACCTATTTTCCCCTAGAGACAAACCTGTTCTTTCTAAACAGAATCACTCACATGCAGCTCTGTGCAGACCAGTTTTAATTATTTTTGCATGGAGATTTTTTCATCTGTATCTGAACAATTTCAGTCCCAGTGTGGCTGGTTTTTATGAAAGTTTTGCTACTAGACCTCAGCATCATGGAAATGAATGTACTGAAAAAGTGGAAATGTTATGGAATAATAGTAACTACTACCTGTGGTTAGCAACATTTTTTATCCTGCAACATTTTGTTTGTGCAAAAAACCCCAAACTTCTCTGACCTAAACTAACTCAAACATCTGAAGAAATAATTTCCGTTAGAAACAAATGCCTCTGGGGAAATATTCTTTAGAGATTTAGCTCTTACTTTCAAATCTGTAGTTCCTCAGCTGAGATTTGTGTAATTGTAGGAAATACTCAAAAAGCTTCCAGGCTTCAACAGCAGCTGGGTCAACATCTACTTGATTTCTCTGGCCTACTGATGAAATAGTCTCCTACCAAATAAAATGTTTCCTTAACTCATGTTTTCCTACAGTCTGAGTAATGATCCTTTTTTTTGTTCCTGTGATATTTGACTTTAAAGAAGAAGAGTAGCAGTTAGTTTCTGTTTCTCACACACTTCCTTGCTCCTTTCTTGTTTGTTTGTTTTTATTTTGAGGGGAAAACTATGATGGGTTGATCTTGGTTGGATGCCAGGTGCCCACAATGCTTCTTAGCTGGAAAGGATGGGAAAAAATAAGATGGAAAAACCCCTCATGGGTCAAGATAAAGGCAGTTTAATAACATAAAAGCAAAGGTTACACACAGAAGCAAAGAAAACAAAAGATTTATTCTTAACTTCCCATCTGCAGGCAATGTCCAGCCTCTTCCCAGGAAGTACTGCCTCATTATATGAAACGGCTGGTCTGGAAGATTAGTGTCGTAAATAATGAATGCTTCCTCCTCCTCCTTTCTCCCAGCTTTTATTGCCAAGCAGATGCCATATGATATGGAACATCCCTTTGGTCAGTCTCTGTTCTGTCTCTGTCCCCTCCCAGCTTCCTGCCCAGTTCCAGCCTACTGTCCTTTGGGAAGGGGTAATGTTGGAGGACAGCCTTGGTGGTGTGTCAGCACTGCTCAGCAGTAGCCAAACACTGGTGTGTTATCAACACCTTTGCAGAATGCAAACACAGCACAGCACTGTGAGGGAATGCCACAGTGCTGGGGGAAAAGTTAACTCCACCTTAGGCAGAACCCATATGGGGTAGGGGTGTCTGTGCGTAGTTACTATATTGTGGTAGTTTCCCCACATTCTTCCATTCCATCAACAAAATTCAAGTTCTCATAATGGTCACCTGAACCAAGGCAAATATGGTTTTTTTTTAATTAATCTCCTTCCCTAAGTATAGTTACAAAGGGAAGTTCTGTTGTTTTCTTTGATGTAGCTTTTTTGGTTACCGGATTGAATACTTTTTTACTATGTGACACAGTTGAGCTCAATGCCTTTTCTGCCAGAGGGTACACAAACTCCCACCCCCTGGGAGAGTCATGTGGCCACTTCCGCTTTTTGTTGAATGTTTTCACTATGTGAAAGAGGGATTTTTCAATATAGATTTTTCAGTATAGATTTTTCAAAAATCTGTGCTGCACTAGACCAGAGAGAAGGGACAAAAAAGCAGCAAGAGTTCATATATAAGTGTTTGGAGATTGGCCTTCCAGCTATTGGAGAGCTTTCCAGGCACGATTCAGGGACTGTGCATTTTCCACTACATAGGGGTTGGAAAAAGTCACATAAACATTTCCCTGAACAGGAACCAGGTCTTAGAGTGAAGTAGGTGAATGTTCCAGGGAAAGATCTACCAGATCTCCAGTTATTCTAAGAAAGGAGTAATTCCAGCACAGGACTCTCTGCTCTGTTTTCTGCCCTGCACACTATCAGAGAGCTGAGGGAAACCTCTTGGGAAACTGAAGCTTGCACTTCTGTAGCCTGGGGTAAACCTTTGCTATGTACTGTACCACTAAATAAAACAAAGCATCAGTGGAACCAGTAGCTTCTCCTTCAGAGGTCTTGTGAAAACTAATAATTCTTTTAGATGTGACAGCATTCTGGGCTGGCTGGCTTTCAAAATAGAAGGGAAAAAACTGAAGTACCTGGAGTTTGTCTCGAATTAGGTGGCAACTGAGTGAGAAGTTTGGATCTTACCCTTTGTACATAAGTGTAAGATGAGTGAAGTGGGAATTCCCCAGCTCCTCCTGCACATGTATTCTGGCTGTTTTAAATGTTAACTCTGGTTCACATGACTACACCTGTAACATTTTACAAGGCACTCAAGGCACTTTTTTTTTCCCTGTAGTACTGGTAGTTAATGGGTTTTCAGGATCAGGAATTGGTAATGAGCAAAGAGCTCACTTTGCAGAAATGTGTCACACAAGTGGAGTCTTCTCAGCTTTAGCTTTTAAGCTGAAATTGTCTATAAATTTCAGCTGACAGTGCAGACTTCTTTCTGGCTGTGGGGATGGTAGTTTATATAATACAGAGCTGTCACCAAGATCACTAATCCTACTTCCAAAATACGCTTCATAGTTGCCAGCTAGTAAACAAGCTGGCCTATTTGAAAGATAACCATTCATTGTAAGGCTAAGACAGCAAAGGTGTCAAGTAAATTTCCCAAATAAAATATGGTCATCATATTACACAGACTTTGAACTGAGTAGTTGCCTGTACCTTTGTTTGGTTTGGCTTATTTATAGGTGTCATCTGTCAAGCAATACTAAAGTGAATTGGGCTCATCCCATCTCATGTATTTCATTTGTTTACTGATCAATACTTGGATGGATTCTGAACTTGGTGCATTGAAGGAAAATTTTCAACAATAAGCCCTAGCTCTGTTCTTTTTAAAAGGGCAGTTAAAATACCCTTTAAGATGGATCAAACTTGGGAATAATAGGACATGCTTCTCCATTACACAGTGCCTGCTAGCAAAAAAAAAAAAGTGAGATAAATGAGGGGAAAATTATAATGCTGAGACAGATGAAAACTCATAGCAATCTTTACAAAAAGAATTTATATTAGTTATTTTCAGAGCCTTTAAAATGCCTTTCTGTCTGAAATTGAAGGTGGACAGGGTTGAAAAGAAAAGAGTGTCTCATATTGATATGTCAATCATAGCTAACAAGCACTGTTGGGAGGTAATCTCTTTCCATTATTTTCTTGCAGGCTGGGAGACAGCATTTATTACTCTGCAAATGAACCCACCAACTGCATTTTGCAGGAGGTATCAGCAGGAGACATGAGTTAGAAAGCTGGTTAAGTGGGGTCACTAAGGAAGTGTAAGTATCTCTGAAGGTTAAGATGAACTAAAAATATCCTCTGTGGGATTTTTTCCTTGAAAAACAAAAGGAGAATATAACCTTTTTTTCTCAAAAATAGTCTGGAGTATCTTGGGTTCTGTGAGATATATGAAAAATATATGTCTTATTACAAATAAAAATACTGTGTTTGTGGCAAACCCTCCCTCTCTTCCCCCAACCCTCTCTCCTTCCCTTTCTTGTTTCCTTCTTTCCATGGTGGAATAGTGGTAATTTCTCAACAGTATACTGGTGTCTTTCTAAGGAAATATCCAACCTGATCTACAGCTGCCTCATTAAGATGTATATTGTATTACACTATCGACACTAAAATCTAACTCACTGAAAGGAATAGTGCCTGCTTTTAAACATTGCCTTTTTCCTTTGAAAATTAGCTCTCTTTCCTCACTGTGTGTTATGTAGAGCAACCTAGAAGCTCCTTCTCTTAGATCAGCATAAGAAAGATAATGTGTCTTTATCAGCCTCTTATCCTGGGAAAACGATGAAACAGATATAATAATCACAGTATTTTATGCTTTGGCCAGTATAACTTCTTGTGCTTGTCAAATCATTGATAACAATATATAATGCCAGCATAATTATACTGGCAAAATATTTAAGATTCGTGCGGTAAAAGAAAAGTTCTATTTCTTTGTTTCATGGATGTTACACTCTAGGAGGAGGGGGAGAAGAAAAGACATAATGATTTTACCTGTACCTTACACAAGCTGTATAAAGACAAAGGCCACACTGCTGCTCTTAAATTCAGGAGAGGATATGCACTGCACCTTAACTATTTTCACAGGATTATGATCAACAAGATATGTCTAGGGATATAAAGGTACAGTGGTGATAATATGACTAATTTTAAAAACTGGACAAGCTTATCTGCCTGCTACATATGCAGAAAGGTTGCATTTCTCAAACTATACATTTTGATCACTGGCATTAGCACTAGAATCCTGACTCCTTCAGGCTGGTTATCAAAGGCCAGTAGCGTGTATTAGTTTCCTACTTTCTATCCACTGGGAAAATCTTGTCTCAGAAAAAAGTGATTTTGCATTTCCATCCATAAGACTAGGGCTAGGCCATTGTTGCATACAAACAATGTGGTGTTGCATATCCAAGTCTGAAAATTATGCAAGTTTCAGTCAATATAGTTATTGTTAATGCTAGTGGCTTCTTTATTGCATTTCTGTGAGAATAGTCTGTTATGTCTGTGCAGTAACTGTTAATTTTTCTGTTGAAACATGTAAATGAAATGAAGTGCAAACGGACATGCTCCAGAGCTACCTTGGGTAATTGGAATTTTCTTTTCCTGTAAGCTATTCATGTTTCTGTTCAAAACTTGCAAAACCATGCAATTTTCCATGAGTTAATTTCAATGTAAAAATAATTTTTGCTGCAAGGGTTTTGTATTCCTATGAGAAATTTCTGTTCATTCTCATGGGAACATCCTCACTGTATTTGCAAGCGATAATACTGAAAGGCTCAGAAAGTGAAATAAAAAGCAGTGAAATTGTAAGTGTACTTCATTTTTTAGGCATTCAGATAATTAGGAGGAACATATTCAAGCACTCTTACCTGCCTGAATTAACTCTTCTGTGGTTTCGTGTAGAACTCATTCCAAATCAAAATACAAAAATTTGGACCTTAGTGGGCTGGGAAATTATTTTTCTACCTCACAAATCTTGCTGGCATTGAAAAAAAGAATGACATTTACATGTAAACAGACATTAGTCAGTCACTGACACTGTAAGTGATATAGAAATTTGTTTTAGTTTGAAGATTAGTACTCTAGTTACTCAGCTATAAGTTTCAGTCTTGCAACTAAGTTCATCCTAGTTGTCTATAATAAATTTGCAATGGATCTTGAAATGCCTACTGTGAATGTTTTAACCACCTGGTAATAATATCAACTTTCACTGATCTAATCAATAATGAAGAATGAATTTTCAATGGAAAATATAAAATAACAGTGTAAGCAAGCAGATTTGACCATTCATTTTTGTGATAGGCCACTCAGAGTTAAGTACTATATATCCCTTTGATTAAAGGAAAAAAGTGAATTTCTCATTTAGAAAACAAATTACACTGATTATGTTAAAAATATATCTCTTATTTTCCATGAACATTCACTGAGAAAGATATGTTCCAACAAAAGTCAAAATAACAACAAAAAAATTTCTGAAAAAATAATATTCTCTGATTAAAATTATGAGCCACTTCAAAATTGAACAGTTTTTAAGGTAGTTTGCATGGGTTTTTTCAGGTCAGCCTAATCTTCAGTATAAGAAAGAAAAAATCTCTCCATAAATGTTCTTTCCTTGCTTTCAACTTGGTAATGATTGTCACTGAAATAAAGTGCATTTAAAAGGTCTTAGTTGATTCTGTGTGCTAGCTTTTCTGCTTCTACTGTTAAAAGTTGCTAAATTAGTATATAAATTTCTTTCAGCAGTGTAATTTAGTTGAAAAGTAATTATCAAATGATCTCACCTTCTTTTCACTACAGTCCAAAGAAAACATTTTTGTTTTAATTTGGAGAAAGATAACCTGTTATCCAGACTTACACTCTTTGCAACACATGAAAATGTATCTTTAGCAGAGAATGTTGTGGATTCGAACAATTAAATGCTTATTAGTTAAAGACCAGATAAAATTCTCAGGTAATTTGAAAAGTTTTGACAGGATTTTTGTGTTAACTGGGCATCTATTCTTTCCTGGAGCATGACTGCTGGTCATTGAAATGAGGAAATATTTCTTACACATCTTTGAGATATAAGGATACTGACTACTCCATGTCCTCATGTAATGTTCTATATGGCTAGAAAATGATGTGAGCCCTTGGTGGGATTTATCTCACCTAGTTTTAAATGTCTACATTTTTGTTTAAGGCTAAATTTGATTAAACATAGGTATCTACTTTAGAATGAGATTCTTTGCACAGTAGATTCGAGTACGACAACTTTTCCATAGACTAAAAAAGATCTAAGAGGATAATTTTACATGTTTCAATATTAATGTAGGAAACTCACAACAAGCGAGATAAATCCCAGTGCTTTTCTGTGGTATAAATGATCTACTTCAAGGTCAAATACTCAAGACTGGCTCCGTGGTCAATGAAGTGATAAAGGTACTTTGCTCTCTGGTTATCTCTGAAAATTGACATGTAAAGCTCATCAGATGACTTGTGCCCTGAAAGTTTTACATTGTGGATCCCTTCATTTGATCTAACCATTCTTATGCCTGATGTAGCTATAATAAAGATTTATTTTATGTATAGTAAATTAAATAGTGTTTAAATTTAATGATGGAATTTGAATAATGAATTTGTATAAATGATGCACTGAATGAATGATAGAGAGGTATGTAAAATGGTATTTTGGTGAACACCCAAAACAACATTCAAATGTCATACTATTGCCTTTGCTTCAGTGGCTCCTCCCAGATAGTACACAAATGGTGGCTGTCTATCCTATTTATTTTGTTAATGTCTGTCCTGATGTATTTTTCAGGTAATTAACGTTACTTATTCACTTGAAAGAGCTGTCTGACTGTCTCACAAGTAGTCTGAATCTCATATACTTCAAATGAATTCCTGCAGAACTAGGCACATGGTGCTTATAAACTAGAAATCAATGGTTTCATTAAGAAAAATAATGTGTCTATGCATGAAGCTGTGGAAAGCTCCTCTAGGGATTATCTCTGCTGCAAGAACAGCTATTGGTCTACCACTAACATCGACAAAGGATTAGAAGACAAAAGTTTGGGTTTTTTTCATCTTATCATTGTCATGAGCAGCAAGATTAATTAATGTAATAAAACGTAGTTTCTGTTGATATATCTGAGTCCATACCATAAATATTGTTGGCATACTGATGGCAGATAGAATTTTTTTCAGCAAAATATATGGCTACATAATTTTTCCCATGATGGTTTTTAACCTACCTTAAAAGTATGCAAATACAACACAAAAAGTAATGTAGCCATTACAGTCTTTTGAGGGCCAAATTATGTCTCATGAATAACAAGAACCATTTTGTTCTTGTTAGGGGTATCTAAAGATAAATGTGAAAGAACAGATATTTCTGTACTTCCTAATAAACCTTATGTTCAGATTGCCAAGTCATTCAGCTCATAGTACTCATATTCTTTCACATTTACTGGACAAGGAAAATGAATATACATTAAAAAGTGATGTATAACTACCCCTTTAGCATGTCAATTTTATAGAATCTTCTGATGAAAGTTCAATGGAAGACCATTTTATCAGTAGCCCCATAATTTAATGTCAAGCCTCTGAAATGCTTTGGGCAGGACATGTGGAAAATTAGATCACACAAAGTAAGTTTTTCCACTGAATATTTCACTATAAGACATGTGTTCATAATCCTAAGTAGGCCTTGGTCCTGCTGTGACAAAAATCATATGTCTTATGAATATTGCATTTTGCGCATCTATCCAAGATTTATGGTCCAAAAATAAAGAAAAAGAAAGAAAATACTAGAAAATATAAAGGGAATTAAACAGCATTAATCATTATTTTTTTCTCGTAGACGGACTGTGTCATATTGCAATTTTTAATATAATTTCAAATATCCCTCAGGTGTTGATTCTATTGTGGCTCTGTTAGAAGATATGAAATAGCAAGAAAAGATTTTCAAGAAGAATTATTATATCTAGGAGAATAACAACAGAGTGAGAATAAAACAACAAAATATCAATTGATTATAGAACAATTATAAGTGAAAAAGAATAGGGAGAATTTAACATTAGTAAATTAGTAAAATACCCAAAAAACTTTTTAAGACTTCACAGAATTATAGAATCAGAAATATTTAGTTTGGAAAAGACCTTCAAGAATATCAAATCCAACTCTTAATCCAGCACTGCCAAGTCCACTTCTGAATTATGCTCCTGAATGCCACACCTACATGTCTTCTATCCATATGCAAGGATGGCGACTCCATCACCTCCCCAGGCACCCTGTTCTGATGGTTGACAACCCTTCCCATGAAGAAATTTTTGCTAATATCAATCTAAACCTCCCTTTGTGAAACTTGAAGCAGCTTCCTTTCATCCTATCACTTGTTACCTGGGAGAAGAGGCCAGCACCCACCTGGCTAAAACCTCCTGTCAGGTAGTTGAAGAGAGTGATAAGGTCTTCCCTCTCTTTCCCAGGCTAAGTAACCCCAGTTCCCACAGCAGTACCTCATAAGACTTGTGCTCTAAGTCCTCCATCATCTTCATTGCCCCTCTCTGGACATGCCCTGTTAAACTCAATTTCTCCTCCAAAGGGGCCCAGAACTGGACACAGGACTTGAGGTGGGGCCTCACCAGTGCCGAGTACAGGGGATGATCCCTGCCCTGGTCCTGCTGGCCACACTATTGCTGATACAGGCCAGGATGCCATTGCCCTTCTTGGCCACCTGGCTCATGTTCAGCTGCTGTCGACCAGCATCCCCAGGTCCTTCTCACCTGGGCTGCTCTTCAGCCACTCTGCCCCCAGCCTGTAGTGCTGCCTGCAGTTGTTGCAATACAGGCTCCTGCGCTTGGCCCTGTTGAACCTCATCCAACTGGCCTTGGCCCATCAATCCAGCCCCTCTAGATCCCGTCATACAGTCTTTGTGCAGATCAACAGTTGCATCCAACTTGGAAAACATTGACGGTGCCCTTGATCCCCCTCATCCAAATAATTGATAAAGATATCAAACAAATCTTGTCCCAGTACTAAGCCCTAGGGCACACCACCAGTGACTGGCCACCAACTGGATGCGTAACCATCCACCACCATTCCCTGGGCCTGGCCATCCCACCAGTTTTTTACCCAGGGAAGAGTGCACCTGTCCAAGCCTTGAGCAGCAATTTTTTTCTGGAGAATGCTGTGGGAGACAGGGTCAAATTCTTTACTGAAGCTTAAAGTAGACAGCACCCAAAGTTCTTCCCATATTTACTAAGCAGGTCAACTTGTCATAATACATTCGGTCAGCAGGACCTGCCTTTCATAAACCCATGCTGACTGGATCATACAGAGAAAAAAATTAAACCAATATTTTTTATAAAATTACCTCAGTCTGAAAGCTTGGCTAAAAAGAGAGAAAAACAGAGGATTAAAATAGTAAATTGGTAGGAAAGGCAACTTTTAAACTTTTAACACTTTTAAATCAGAATAAAAGTTTGATGAAACAGTAAAAATTAAGGGAAATCAACTGCATTTTCAATTGGTGACCCTAATTTTAAGACTAGTAGAATGTCTCTTTTTAACTAAGAGACTAAAATTTGGTTAATTGCTATGCTTTCTTGCTGTATTATTAGCTGGCAGAACAAAAGAAGAGATTTTTGATTGGGGTCAAAATTTTATGACGGATATTTTAGTGCAAAAAATGAAATCTGCTCTTCATTTCCAAGAGAAGCGCCAGAGAAAAGATTACAGAATCAAAATAAGTTTTCTTTCTTCCTTCCTATTAGCTGCTTTTCATCTCATTCCTTTGTTTGTGTAGATAAGACAGCTGTTTTGCTTTTCTCTCTGCCATAAAGATGCAAGGTATTCTTGGTTTGTATTTTGCAACCAATAATAATAAAGTTAAAATATATTTGTATGCCTATGTATAGCATGCTGCTGATATTTTACTGCATTACGATGAGCAAAATCAAGTAAACCACTACGCTAAACAAGAAAAATTATCATTTAGTACACATTTTTCTTTAAGACAGTTAACTCCATAGTTACTTTTACCTGTAGAACCTTAACTTGAATCTCTTAATTAAAGTCATATTTCTCTACATTATAGTGCAACTCTTTACTTACCTCCACAGCTCACATTTTATGTTTCTGGAGCCATAATAGCCACTTGAAAATAAGAGGAAGAATTTTATATATATAATTGCTTGGTATCTTATGACCTGGAATGGA
Organism: Picathartes gymnocephalus; assembly: GCA_013390045.1. Classification (NCBI taxonomy): domain Eukaryota; kingdom Metazoa; phylum Chordata; class Aves; order Passeriformes; family Picathartidae; genus Picathartes; species Picathartes gymnocephalus. The sequence continues at coordinate 33,539 of WEKY01057663.1, read as the reverse complement.
CTTTAAAAAAAATGTAAATTCTTTGGATGTTCCACTGTCAAAGTCTGCCCATTCATATTGAAAATCTAAGAAGATCCACAGAGATTTTCAGAGATAGACAATTGATTCCAATTTTAGGTTTTTTCATTAAGATAGGGCTGAAGTTCCAGTTCATGTTTGGGAACAGAGAGATGCTGAAATATCTTCAAAAATAATTGCATTAATGCTTTCAGTAAGGGCAAAACAATAGATTTTTCTTCTCTGATCTTGTTCTCAGAAACATCTGAATTGTTTTAAGTGGAATTTTCAAGGACATTTCAGCCTTAGGCACAGTCATTCTTCATGGAATTACTAAATTGAGTGGTTCGAGTTCAGCAAAACAAATTAAAAGTGTTTAGATTATATTAGTCATGACACTTCCCCCACATGAAAAAAGTAATATAATTATAATATTTCAATTCTTTCTGTGTTTATTTCTTCTTCCAAAAGATAGTTTAGAGTTATCCTGAAACTGAGAATGAAGCCTACCTAATAGTAATACATTGAATTTTGAAAATACTTAAATGATTAATATTAATGTGAGACTTACAGAAAGCAGAAATTAAGATATATATTGACTACACTACACAATAATTATCTTGATGAATCCTGTTAGTCTCATTGAACAGGATGAAAGCTTGGTTTGTTCTTCTTTATTGTCCAAATTCTGAAAATATTCAAAACAATATTCAGACAACTAAAAAGAAAATATGTAAACAGTGTCACAAAGAATTTTAAATACTATGAAATTAACCCCTGTATGAGAAAATCAATCACAGTTAAATCTAGAACAAACACAGAATATAATTACATAAAGAGATGGAAATAGTTAACAATTCAGAACCTTGATTTCACCTAGCATGTTACCCGGGTCTTGTTGCATTTATATACCCACATAAGTCACACTAAAGAATGCAGCACATCTATGATATTTTTCTCACTCTTCTGTGCTTTACAAACTGCTGCTTGATTTATTCAGCCTGGAGAAGGCTCTGGGGGAGGCCTTAGTGCACCCTCCAGTACCCAAAGGGGGCCTACAAGAGAGCTGAAGATGGACCCTTGACAAGAGCATGCAGTGATAGGACAAGAGGGAATAGCTTCAAACTGATTGAGGATAGTTTTAGATAAGCTATAAGGAAGAAATTCTTTCCTGTGACGGTGATGAGATACTGGAATGATTTTGTCCCCACCTGGGAGGTGTTCAAGACCAGGCTGGACGGGACCCTGGGCAGCCTAGTGTAGTAGAAGTTGTCCTTGCCCATAGCAGAGGGAGGGAGGCAACAAGAGGGGACTTGACAGTGTTAGTTTAATGGTTGGACTCAGTGATCTTAGAAGTCTTTTCTAACATAAATCATTCTACAATTCCATGATCTTTAAGGACCCTCTCAACACTAACCATTCTATGATCCTGTTCTATGATTCTATTCTTCATTCTACTCTGAAGATTTTTCACAAATATGCAGTGCTGTTGCCAGGGCAAAGCTTGACAGGTCCTGCCAATATTTACCAGGTTGTCTTCACACTATGCCAATATACTGTGATTTCTTCTCTGGCACAGGAACAGTCATAGCTCTGCCCCACCCCACATATATCAATGTTCTGTTACATATTAAACAGAGGCACAAATTTTGGCAGTAATTATAGGCAGTAATTAAATAAATTGTTATTTATTTTAAGAATCACCTAATAAATCAGCTCATAAAATGCCTTCAAAAGGAAAGCAATGTTTTGTCTAGGGGAGGTATGTGTATGTTATGCTTATGTAATAGGAAGAAGTTTTATGAGGGAGATGAAGACCTGTTTTAAAAAGATATGTTTCATAAAAATGACTATTATTTATTTAAAACTATAACACTAAAAGCCTACTTCTCAGACAACAACTTGATTAGGATTGATTTCTTGTTTCTCAGGAGAGCTACAGTTCACATATACCTTCATCTGTATGCTGGCTTTTAATTGTAAACAATATTTTTGCTAAAGTGTCATATCTGGAAATATCTGGGGCAATCTTCAGCAGTACAGCATATACAGCAATTTTGTGGTTGGAGGTAGAGTCCTGTCAGGAATCATAATCTACAGAGAGAACAGGTGGAAGCTGATGGAAGTATATTTCTTATACAGTACAATAGTAGCACATCGTGGACACTGCCCATGGGGAATATTTAGCTAGAAATCTGCAGGGTATTGTTTTTTCCCAGAAGTCAAATGCTATTACTCAAAATCTCCTGGACTTAGAGTCACACTCTGGTTTTAATAAATATCCTTCATCTGAACCAGCTGGTTACAGACACCAGTTTGGACTGTTGCTAGGATATGTGTGACATCTTAAACAAATCTCTTGCTTTTTCTCTCTAGGCCATGCTCTTTCTCAGGGCCCTGAGTGCAGCAAGATCTTGCTGTCCTGAAATATTTTTCTTTGTACTCAGCCTTTGCAACCTCCTAAGAGCCCTGAGGGATTTAGTTGCCCCTGTTCAAAGTTTGCTCTGATGTGGTGCAGCCATGTAATCTTAGGTCAGATCTCTGGAAAACAAAGAAGCAGTAAGAAGAGATGAAATGAGCATCCTCTTGCCTGGCTGTTGACTCACACTATCAGTCCCTGTCCAAATTATGTTGCAGTTTTGCCTGGGTCTGTGTCTTGCCCTTCCCTGGCTGTGGCTGCCCTTGCTGAATCCTCTCCCCAGCCTGACCTGGGACCTGCATTCCCATTACAGACCTGCCTGCCTGGCTGGACTGCGGCCAACCCTTCATCACCAGACCAGACCTGTTCAGCTACAGTAAGATTGTGTCCCTTTTCGAGGAGGTCTTGCTGCCACCCTTAGCTCTCCTTCCTTTGTGGAGGCTCTTCTCTACTTCATGGGTGTGAAATACATTATTCCCAGTAATAGTTATTTTGTAAGTGTGTTATATGAAAATCAGTATCCTATTCCACTTGCTATTTTCTGTTTCACAGATGAAAAAAGGTGTGGGTTTTTTAAATTTAATATAATGAACTCCGCCCAGAATTTTAAATTTAATTACTTTTATTTTAGAATAAAGAAAAACAATACAATTTTCTTTTGAGTATAGAGAAATCAGATATGAATGATGCCATAAACTTTTACTGGGTGCAGGTACATTTTTAAGTTTTCTTGTCAGAATATTCCTGAACTTTGCAAGATTTTTGGAGGTTGTAATGATTTGAGGCTTTCGGATGGAAGTGTAGGTGCTTTCCACCAGCAAAAATGAAAGAATATCAACTTTTCTTAGCTAAGAAAAATTGTGCATTCCTTATAGATATGAAATGATGTAAAGAGAGAGGATAACTGATACCTCTCTAATATCATTATTATTTAAGTGTACTCATTACATATAATTTCACATCTATATGATTCAACCAGGATTAAACTGTCCGTAAGAATTTTACATGTACTATGTCATGAACTAAAGAGCAGTGAGGGGCTATCATGTCTTGAAATGAAACCTTGTTTGTGCTGTTTCACAATCTTAGGTTAAAACTGTGTAATGCAATTGCTTTGAAAAACTATTTTCCCTAAAATTATAACACCAAGCAGTGTGTCCTTCTCTTTTGCAAGTGAAGATTTCCCCAGAAACCTTGAAAGAAAGGTAAATTAAAAGACAGCCCTACAGCATTAAGATATCTTTAGATTCTTTTATAAAATATCCTTCAGTGTTTTTGTAGTGAGGATGTACAGTCTAAGGCAGGATAGGAAGTAATATAAACTACAATTTCTTGAATAAACTAACAAAATTTCCTGAAAGTTTGCCATAATTTTATTGACTGGCCACATATTTATGCATCCACAATTTTAAATTCACATGTGGGTTTTAACAATGAGAAAAGAATTTTGCTCTTTCCTAAGTCTCTTCTGACATAAGTCAAGTTTTAGTTCTATCTATACAGATGGCAAATTTGTCATCTCTGTTACATTACGAAAACATGAATTAAACACAAAGAGTTTGCATCTTATTTTTACAAAGTGTTTGTACACAAACAAGTATTTATGGCTTCATATTGAACAAATTCCATCAACACAGAGGTAGATAGGTATATATGTCTATTTAACTTCCTTACATGAGCATAGAGATATATTTTCAACACAGAGACAATTTAGTTGCAAAACCCAAATTCTTAATTCCCATGTCTTTAATCTTTTCCTTGTTCTGTTCTGGGCTGTTCCATCTGATTAAGCAGAAGCCAACAAAATTGGGGATATTTTATAAATTTCTGTCTTTGTTCATTTAAAAGGTAAAGGATATTGAAGAGTAGATTTTTCTCTCGTATTATCTTTGCATCCTTTCTGCTACTAAAAGTTTTTGACAGTTGGAATCTGACATGGTATCAGCAAAGAAAGAAAAACCTAAACAAACCCAAAATTAGTGAAATTGACTATTCTCCTGTGGATTTTCTATCAGGAATTGTGTTGCATCTGGTAATTTCCAGAGAGAGTTTGCTGCACAGCTTATTGCAAAAGACATATTAGTGTTATCACCACTGCTACACTGCATGCATATATTCATTTGACACAATTTTACATTTCATTAAAATATCAATAGATGTTAGGTCTTCTGTAAGTGATAGAAAACAGCTACTAGAGACAATTAAAGAGCAGTGTTGTTCAGTCTTTCCCATGAAATCCAATATGCTCTCTCTTGTAATGTGGTCATTTTATAGTATTCTATCATTGAGACATGTAAGTGATTATTCTGTTTGCATTAAATTGAGAAAAAAAATTCAATAAAGTTTAATTGCAGGTGCTTAAGAGCCAGGACAATCAGGTACCCAAGTCCAAAGCAGAATCCAGCTGAGGAACAGCAACATAAATATTTGAAGTATGGAATAGAAAATGCATTGAGTGCAGCAGGGAAAAAATATTTTATATTTTTAAATAATTCTATTTTTATTGCTCACTATAGTCTCAGTTGCCAGATGTGACAAATTTGGATTTTAGTATTACTTTAAAAGATCACTACTGTCCTTTTCTCAGACTTGAGCTGGATGGTAGCATGTTAGTTGTAAAATCTACTGAGATGTGATACCAAAGAACAGATAAAGTCAGACTGCTGCTGAAGAAGACCCCCCAAAAAAAAGTAAAAAGGCAATTTTTAAAAATTTGTTTTAAGGACATACAGTACTAATAGTAAATAGCAAATTTATCCTCTAAATAAATGCAGATGACACTACATTGTCTTACACTGCAGGTTAGTTGTGGGGAAAACTACTCTCCTCACTATGGTTCCTTATTATGCCTGTAAATCCTGCCTATATTTGCACTGCAGTAGATGTTGGCACAAAGGAGAACCAGATGATGATTAGCCTAAATCAAAAGAATTTTAGTAATGCTGTGATGGTCTGTAAAACAGCGAAAATATTTATTGAAGGTGGTAACTTGTGTTGCACGATGTTTGAATCAGTGGGAGGTAGATATATAAAATTTCTCCTTTTGGGATAAATTTCTTTTGTGATTCAAACTCTGAAAGATGTTGGAATTCATTTCTCTGCAGATTTACATGCCCTAAAGGAGGATTTTCTCTCAAAAAAAAATACTGTTTGGCACCTATTCCTCACAGTCTATAGTGATGAACATTCTAGAAAAAAATATCAGTTTTTCAGGGAAGCCTCTTTTATTCTTTATTTCTTGAAAGTTTTCAGTTTCTTAGACTTAGCAGGAGAGCTGATCTCTTCAGCCATAAAGGCATTTTTCACTTAATTACTCAGGAGTTTGTATACTCTTATTGTTGGCAATCCACATGCTGGATGTCCATTTTCCCCTGAAAATTGTATTTTTGTGGAAATAGTACAGTGGCTAACACTGTGACCACATTTGAACTAGAAATGCTTGTCAGTGTGGCAGTACTGGTTAGAGACCCAACTATTAAAAAATGTTTTCCTGGAAGCAAGTGCATATTCATTAGGATATTTATATCACATAAATGGCTTCTGTTATCACATATTTTCTTATTCTAAGCAGCTAGAATAAATAATATCAGCAAATTTTATCCTCTCACTTATTACCCCTCCCTAGAAAGACAAGCCTGAATATGCTCAAAAGTTATCATAGTGGTTTGAATTCTATAAGCTTAGATTATTGATGTCTTCATAAATAGTCAGCTGTGCAAAGGAATAAACTTGTTGAAAACAGTGGATTAAATGGATGGCAAATTATCCATGCTTCAGTAGCAAACAAAGTAAGGGTTTGTGTCTACTAGAATGATTATATAACTCTGCAGTTCTTTATAGCAAATGTCTAATTATAAAAAAGCTAGATTTCCTTCAATACTCCCTACTGGTTTGTTATTACGTGCATATATCAGCAGCTTGCACTAAAGATGAATTGGGATAATCAGAACAGGCATCTCACTGGATTGACTTATTGGAACACTGCTGCATCTGACTGAGGCCTCGAGAGGATTTATATCTCAAAGGTAGCAAGGAGACAGCCAGAGATTGTATTTAGCTAAAGAACAAATGCCATGTTTGTGCCTGATTGCCCCCAGAGTGTACTTTGTTTCTGAGCCTCTGACTTACTGGAAATAATGATAAAAGGCTGAAAGTCATTATAAGGAATCTACTTCATTTAAAATATGTATTTTTGTGATGTTGTTTAGCTTTGCAATAAAAGTACAAATTTCTTGGTATAATTTTTTTTGGTAAATTTTATTGCTTATGCTAAAAAAGGACAGCAGAAAATGTCCTACATTTTATGTTATTTAAACTACTATGCTAATAGCAAATATTTAGTATTAGTCACCTTGCGCATTCAGACTTACTCAAAAAGTACAGTATAATTACTTTTTAAAACTCATCCCAGCTTTCATTGTAAGTCTTCAGATATGCTTTTTAATATATTATTTTCTTTAAGTTTCATTTTTAAAACCTTTTATGCATATGGTAATTTTCATTTTTAGTATAGAGTCCTGTGAAAAGCCTAGAGCAGTTCCTGGTTTCTGCTCGTGTTCTTGGCCTGAGAAGGAAATTTACATTCTGCTGCATCTTTCTTCACTCCCACAGGAAAGATGTTCCTTTTCCTTGGTATGTTACAGCAGTACCATAAAAAAAAAAAAAAAAAAAAAAAAAAAAAACCCCAAAAACCCCACANGCAGCAAGGACCTAAAAAAAAAAAAAAAAAAGAAACAAAAAAGACCCCAAAAACCCAACAACTTGGAGAGTGTAACCATTCCAGAGCAATTTTCCAACTACTTTACAAAGTTTCATGGATAGCAAGGAACTTGAGAACTTTCTTCTAAGATTATTCCTACACCGGTAGACACAGGTTGATCTAAGATTTTTCTGCCTGGACTAACCAAGAAATTGTAGAAATGAATATTTATGTACCTCCCTCATGTCTGGAATGAGTCAGGTGTGGCTGAGTGAGTTAGCTGGATGAGTAGTATATGTCTGTCCTGCAAAGGCAAGTTGTTTTAGCTCAGGTGCATTTTCTTCAAATGGAATTTTCTTCATTGTTTTTAGATCTGAATTTATACCTACAAGGAGCTATTCTTTGCCATATAGGCTGGTCAGGCATACTTCTTCTAGCTCAGACTGCTGACCTTCAGCATATTTTTTTTTTCAGAGTAGATATATTTTCAAAGGAATCATGACTATTTTCTGCTTTTTTCACTTACACGCCAAGTCTAAATTTCTGTCAAAGACATTTGTTTCCTTAGAAATGCTGACCTTTTCAACACACTGGCATTCACCCCAGCACTTACACACTTGTCTCCTTGGAGTAAAAACATTTTTGGTTCAATTTTGAACAGCACAGACACTTCCTTTCACATTTCACCACCCTAGTTAAAGTGTTCTCCTTGTGTCAAACAAGAGAGGTACTGAGGCACAGAAGAATGATATAAAATGACCTTTGTAACAATATGTCTGTTACTGTTATAGTGATACAGGCTATTTATTATTATGTTATGACTTTTGCTTTGAGGAGCATCTAAAGAATTCATAGCTTTCTTTTTTTTTTTTTTGTCAAGACATGAATGGGGAATATAAATAAACATTTATCCTTATGATATCTTTACAAGGGATTATAATAATGGATTATAATTTTATAGCCTCTCTGAAGGATTTACTTCTGTTAAGATGATAAGAAGTGAAAGAGTAAGATTAAGATAGGAAAGAAGGAGTTGAATAATTAGTAGCAAAAAGTAGCTGTTTGTAAAGTTTGGCATATGTGAGAGCAAGTTCTTCCCAGAGAGAAATAGAGGATTTGGTTTTATGCACTACCCAGCTATTTCCAATAGTTTCTTTTAAAATTAATTTGGTAATTTTTTCATGCACNACTAATTTGCTGTGTCCTCAATATTATGAATTGCTTTTCTTCTCTTTTCTTGTCTCTTCTCTGACATAATGGCTTAACAAATTGGAAAGCAGGGTTTAAGTGTAATCCCTGACAAAAGTATTAGAAACTTACAGGAGCTAAGTAGAATGGTGAAAACAAAAATAAACAGAAAACAAGTACTTCAATCAGCCAGGAGTTGAGAATGAGAATAAAGTGCTGTAAAACAAGAGGATACTATTAAAGTTGTTTGGATCTTCTACATAAAAAACAAATAAACAAAAGCCTGGAAGAAACCAAACCTCTTGTTTTCCATTAACATTTTAATTCTTAATTAATCTTTCCCAGACAGCAGAAAGTTTCTGGCCTTTGTAAATTAAATTTACTGGTGAGTAATGAAGTAATGTCAATCATTAGGTTGGACCAGCCAATGAAAACATTCAGGCTGTTATATCCTGAAATACAGGTTTCCTCTTTCAGCCTACATGGTACCTGCTCCCTATTTTGTCACCTTTGATGAAATGGCATAGAACTAAAATGAGGAAGAATCTTCCTTTGTATGAGCCAAATTATGTGCTAGAGTAGTGAAGGGCCGCTTTTTTCCAAATTCTTTCATTCCTTTTGGAGTATCTTAGGATTAGATTTTTAATAAAGGACTGTCTTTGAGAGCTTCCTTCCTGAACCCCTAAATGAAGCCTCAAAAAATATATTATCTTGCACTTGGAAATTAGGTCCTTAAATAAATGTGTGTTCTGTCCTTCATGAACAGGTGCTCCTGACTGGGGCTTTAGCTTTCTCTGCTCAAGAAAACTGAAAGTTTGTAAAATGTCCATTGCAAACAAAATTTTTCTTTCTGTGTCAAAGTAACAAAAATTCCAGGTGCTGAAATTATAGTTTTTGGTCTCATCATGTCTTCTTTTATCTGGCAAGTGTTTGATGTTGGTTGGTGAGTGTCTTTGGCAAGTATATCAACAATGTGAAGGACAGCAATGTCTAATTTTATTGCCTCTCTTCCTATCTTGGTGTCTTACAGGAACTACAGTGGACAACAAAAAACTATCTCAAGTTGTGAAGAAAATTAGAAATTTTTTAGTTCAATGATTTTAGCAGAAAGTTTATATGTAATTTCCTTTAATCATATGATAAAGAAAGGTGTAAGACATCTAAGCACAAAGAACTGTGATTTTTTTTATCTATTCTTACTTGGTGAGGCAGTAAGTTTTTTATGTATTAGCATAGTATAGGCAACGAGTATATAATTATTACTACCCAGCCTGCAAGCATATCAACAAGCACTTGTCTTCTTTGGTTTTCAATTCCATTTTTTCTTCTTTTTCTTTTTTTTTAAATTTGGGTGTGTTGTTTAGTTTTGATTTTTTCTCCTCAATTTAATCTTCTTTCAGATTTTAAATCAGTTCCAACTAGGAAATTTTGCAGTATTAACAGCATCATCAAATGACTTTCTGTAGAATAAAAAATTTCAGTGACTGTGGTTTGTTCTAGTAGCTGCTACAATAATGCTTTTGGTAAAAATAGATAACTGTTCATGATTTTATACATTACCTGTCCTCAGCATCTCTATGTTAACTGGATTCATGTCAGGATGATTAGCTATTTAAGTGTTCCTTTTCTCCCAGAGGGAGTTAGTGTGTGATTTATAAGAAATACATTCAGATTTATTCTGTTCTTTAATATTTGTATTCATGTTTTTTAATTTTAGAGAAGACTAGGTTGCATATAGTTATCCCTTTCCTAACTACCTTTACATCAAGTAATTATTTTGCAGTCTTTGTCCAACTTTAGATCATCTGCTTGACAGACTATTTGTTTTTATGGATGTAGTAAAGACAGCAAGGAGAAGTGGAGCAATTTGTCCAAGGTGACTAAGCAACCTAGGGCAGCAGAGTCACGAAAGTAACAAAGGTCTTCTGAGACACACGATACTTTATCTGTTGATGTGTTCAGCCTTTTTGCTAGAGAAAATTGCTGTTACTTTTGCCTTTTGTTGTTCTGCAGAACCAGTGGATCTCTTAGGGAATGAACCAGGCTTGGTTCCAGCTGGCACCTCATCAACCAAATTCCTAACAGTCAGATTGCAGGGTCTTTGTAGGAGATGTGTGAGCCAGAGGAAAGCCAGCTTCACTTTCAGAGTCTAGAATGAGTTTGAGAATGGAAAAGTTAGAGGGAAATACCACAGCTTTTTTACATTTAAACTGAGAACTGAGCAGAGGTAGTATGGAAATCATTGAGAGACAACAAACGAGAAACTCCCAATCCTTTTTTAATTATTTAGATTTTTATTTTTGGGCCAGTTAACAGGGCAAAGTGCACTTTAAAGATTGTAAATGCCATGGTCTGACTACATCTACTTATTTCTCCTTACCAACCTACTAACTCCGCATATGAGAAATGAAACCCTCAGGATGTTAAGGGATACGTACCAAAAACCTCTACAACTCCCTAATTATATTTCTAATAATATTTTAGTAAAATAAAGAATAAAGCAAAACTACAGTCTACTTTTTATTTTATCTGTTGTTTTTTGCTTAGAGATGAACAAAATACTTTTAGGAAAAGCTTATCTGACAAATTTAGTTCTTATGTATTATTCATGAAAAGACTGCATATTTAATCATTTGTTCACTATTCATAGTTGATTTAACTTTTTATAAAAGTAAATGTAAAAAAAAAGGTGTAATGAACTATGAGATTGTTAAAGCTTTACTTGTTTTCAAGGTAGGAAATATAAAACATTAAATACTAAGTAGTGGGAAAAAGACCCAGATGCTGGAAGTTTAGAAGCTGTTATAAACACTTTTGTTTATTATTCTCTTATCAGTCATGTTAGTCATTGCTCAGCGTAATGCAATCATAGTTTCTTTTTCCTGATATGTGTAAAAGCAATAGAGGGCAGTTGTAAGCAACCCACTGGACTCCAAGGAAGAAAGGAAGAATGCAGTTCTCCGTGGTGTTGTTTTGCTGTTGTTTTCTCTATGTCTGTGTTCCACATTAAACAGGTCATATGTCCCCCACCAGACCTGTGTGCTATGGGAAGAAATGAAGAACAAATTTGCTCAAAATAGGCTTGGGCAAACACTTTTATTTTGTCAAATTGGCCAGAATACTTGATTTCAAATTTATGCCAACTTTTATGGGTTTTTTATGTTCCATGCTGGAGAACAGACTAAGCTTCATTTGGCATGAAGTCGCTGATAAAAACTTAATTCATCAGTGCACTTGAAGATATCTGAACACAGCAGAATAGAAGCAATCTGGACTGGAACTCTACATCATTTAGCCACACTGTTTTTGATCTGTCACCAGAAGCCATGCAGACAGTTTAACGTATTGTCACACCACGGCCAGATACAGCTTTGAATGAGATAAGTAGAGGGCTGGAGACAATGTTGCCAGCCCTGTGCAGCTGTACCAGCATTGTGCTGATAGCACTATCTTGCTTTTGGGCTCTTAACTTAGTACTTCAGCTTGACACCTCACTGTGCAGTGTGGACATGCAGTGTTCTGGAACCTGAGTGGACAGCTTGATTTTGGCTGCAAGCTAACAAAAGAGCATGAGATTTTACTTTGGTCTCTTGGACTGCCTTTCCTCATAGCTGGAACAGACCACTTTTTATCATTTTCACTTTGGGTTGTGTGTCCAGACAGATTTTTTGAGCATGCAAAATAAGATTAGGACCAGATCTGCTTTACAGTTTTCAATTTTTTTTTTTAACCGAAAGGATTATACTCTTACACTGTTAAAGGAAAAAACACCACCAAACCAGCACATTATTTTTTATATAATCAAAAAAAAAGTATACTTGCTTCTTTGAAATGATTAGTGAAATGCTGACAATGAGTTGCCATGAGCAATGGTTGCATTGTTATCATCTATTGGGTACATATATACATACATATATTTATCAGAGATATTGAATCTTTAATACTTATTGGATGAAGTAAACCATCGATACCCAATTGAAATCACTTTAGGCTATTTATTACAGGCATCTGTACAGAACAAAATGGAAGTCTTAATCAGAATTGGCTTGAAAACTGTTTTTGAACAGAAATATAATGTAGTCACAAAAAGCTTTTTCATCTGCTTCTTGATGGGTTGAAAGTTTTATTGTGTCTGTGAAAAGGGTGGGTGGAATCACAACCTCTATCTGTAATTGCTCATAGTCTCAGAGTATTTGGTTGCTCATAAGAATCTGTGTAAATATTCATGAGTATTTTGTAACTTGTTAGAAGCAACCCTGTGGTTCTAAGCTAAAAAATTGAATGTTAGAGCCATAAGCAAGAAACAAGGCTCAGCAATGCAATCATCATTCTTCAGATATTGTCAGGAAACCAGATTTTATCATGCAACTCATGTATAAACTAATTTACCAATAATCACTGCCTCACACTCTTCACTAATGACTTATTTTCTGAATTTCTGTCAGATTATAAAACCCAATACAGTGGTCAATACCAGCCTATTTTTTACTGTCAGTCACACTTTCTGGTTTTCAAATACTTTATTTCAGCAGCGAGGGAGAATGTATGAAGCACTGCAACACTCACATCCTATTGAAACTTTTCTGCTTCTGCTAAATTGCAAAACAACCATTTATTTGTGTTAAAACAGTTTAAGATTTTGACTCCCTAGAAGAATAGCAGAACTATGTCTGAAACACACGTTGTATGTGTCACACAGAAGTTACCAATTATGCCAGGTTCAATACATTTTCCCATCATGTTCTAACTGCTGTGGAAAAAGTTAATTGGCCATTATCCGAAAGCCTAGCCATCTTTTCTTTTCCTCAATGTCACACAATATGTTCGTCTCTTGGCATAGGATTTGATGAATTTCCAGCACTTGGCTTACATCCCTTCTCTGTGAGATAAAGTATGCATCCAAAATGTTGAACCAGTGGTCATAGATATTCAATAGCCAGAAGAGAGTTCTGTAACATAACTGCAGTTTCTAGAACTTTTTCATTTTCTTGCCCTGTTTAGGGAAAGAATTTGGTCAATGTCTAACTGCCTTTCAACAATACAAATCATAATTTGATCCAGTTGAGAGCTTCTGCGTTTGCTGTAATGAAATGCTTCAAAATATGAAACAGAGATCGCTCTCTGCCGGGTTTTGTTTAGATGTTGATGCTCTGCCAACATACAGAAGATGGAAACCTACTTTGTGAAAGAAATCAGCCTTGAAAGGGTTCAAACTGCTTATTACATTATGGTATTAGGCTGATTTAGTCTTTTAATGCATTTGTACTGCTTAAATAGATGTTTGAAATGAGCTCTTTGGATTCATATATGAATGTTTTAATGGAGATCCCCCATCAGGGGTTACATGGCACAAAATCTTTCATTTGCACTCTCAGCTTAAATACTACATGGCACTGTTTTCTCTGCTGTTTGTATACATTTTGTATAATACTGTAATTTAGAATCATGGCTTATTATTCTGACTTGTTATATTTGAACCTCAAATTTTCCCATATGAATGTGATTGAAACTACTCTAAGCAAACCTTCCACAACTGTGTATATTTTTTCAGAATGCTACCACCTGTTAAAGAGGTCTCCAACAGTTACCTGTAGAGCATACTAATAGCTCACTATACAGACAAGGACAGAGGTGACACAACTGTTCACATGCTCTTATTGCCAAACCACAAGCAGGAAAGGAAATATTTAATGATGTATTTCATGTTGCTGCTTAGTAGAAGAGAAAAAAATGGAGAAGGAAAGCCAACAGCTGTATAAATCTGTGCAAGATTCAATACCTGGCCTGTTATGTGACTCTTTTGCAGGTTTCAGCAACAGCCATGGGTGGTAGTGGGGAGGGTCTCTGCTCTGCAGTCACAGAGTGACGCGGCGGAGCACAGACCGGACATACAGTAAGATCCAGCAAGGAGGTTAGTGGCTAATTCTTTAGAAAAACACCAACATGAAGAAAGGATTAACATATGCCTAGCAGAAGGCCTGTGTTTGGTAATGAGGTACTTCTGCCTCCATGAGTGCGTTCTGAGATGGCCCTAGAAATGTAATTAAAAACTCACTGCTTTTTTCTAGGATGTGCCCACCAAGGCTTACGTGCCTCATTAGGGTAGCTTATTATCTATGTGCTGCAGAGTTGAGGACACAGATTCTGACAGGTTAAATTCCTTGTTACCTTCAGTCTATTTATAGAAGCTCTTAATCTGATGCTTCTGTAAATCTTCATATAGATTTATTTGCCTTGGAGATAGGGACTAAAGAGGCCCTAGGACTCTGTGTAGAGAAAAAAATCTCAAGGAAAAGTGTTTTCTCTGCCCCCAATCACTATATGTAATGCACACGTTTTAAGCACTATAAATATTGCACATAATGCATATAGTTGGAGGCAAGTATAATGGTGTCATTTCAGTATTAATTTTCAAAAACTTTGTTAAGTGCTTTGCTGAAATTCTAAAATATGCTAGAGATGGTTTTGGGTGTTGCCAATGTAGCTTTGGGACAGGGAAAGGAAAGATAGTTACAAACATCCTTTTTCATGATAAAAATCCAACATGGCTACGAGTATTTTAGCCCCATTATTAATTACAACTGAAGAATTGAAAATACAGTCTTGTTGAATAAAAAATGAATTTTTTATTTTCTATTTTTAAAAACTGTGGTTGTTTTTCTGATGGTACTGTGGAGAAGGATGAGGTAATAATGCTCAAATTTCAGGTTAATTGGAATGTTTTTATTTGATGATATTTGTCAAGTTCTTAAGATATTGCAGAGATGTTTCTGCAGATCTTGCTAAACTCACATAAACATGTTCTTCATTAATTATACGTTCTGTACTGCACAACCATCATGAAGCCTTTTGGAAATAAAATCAATTAACTTTTTATATTTTTTTCATATAAGAATAGGTATGTATAATGGCCATTCATTATAATCCACTGGTTTGCTGTAACACTCAAGGGAGACAATGAACATATTTGCCATGCAAAAAGATTTAATCATTTTCTTAGTTGTTCCACGGAGAAGATATTTTTACTTTATCAGCCCCATGGTATTATTTGTTTCACTCCACTATCTTCAATCATGTAAACTGAAATTAATTAATTACTGAAATTAACAAATTTCATTTGTTTTACTGACTGCTTTCCATTTTTCATTAAAAACGTATTATTTTCTTATATGAGGAAATGCAACACTTAAATCTTAATTCTGAGAGTTTTTAAAGGTTCTGACTTTTACAAAGAGAAAGATTATTCTTATGATACTTTGATTGTTATTCTGATGTGATTGAGTGATGTATCTAAAATAAAGAAAAACTCTTTTTGATTTATTAGAATCAAGCCTCAGTTTATCATAGGTCCTTGGTACATCCTTTACAAGTATGTACCTGTGATGAACTGCAACCATGCTTTGAAACATTGGTTTAGAATACTCTCTACAGAGAAGCATTTTTAAATAAAATATTTGCATACATGCCTTGATATTTCTTAAAAGTATTTCTATTAATCTTTGTAGAAACCCAAACAAAAAAAGAACAAAAAAATCCTCCTCATAATAATTGTTCTGGAGTCCTGCATGTCTAGTAAAAATGAAGAAACAGGCATATAAATAATATTTTCCAAAGGGAAACAGATAAATGAATATTACTCCAATATTCATATTTGAAATATTTTTAGTGAATTCTTAGATACAATTGATACCACTGCAGCTATTTTTTTTCCTAACACATCTCTATTTTTAAAATTATTTGCTATTATTTTGCATAATTACTTTTGTTTTTAGTGCATTTCTTAAACAGTATGAATTAAATTTATACACAGGCAGAAAAAATGTCTAATCCATTAGCTCCTCAAGACAAATTGTTTAATAGAGATGAAGTAGTCATTGGAATCTTTCCTGCAGCCACAAGAAGCTGCTAGCTTATCAGCTGGAAATGAAGAAGCATCATAAAACATTTCTCAGCAAAGCCAAGAAGAATGATTTGATAGCTAAGCCCTCCAGTAATTGAAAACATATAACCCATATACTTCTGAATTATAGATGTGACTAATCTTCTATGAAATAATTTTTTCCTCCCAAATACTTTCTATAGTGCAGCAAAAGTGCCTATGAGTTAGCAGGATGCTCTGGGATATAGTCATCATTCAGGATAAGCGAAGTTACTTCCCTGGATGCCAACATCTTTCCTCTCCCACCAGCAACCATACAACCTAAAAGGCAAACTGGAAAGTGACAGATAAATTTCATTTTGTGATGTTTCTTGAAGTCACGTGTCATTTTATTTATAGTTCTATCCTTCAGATGTTTACATTTATGACTACAATAATATGAAAGGTGAATACATAAATAGTACACTTATTGTTTGTCTGAAAATATTTCCTTAACTTGCATGAGTTAAGGAATGTGGTAATACAGGTGGAATATTAAAACTTGAGTTTAGGTAAATCAGTTAAATTTGATGAGTCATTAGCAGTAATTAAGATTTGTCAGAAACTTGTTCTTTGACCTGTGTGGGATAAGTGGTGGTCTTTCTCACGGGCCTACCCAGATCACAGAAAATACTGTCACAGTTGATATGATCTGGCAGAAGGGATGGATGAACTCCCAAAGACCCACTGTATCGTAATATCCAGATAATTAAATCTCAGAGCTTTGTGAACGTCTTAGTACAGGATGAAAATGTCCTAAAAGGCAACTTTTAGCCATGCTTTTTATCAGACATTATTTTTTATGCAGGATACACAGAATGATTATATTAACATGGGACTAGCAAAGATATCTTGGATCAGACTATTCTGTCCTTGCTACGACAGGCAACAGCACTTATTTATACTGCCTTAATAGCATAAAACTCCATCTCAGACCATCAGTCTCTGTTATAAGTCTTTCAAGACAGTTTCACTACTTCAGTTTCTCAGTAGGACACCACACTGTAATTTCCAGCACGATCTCCACTGTTATATACTACTGTGAAACAAGGCCTTACAGTTTTGTACCAAGAATTGTTACTGATTAAGGATAGTTTTAAAATGGCTAAAAAAGTATTCAGCATGTTATGTCATTGTCCATAACAGGATTCTTTTAGTGTTTTCTATTAGCACATTACCATCAGGAGAGATGTTATAGCGTGGGAATTTCTGCTTTCGGATTCTTTCAGAATTCTTTTGAAAACAGACATATGGCAGACACATTTTTAAAGCTCTAAAGCTCAAATATCGAAAGAAAAATACAAATATTAACATAGATAGCAGATTTTTTTAGAAATCCTTGCTTATGCTTGGCTTAATGAATTTTTATTGTGATGTAGCCTGTTTAGGATTTTGTTATATTTCACACTAATATTTTTCATTTTAAAAAGTTTTCTTTACTAATTTAAAAACAATGATTTAATCTTGTTGAAAAATAAGCTTCAGAAGAAAACTTAATTTACTAATACATTAATATTTCAATTAAACAAGTGTAACTATATTGAATTCTGCTCTAAGCAATTTCTGAAATAACCTGTGAAAATGACAGGAAATGAAAGAAATTGTAGTTCAATCTCTTCTAAGGCAATACAAGAGAGGAATAGTTCACCAACTTCACTTTTGAAGCAGAGATGAAACAAAATCTCTGAAGACAGTAAAATTACAGGGGGAGAAACACATTTTTTTCCCCCCCAGAATCTACTGACTAGACATCAGTGAGTTTCTTCAAGGAAGGAGCAGATTTCTATATGAGAGATTTTGCCACCAGTTAAGAGTCTAAAAAAATAAAAGACAGCAGACCTTCCTATCAGACTATAATAACAGAAGTTCTGTGAGTTCTTAGAGAAATAGAAATCAGGGCATGGATGGAAGCCATTTTTTTCCACATCTTTTTAGTTTTATATATTTCCTGTTTCCCGGTGTCTGCCTGTGCTCTTGAATGATTAAATTTCCTGTAAGTAGTGCTGAGACAACTTGAATTTTAATAGTTTTGATAAAATGAGGAAGTATTGGTTCCATGATATTTTGCTTTTGTTCAGTTATTGTACTTTAATTATTAGAAAAAACAAATAAACAAACCAAATCAAACCAAACCAACCAGCCAGCCAACACCCCCTGCTCCAAAACCCACAAAAAACCCCACAAAAAACCCTCAAACAAATAAACAGAAAAGATTGAGCAGTATTTTCCTTTCATGTCTCTTTATCCCTGCACCCAGATATCAAGATACACTTGCCTAGGAGTTTATAGAAAAAATACTGTTAACTTCTATAGTGTGCTTCTTTTGTGCCCATTCTCCATTTGAGGATTCCTGATGATGAAAGAATGTGAAAGATTGAATTTTACCAGTGGTGCCCTAAAACAATTATCATTAGATAAATGCCAATGTAAATGTCACAAAAGGAATCCTAATTAAAAAAAAAATACATTGAAAAACAGCTGTTGTATTTAACAATAGTATCGGACAATAGCTACTACATGCTCTTATATCTAGTAATGTGTTGCTTGGCTTTATATTTCTCCTGTGCTCTCTTTAGTTTAGAAGCTTGTCAAATTAAGCTAACTCTCAAGATTTTTCACACACCTCCTCAGGGGATGGAACATATTTTTTTGACAAGCCCTATCCTTAGGCTTGTTTTTCCATGAAATGAATGTAGATTCAGAACATACATCTTCCTTCCTGAACAGAATATCTGTTGAGTAGAAATTTACCCCTGGGGCTTCAGACACCTTCTTCCTTGCTCTTGCCCTGCACTTCCAAATCCGATAACATGGTGATTTATTACCTAATCCCTGAATACCCTGTTGTGGGGATACAAACCCACAAATGGTAGGTAATGGTGACTTTTGAAGACCTCTCCTAGCAGGCTGGGTTCCAGAAAAGCATAACAGTTATGTAAACAAATTTATTTAACCATTGATTTTTTTTACCTCCTCTTCATATTTGTATCATCATTATTTTTTTCAGTTCTGTAGACTTAGAGTATCATGAGAGATCAGTAAGGCTATCTTTACAGTACAGATAAATGACTTAAAAGAAACCCCAAACTAAACTGTTAAAAACTGATTCTTACAAGAATTTTATAAGTCTATTTTTAGTGAAAGCAATATTTTTCAATCACTCAACACTTCTATATTAAAAGATAACAGAATTTATATGACCTTCTTTGACCTGGTTTAATTTAGGATAAATACTTAATTCAGGATAAATATAAGTGGCAATAAAAAGGAATAGGATGTTACTAGCATGAAGACTTTAAATGTGAGAATACAGAAATAGTACTGGGATTTCTGACCGGGTCGAAAGAGCCATGTGTTGGATAACATTTAACCTTTCCAAAGTGCAAATGAAGAAGCAAATTTTATTTAGAGAATTCTTGATAATTTTGAGTTTAAAATATCCATGTGTGAGAAAAAGATTTGAACTTAAATGATGCACTTCACTGTGCTGAACAAACAAAAGGAATCTATCACATACAACTTGCCCTACAAAGCACTGTTTTTTGTAGGTGTGTATGTGTTTTTATGTGTTTGTATGTATTGGTACCAATTCTGTAGTAACATGTTTAAGAAAGGGTTAAAAAGGATAAAAAAGCTGCACAACATCTTCTGGGAAAGAGGAGTGCGAAAATGTAAGAGGAACAACCCTGCAGACACCAAGGTCAGTGAAGAAGAGGGAAAGGAGGTGCTCCAGCTGTCAAAGCAGATGTGTGGAGAGGATCGTGGTGATGCAGGCTGACTTTCTGCAGCCCACGGAGGTCCAGGGTGGAGCAGACACCCAGGCACAGCCCGTGGAGGACCACGTGCCAGGAGGGGTAGGTGAGTGTAAGCCGAAAGAAGCAGCAGCAGGTGGACAGGCCGTGCTGGAACAGGGATGGTCCCGGCAGGACTGTGAGCCCTGTGGGAGCTCATGCTGGAGGAGTGCTCCTGGAGGACTGCACCCTGTGGAAAGGACCCACACCAGAGAAGATACTGCAGAACTGTATTCAATGAGAGGGAGCCTATGATGGAGTAGGGGAAATGTACAGGGTTAAAAATGGCAGAGATTAATTGTTATGAACTGATTGCAACCTTCATTTCCCATCTCCCTGCACTGCTGGAAGGGATGAGGTGGAAACATTCATAGCAAAGTTGAGTCTGAGAAAAAGGGAGGGGTAGAAGGAAGATGTTTTCAGAGATGTTCCTATTTCCCATTATTGTACTCTGTTACACTTAACTTGACAATAAATTAAATTCATATTCCCTAAGTCTGTTTTGCCCATGACATTAATAGGCAAATTATCCCTATGACCTTATTTAAATTTATGAGATTTCTTTTTTTTATATCTTCTCCCCTGTTAAGGAGGGGGAGTGTAAGAGTGGCTTGGTGAGCACCTGGTAGACAGGCAAATTTAACTCATCACTTGCTCTTATCCATCCTCTATAACAACTCATCAAAAACCCCTTACTGAGATGTTCTGCTTTGATTTTAGACCAATTAACATGCAACAACATCTACTGTCCTCTATCTGTTAGGATAATTTAAAAAAATAAAAGCAAAGTTCAACTGAAATTTACCTCTTACCAAGGCCAAGGAGAATTAATTAGACCCTCTACATAATATCATTTTCCATTTTGCTCTTCCTCTTTTCTGTGTTTGCCTCTACGTTAGCAGGGAACAAGGCAAGTCAGCACAGAAAAAGTTTCCTGCCTTTCTGAGTCTTCCATTGCTGACCCCTTATAGCATTGTGATTGACTTACAGCCCCACTAAGTATTATTATGTAGCATTGCAAAAAATAAAATGAATAGCCAAAATATTGTTCTATTTACGCAGTCTGAGTGATAGAGGCAACGAAATTAATATTATGTCCTTCAAAGCTTAACACAGGCAGATGGTAGAAATACCTGAATGGAAAAGTTTTTTTGATTTGGTAGTTTCTATGTCCAGACAAATTTAGGAAACAACTACCTTTTATTGAAATGTTTGGGTTTTTTTTTTCACGTTGAAATATGACATATATCTGCTTGCCACAAGACTACAGAGGCAAAAGCATATAGATATGCATTGTACTCAAATTATGCTGTAAGCAGTTTTTGTCTTCAGAATCTCAGATTACTTTTATATTTAATTTCATCAGAAAACAATGTTCTTTTGCTCCTCTCAGAGGGCTTCTCTACCCTCTGGGATGATGTGAATAGTTTGAAGGAATGCAGAACCACTATACCCAAGGGCAATGTCTGTCTTGAATTGTCTTGCAAATCTGAGTGTGTATTGCAAAATTTCTCATACACCCAGCCAGTTCCATTTTGCCTTCAATCTTTCTCAGAACTTAGGGAAAAGGGATGGAGCAAACAAAGTCTTGCGTGGTTTATATTGAGAACTTGATACTCAAGCATTGATAGTAGTCATCAGACAGATCACTTATGTATTATTGTGGCTTTGTGGTCATATGCCTATAGTCCTATAAAAATCCACACTTCTGACTCAAAATTATGCATTTAATGAACTCCCTCTGTCAATAAATTAACAATTTTTTACAAAAGTTAAGCCTAGACAAATGCCCAATACCAAAGTTAAAAATTGAACAAATGTGGGAAAAGCTTGATTGGAAAAGCTTCAGGTCTCAGATTACTTTTTAAAGCAGCATGAAGAAAGCATTTATAGGTTGGCAAAAGGCTCAAGCAAATGATTTACTGTCTGTGGTTTTAATCTTTATTTTTCATATTAACTAGGGTGTTTCAGTTGCTTTGCAATGGGGAATGTAGAACAGCCATCAACAATGTTTACTGGTCCGTTAGTCTGGCTAGGTAAAAAAGTTTCTTCATGGAGTTGAGAAATGTACCACAGCACAAACTACCAAGGAACCTGCACAGTGCAATTAAAGCAGTACAAATAAAGCTGGAATACTCAGGATTTTGAATGAATTGGTTTCTCTGTGTCTTAGTCAGAAAGAAAGGATACCGATCCTAGTATCTTAGCCACTCTAAATTGGCATAAATGCCTGATTGTTACTTCTACTCATCCTCATTTTCTCTGTTGCAGAGTATGGAGCAAGTACTTAAAGAGGGCTGGATGGGTTTTCTTGTCAAAAACTAGTCTGCACAAAACTAGAATAATAAAACAGGGAATAGAATTATAAAACATAACAATTCGAAAAGTGCAGATCTGTCTCGTGTGGGCTTTACATAATGACTTTAGTGGAGTTATTCCATAAGTGCACTGCTGGATATCACTAAACCTCCAGGATTCAATGCAGAGCTAGTCATTGTCACCCACGGAGTTTTGACTCACTAATTTAAAAACTAGAATTGTCATATAAGTCCATTACCCTTCCAGTCTGTAGAAGACATAAATCTGGAAGAAGATTCTAAATAACTCTGCTGCTCAGCAGCACTATATACATATTCCCAAACTAAAAGTATTTTCTTTAAAATGCTGTTTCTTTGCTATGGACAACCTCTCTATGTATGTAAAGGTAGTGGGAGAATTAAAAAAAAAAAACAACAGTATAATTTTGTGACTAATCTTAACAAACTCTGGCTTAATTTACATTTGAAGTGTGTATTGGGTTTGCATGACGAAGTTTTGGGTGTGTGGGGGGCTACAGGGGCGGTTTCTGTGAGAAACTGCCGGAAGCTTACCCCAAGTCTGGCAGAGGCAATGCCAGCTGGCTCCACGACTGACCCACTGCTGGCCCAGGCCAAGCCCTATAGAGAACATAGTAAGGCCTCTGTGATAAGATCTTTAAGAAAGGCAAAAAAAGTTCTTTCACAGATTTAGCTGTGCTCCAATAAGAGAGGAATGAAAATGTGCAGGAGTAACAACTGTGCAGACACCACAGTCAGTGGAGAAGGAGAGGGAGAAGGCGATCCAGGTGCCAGAGCTGATACTCCCCTGCAGCCCGTGGTGCAGACCATGGTGAGGCAGCTGTGCCCCTGCAGCCTGTGGAGGTCCATGGGGGGCAAAGATCCACCTGCAGCCCGTGGAGCAGACCCACGCCAGAGCAGGTGGGTGCCTGAGTGGGGCCGTGACTGCGAGAAGCCCGTGCTGAAGCAGGGTCCTGCAGACCCACAGGGAGAAGAGCTCACACTCAGCAGGTTTCCTGGTAGGACTGGTACCACGCTGGGGGATCCACAGTAGAGCAGCCTGTTCTTGGAGGACTGCAGCCCATGGAAAGGGACCCACACTGGAGCAGTTCATAAAGAACTGAAACCCATGGGGAGGTATTAAGTTGGAGAAGTTCATGGTGGACTGTCTGCTGTGGGAGGGTCCCCACACTGGAGCACAGGAAGGTCTCCTTCCCCTGAGCAAAAGCAGGAACGATATGTAATGAACTGACTGCAACCCTCATTCCCTGTCTCCCTGCACTGCTGGGGGAGAAGGTAGAGCCTGAGAAGGAGGGAAGGGTGGGAGGAAGCTGGGATTTTAAGATTTGTTTTAGTTCTCATTATCCTGCTCTAATTTTCATTGGTAATAAATTTAATTGATTTCCCAAAATCAAGTATTTTTTGCCCATGACAGTAATCAATGAATGAGCTCTCCCTGTCTTTATCTCAGCTCATGAGTGTTTTGCTTTCTCCCCTGCCCAGCCGCAGAAGCGAGTGATAGAATGGCTTTGGTGGGTACCTGGCATCCACCCAGGATCAGTACACCACCAAGTGAATGCCTGGGACACCTTTACCTAACCTGAAGTGTTTATTAGAATTCCTGCAATACTGTTATCTATACAGATCTTTCAAATAGTTAAAAAAATTGAGGAGTTTTGTAGGGTCCTTTTTGTTTATTTGTTTGTTTTCTTTTCTGGCTGTTTGGCTTGGTTGGTTTGTTTTGTAAGAGTAGAATATTTTTTATATTTGTCAGCATGTTGGGGAACCTCTTGTGTCATATAGTGCATATTTGCTAATGAAAAATTTCCTTTATGATAATGGATATTGTAAAGTCTTCTTACAAGCTTCATGATCTCTTTCAGAGTAATGTACCTACTCAACTGCACAAGACCACACAGGTCTTCAAATCATTATAATAGACTCAAATGACTATTTAAATCAGAGTTGTAGGGAAACTAACCTTTTGAAAAGTATGTTTGTTTCTTTCTTTTCCAATGGTAGAGGAATATTCAATCAAAGCCTGTTGTATTTATAACCTTATTTATTGCTTTTTACTGCCCATTTTAGAACAGTTATTCTAAATATCCACATGAAAGTGTCTCTATCACAATCACCAGGATATATTTTCCAAAAATCTCAGCCTTGCCTCACTTGACATATTCTTTTTTATGCAATGTTTCTCAAAGTAATATTTGTATCTTCCATAAGTGGATTTCCATCAGAAATCCAGCTCATTCTCTTTCTAGTTTTCCACCAGGAGAGGATGGGATGGGGAAGAAAAAAAGACCTTCGCTTTGGTCCTGGGATAAGATTACCCCACTGTGCTGATTCCTTCAAGATTTCCTGAGAAATGTCTGAAGCATTTAGAGCAAAACCAGTGTTGGACCCCCCTTGCAGAGCATTGCAAGCAGCCATATATGCAGGCAAAAAGTACAGAGTTACAAATCTATGCCTATAAAGCTTTTTATATATTAGATAAACTGATCTAAGGCTTGATTTTAAGCTATAAGGTAAAATTTGCCTGGCTTCATAGGCACCTTCCAGATTCTGTAGACACTGGGGGCTCAAGTATTTTGCTGCTTTAGCAGCATGTAAATACAATATGGGTGAGACAAATTACAGTGTGCTATTACCATTTCTGCCTTGTGGAAACTGTGCTGTTGCTGAAGAACATAGTACAGTACTGCCTAGTAATGCCACAAATGGTTCCTGTCAACACTGGCTTATTTTTTTGTGACATTTAGATATTTCGTTTTTTGTTTTTTTTTTTTTCTTTTAATTATTTTATTACACTTTCTGTTTACACTTTGATAGCTTTTCTAAAGCAAATAATAAACAGAGATGTCTTTTGGACTACATACATAAAAGGAAAGGGCTTGCCTGCTATATATTCTAGCCTCCCAGGACTCAGATCAGAGAGTTGGTTTAATTCACTGTCATTTAAAACCAGATGTTTTTTTCTGGCACACTGTCTTGCAAAAGTAGCAATGAAAACCATCAGATGGTACTCAGGGAAGTTTCAGTGCATTAACTTAAACACCACAAAGTAGGGACAACGAAGAACTGAAAACAAATCCTAAAAAGAAATACTCATAAACAAGAGACATTTTCCTCAACCCTCTACTGAGGGATGAATTCAAAGGAGGTCTTTAATACAGCTTTGCCAACAAGATGGAAAGCTATTGCATACCTTAAAAGTAGGTGCTGATGCCATATAGACTAGTATACACAAGTCTACTTATTGTTACACAAAACAGTTATAGTCCTTGCTTCCAGGAAGGGAACGACATAAAACTACATGCACTGCTTTGGAATTATATGCTTTATACAGATAGAAGCTTTGGTAGAAAGTGAGCTTTGTGTTGGTTCTTTATGGCTGCTGAGCTACTGAACTTTAAAGCAGATTGCCCCCGATCAGTATCTGGCGCCTTTTATTCTCTACAGATAAAACAAGATAAAGTAGACCATTGTAAATATAGGGAGGATGTCTAGAGGGTTCCTTTCCCTTTCCCTTTCCCTTTCCCTTTCTCTTTCCCTTTCCCTTTCCCTTTCCCTTTCC
>WEKY01057659.1:79704-131629 GCA_013390045.1 Picathartes gymnocephalus | reverse complement strand
CTTCCCAAAGAAACAGGAACAAACCACAGAAGCAGCACCTCTAATCCTTTTCTCACTCAAATTCTATGGTAGGAAGGAAGATACAGTTGATGCCAGTGTATCTAACATCTGAACTTTCAACTCACACCGGCGTTAAGGCACCTCTAGCCTGATCATCTGCATTTCAGTCAGATAATAAGAACAGATGGTGATATTTGATACAAACTAATCAGCTAACTTAGCAAAGAGTTGGGTATACATTTTCATAACAAGGCATCTGATGAGGCTTGATAAACAAAATTTCCCATGGGAACAGAATGCTGGAAATACCACCCTTATAATAGAAAAATATAACTAATTCAATAAAGAGCAAATGAAGGTAACCTTAATTATAGAAACCTCAGTGCTTACGATTTTTATGCTACTAGAATTACATTTGCAAGATATAATTGCCATAAGGTGACTTTCCCACAGCTAATAAATGACAGCAGACAAATCAGTCATGAATGTCCTGTTCTTTTCCTAGAGAAACCTTTTGGAGTATTAGAAGAATCAAATAAAATAACTGGAACTAAAGCCAATAAGGAAATTTTTATTAAGTGCTCTCCTTCAGAAAGTACTATTTTTTATCATCATTAACATTGGGGGTCTTGGCAGAGAAGACTTGATTGATTCTCTCGCCCCGCCTCCCCCCCCAAAAAAAAATCCCCAAACCTGAAGTGTCCGATTTCTATAACATTTTTCACAGAGAAGGATAACCCATTTTTGTTTTCATTACTTTTGGCTGTCAGAAGAACAGTGATCTAAAAAGCTTCAGGCTAACAATAGAGAGCTTTGCTTGCTGATTTTTCTTTTTACCTTTTAGAACTAAAATATATTTCAGAGATTATTTTTACCCTTCCTTCTGAATGTATTTTTCCTTAGGAAAATATTGGAGCTATTATAACGGCATCTCAGCTGTGCTGAGAATGAGCAAAGAAGTTTACTTAGCAGAACAGGATACAATAAAACTTGCTTTGTTTTGTCTGATGTCTTGCATATGAGAGGATATCCATTATTGACCAAGGGTGAACAATGTGTTCAGCTCGAAACTGAGTTCACAGCTAACTCTGCACATCTCAGAAAGCTCGACCTTCTTCTGCAGGCTCTTTGAATGGGCTTTGTCAAATACACACTCCTGACTGTGCAATTCATATTTTAAGTGCTATTCATATTACATTCCAGAGCAGCTTAGATTGTTCTTCTCACAGGATATTCAAGATCACAGGCTAAAATTGCTTTGGTGTCAATGACTACACAAAAGGATCAACAGTTGGTAGGCCCATTTGGTGTATTATCAGGTTTACTTGTCTAGTATAAATGGATTACTCATATCATGGAGTAACTGTCACCAGCATAAAATAGTAAAATCATTCAGGCTGGAATGAACTTCTGGCTGTCTTGTAGGCAAACCTCCTGCTCCAAGCAAGGTCAACAGAAATAACTGTTAGCAAAATATACATTTATCTTAAAAGATACACAAATGTAGTAAGTTTCCCTGTTAACTTTTACCCTTTGAGTTTCTTTAAAACTTGATATATTTAATATGGAAGACAATAAGTGAACTAACAGCATCAGTAGAAAGGTCTTCCAAACAAAATGCTATTCTGCTTGGTAGCGTAGTATGACACCTGTTTCTTTGGGCTCATATACTAATTTCTCAGCAGGAAGGCAAGAAGCAGAGGTATGTTTATTTGAACAGCTGAAGAGCAATGCAAAGAGTTTATGATGGGAAGACCATGACCTACAAGAATCTTTTCTATTGCCAGCTGTTTTTAAAACCTGTATCAATTTGAAACACTATCACATATAACAAAGACCTAGGAACTTCTTACTTAGTAAAGTGAAAGATATAAAGCCTCTACCTGATGCTTCAAAGAGAAATTAAAAACAAAAATTTAAATAATTTTTTTTTCTTTTTGTCCCCATGGATTTTATTCTTAGCAGCAATAGTCCCCACCAAAATAAAAAGGGTTTTTTTAGCCTTCTTCACATCTTTCAGCTAGGGACCAAGGTCACCACAAACAAGAAGCTAGGAGGAGGTAAATGGGGTGTAGTCTACAATTCATGGTGGACAGCCAGTGCCTACCCTTACATTTTGAATTCTTAGTCAAAATGAGGTAGTGCTTAAAAAATCTTCATGTCCAGGCTCTGTTGGAAAAAGAAAGAAAAAAAAAAAAAGAATTAAAAAATTCTACAGTGAAGAATTGATGAATTGTTTGCAAATTAAAGAAAAAGCATTTCTGACTTGAAAACAAGAGGAGGAAAGAGTCCTCATTTTACCGACAGAAACATGACAGAATTAATGACAGTATCTCATAAACTCCAGTTACAAATATTATGTGTCACATTTCAAATATGAAACAACATGATGGATATAAGCAAGCACCAGATAGAGTCCTTCAGTTGTGGGAAAATGAAAAGTGTGGGAAAATACAAATGGGAAGGGTAATGAAACTAATGCTGACCTTTGTTCAAAGTTCCCAAGAGTAAATACAAAGCAAATGGTAGCTCGCATTGTGGCAACCTTTTATGGTGCCCTACATTTGATTTGTGAACTCTGCTGAACTCAACGACAGCAGAAAAGAGTGAGGATATAATCCCTCTTCAATTCTTCAATAATTCTAAGACAAAACTCACTTAAGTGTGAGCTATTTTATTTACCAGTGCAATGCCCAAGAGATTTTTTTCTGTTATTCTTTTTTTCTTCTCTCTCATTTTTTTACTTTATTCTTTTTTTCTCTCTCTCTCTTTTTCCTTCTTTGGTTACAATTTTCAACAGAATATCAAAATGAACTGAACAAAGCTGAAAAAAAAAAAAGTTGTGTTCTTTTTCAGGAACAAAAAATAGGCCTCTGTTATGCTGTTCCTCACAAGAGATGCACACAGTCTTCTGCCTACATGCTTTTACATGTGTTAACACAGTTTAAAAATTATTTTTCATCATTTTGCATTCATTAAAGTAGTGTTTATCAAAGTACATGTGCTGCTACCTTGAAAACCATTTCTCTCCTAAAAATACTGCATTTTTTTGTATTCTATTATTTTAGTTGTAAGAAAACTCCCACAATAAATATTTTCAGACACAGAAAACATTAAGGCATAAAATGAAAAAGCCACTGTCCCCATGCTGCAAAGCCACTCAGCTGTGTACAGAGATCTTCCAGGAGCATTGCTGGTGTCTTAAAACACTTGAATTGCTGCCAGATGTGCAAGATATGAAATCAGTTTATTGCTGCACAGTAAGATTTTCTAGAGAAAGGTCCAACCCTCGTGATGTTTACAGGCATTTACTACAACACAATAGAAACTCAGAATGTGACTAATGTAGATATGAATGAGAAAGGTTTCCTAAGAATTAAGAGTATACAAACAAATATTTCAAAGAGAAAATACTACCTTCTTCCCAGAATTAGAACAAACAAGAAGGTTTAGATATCCTCACAGACAGAAACAGGACTTCTACATTACCTTTCTTGCTTCACAATAATTCACTACTCATCAAAACAAAAACTTTGTAATCATTTACCAATTTAGACAATTTTTTTTTCCTCCTCTAAAGCTGGAGAATAGAGCCTTCCAAGCCTTTTATTCATTAGACGTGAAAGACACCACTTCCTCAGTCACATCATCCTGCTCCATCGTGAAAAGTGGGGACTCAGCCATTCTCCCAGCACTGTCTGTGTGCTATGAAATACCCTCCTCCTTCCAGGTCTGCGTGCTAAAGGGTGAATGAATGTGCCAGGGATTTCTAGAGTCCTCTAAACTGTCAGATTCTTCCGAGATTACCCACCAAATAAAATTGGATCTACTTAGAGTTCTATTACTTTTTCCCAAAACCTGCTCACAGTTAGCATTCCAAAATAAGGCAGTGATATTTGTCACTCCACTACAAAGCAAGGACAGAGCCTTTAAAAAGGATGCTTGCATCCTAAAAATACCAGTAAAAACAGGGGTAGTGTCTCAAGTGGACAAAGTAACATTATTTCATTTACTTTACCTTGGATAGCTCATGGCTTGGATTTACCTCATGATGGCTCCCTAAAGAAATAAAGTTTCTCACAGAGATTTTTTCACAGTTCCTATTCTGTGAATTTCACTATCAGACAGTATAAGCATGCCAAATAATCCTTTTTACATCATTATTTTTGCAATTATGTATTTGGCATCAAGGTACAAAATAAAAACCAGAATAGAACAATTGGTTCCTTACCAAGTGCCTTTTTTAATTTAAGCTTTTCAATAATTTTTGAGTCTATTCTTGACAAACAGTCCAATTCAACAAAAAACCCATATGAGAACGATTTCCCTTATCCTCACAAAAAATAAGATCAACCAACCAACCTGAGCACACTGTTAGATAAAACAGACCAGCTTTTAGACATTGCAAAGAACTCCAGCCCCCTCTTGTGACAAATCATCAGGAGACAAGCACACTTTCATCGTGTGACACTGCACAGTTTGAAGCTCTTTCCATCCCAATAAAATTCCTGTGGACGCTAGAAACAGCCTGAGTAAAGAACTCAGGCATGTTTAGAGCAGGAGAGAAAGTTTTCTCACGGTTTCGCTAGTATTGTTTATGAAACGGTTTCTGAAACTATGAAAACATGGTCTTGCAGCTGGTGTGATAAAACTATTATTAGTTAACCAATAGCTGTATAATGTGTTCATCTTTCTAACCAATAGCATGACACCTGTACACAGGGGTTATAAAAGATGTGTAAGTTTGAAATAAAGTTAGTTGGAGCCTGATCTGCATTCTGTGTGTTTCATCTTGTCTCCCCTGCTTGGGAGCAGGGAAAACAGCGACAAATTCCATTCGAAAGATTGTGAGGCTGGAAGGAGAAACCCTGGCTTCCTGTAGTCTCAACCCTCTCTGTCTGAACTTAGGTAGAAAGGTAACATTCAAATAAAATTGCACCAAGTAAGAACAAGAAGGATTTTTTTTACCAATCAGCATGAATTCCTTCCACCTGTCACTTAAAGGCTATTAAGCCTATTGGATATAAAACATAGTTTTGGTATAACATCTTGTTCCAGTGGTGCATAATGAACACAGCTTTTGGGACCACCACAAAATTAGCAGTCTTTCTTTAATCACAGCACTTTTAGCATAGATTCTTGATGAATATGATTGGCAAAAGGCCAAAGGACTAAGACTAAAAAAGGAAGAACACGTGGCAAAATGCCCATTAATTTTTCATCTGGTCTGACATATCTCTGTATCTGCATCTGTCTAGATACGTATACATAAACCTACTCATAGATTTTGTATCTCAGAAATGACAGTTCAGCAGCAATGAGAATACCAGCCTGCACTACACTGACTGACTGACTCTACAAATGGAGCAATTCAGCACCAGTGCATTGGGAAACCAGAAGCAGCCATTTTCACTGCTGTTAAAGGAAATTTGTCAGAGACCTACTTAGGATATGAAAAAGCTAATAACTTTTAGGACTCAGACAGGACCCTGAACGTAGGGTAAATTACCATGGTTCAAAAGGATTGGATTGACCCTCCCTGTATAATATAATTTCTAATCCAGGATTTTACCCACAGGTAGGTAAAATACATTGTAGACATTCTGCAGATGTAGAAGGGGTTTGTCTCTGCTGTGGAGACCTGAAGAAGAACTTGGGGTCCTGAATATGACCAGTGTTCAGAGCTGTGATGAGCTGACAACTCTGTACAGACATACTGGTCCAAGCTAACAAACCTTCTACTGAGCATAACTGGGAAAAAGTCCATTGCATTCAACATGCACAGCAACACTTAAAGTGCAAACCACTTCCCAAAAATTTTCCAAATACGAATGCTCTGAACCACCCCCTCAGTCATTGATGGTATTCCAAAATTATTAATATAACCCTTCATAATAAAGACACATCCATTAAGACAGAAAAGCCCTCTAAGTTATTTCCAAAACATATAGTCAGGAAAGTGCAGTCATCAGATGTGTTTGAAGACCTTTTCTAGTTCAGAGCATCTCAGTAGCTCCAGCTTGCATGTACATACATTGCAGAGCTTCGCCGGAGGCTACAGAGATCTCTGTTAAGCTGCACAAAGCTTTGAAGAGAATTGCTAAGAATCAGTCTTCTAGAATATCAGAACTGGACTTGTTTGATGTCATTTCTGTGAACTGCAGATAGACAAAGGTCGAAAGCTTCAGATTAATTAAGGTGATCAGTTGTACATACAAACAGGCTACCTACTCACATCAGACCTTATCAAAACTAAAGTACCAGTTCTCAGCAGTTCAACTCAAATTAGTCAATTGACTGGCTTTGCTTAGAAGACTGAGCACATAAAAAAATTCAAAGATGGCGGAAGAAAAATAATATCTCTCTTGTTTCTTGTAGAACCACAATCATAATCCTCCAAGTATCTTCTCTCTGAGTGAGCCATCTGCTCTGAATAGGCAGTTTAAATGCCAATTCACTAAAAGGTTTCCCTCAGCCTCATCTCTTGTTTCTCTAGTTTCACCATTTAATTCTGGTCATTTCTTTACTGACACCTTTTATCTTTTACTCTATCAGCGAGCACAGGTTTTTCAACACATGGCTTGTAGCTAACCTGAAGGGATGCCAAGTACAACTTACAGATTGCAGTAGTGATGGATAATTCAGTTTGAAATCATGGAAAAATGTATTGTTTTAAGTCAAGTTGAAAGCAGATGTGTAATGACGTGGCAATACTCTTGGCTAAAACTGTAAGCGCCATTTAATTTTTCATTCAGCATCCTATCTTCAGTTCTGTAGCCTGCCCTTCCTCCTACCTCTAGCCATGCTTGTCACTGATACAGGTACATACCTACCCATTATGTCTACACAGCCTTGAGCTCTGTAATGTCATATGTGGTCACATATCTCTTTTCCAGCTGGTAGAAAATATTTTATCTATTAACAATCCACTTCCTCTCCCACTTTTTCTCCCCCAGCAAAATCATGAAAAACCTTTCTGTTGTGATGTAAACCCAGACATTTACACATACACAAAGTCTGCAGTACTGATACAGACCTTAATATGAAGTAATGTGAAATCATTCAAGCACTTTCACTTTCAAGTAAAACAGAAGAGTTTGACAGGATTATAGCAGGATGTGACAATGGCCAGTTTATATTCACAGTGGTCTATTTCAGGATTGAAAGCTCAAGTATTATTCTTCACCTCAGAGTGACCTAAAGTAGTGCTTAATACCAGTAATCTTTAGGGAGAACTTCTGGGCCCAGCTGCTGCCATCTCTTGTGTGAGATGAAGAGCTTTACCAGCAGTGTCTCTGAGCCTCTGTTGCTGTGAATACACCATTCCTTGCTCTTGGTGCCCCCTGCTAGATATACAGGCAGCTTAGGCACAGAGAAGTTTGTGTTTGAGTCCTAACATGATCCTATTTACTCATCTATCACACCTCTTCCCCAGACTTTCACAGTTGCTTGCTGTTTCCATCCACACAGCACTTCAAGGGGGCAGGACAGGGGCACTGGATGCAGGATCTATACTTCTAAATGGAAAAAGCTCAAGTGCTGGTTTCTCATTTAAAGCAATCTAGTGATCTCAATAGAGGAAGTAAACCATTTTAAGGCCCTTCTGAAAGTATATTAAGCTCTTGGCATAGCCACTGATGGTGTGAAAAAAAAGATACAACAAGTAGAGAGATGGGACAAATTGCAGTAAGGCAGTGCTGCACTCACTGGCACTGCCATCAGACCAAAGACCCCATTTCTGACTCCCCTGAAGGCATGGACAAGCAGTCAACATAACTCTATTCTGCAGTACTCTATTCCCACAGATACCTGTGTATGTTATTTACGGCGTGGCCCAGAAATTCCAGGTAGAGGCAGTACATCACAGCAGAGCTTGAAGTGGTCCTCAGAGACAGAAGCTGGAACTCAGTGTGCTGACCTGATTTGTTCTGTGCTGAGCAAAAGCCAGAGGACAGGAACTAATATAAGGTATTGGGAAGACTTCCCTGAAGCAGTAAACAATGTACTGGAAGCAGAAGAGAAGCTGCAAACAGATCCAAATTTAGCATTAATGAATGTGGTTCCAAAATACTGGATATCAGTGCTGAAACATAAAAGTTCTTTTAAGCCACCTTTCACATTCCAAAATTACAGAGGTGGAAAACACACTTTTCCAGCACTATGCTGTCATGACCCACAGCATTTCACTAGATGAGCTTGTTAATATATCATATATCACTTTAATCTAGATAGACATCACACTCTATGTTAAAATGAGGAAACCCAGAGCAAATGTAAGGTACCTTACATTCTGTTTGCTAACTGACAGTGTGAGATTGTGTCTGATCAGATGAACTTCATGTTCAATTCTCTACCACTTAATCCCACTGGAGCTTTCCTCTTTACTAACAAAGCAATTGCTCTTCTAATGCAATGCAGCCCCGCCACAGGAGATGATCCCACCTGTAAAAGGTTTTAAATGGCTACCTGTAGTTAGGTTATAATAATATTAAACCAATCAGCAATACATAACCACCCTTCCTTGAACTGAAACCCCCCCCAGCATACAGCACGGGGTTGCTGGGCTATAGGACTATTAGCTCTATACTACCCTAGCAGAGCTCCCTCAGCTTTTAACCAGCCTGACGCTCTTCCTGCATTTGTGCTTCGCTGAACACAAGCAGGCTCATAGCTTCCTGTGTGATGATGATAACATATGTCTGACTTTGTTGTTGGCAGCTGGACTGAAGGGGAAGACAATGCCCTTTGAACTGTGGAAAACAGTATAAAGCTTATCAGATCCTCTCCAGATATCACTGAAGGAAATGGGCTGGAAGAGTTGGCCCCACATAGGAAATACATATAAAAACCTATCAGTAATAATCTTTTCAAAATGTCATTAAAAACACACTTTTGCAAATCTGAGTCCCTGCTAGACAATGTCATTTGTACAAAGTGAACTGAAGTAAAAGTGGAGAGGAAGAGCTGTACAGAACACATGTACAGAACTTAAGTACATATCACTCAGTGGTATCAAGACCCCTTCATTTTATGGTGCCAAAATAAACTGTTCTTAGTGATTTTTTCTCAGGTCCTTTTCTGAAGTCGAGCTTTAAAGGTTGCATACTGTATAAAATATTATACACAACTTTTCCCACTTAACAGTTCATCTGGGGGTTTTTTTTATCTGCAAAGCCTTCTGGATGAACTGCAGCAAAGTAAGATCATGGAATGACCCCCACAAAAACCCCACACATAATAAAAAATATATTTTCAGGCTAGTTTAGGGTAATGTCCTTACTGCCCTGCCAGGTATTGTAGGCAGCATTAGTATATAAAACTTTTAATAAGAATCATGCAGTTTTATAATGATAAAACACCTATCTGTACTATATAGTCATAAAAACAGTTAAACAGAACAAACACAAAAGCTGTAAAAGAAAAAAAAAAAATCACTTGGAGTTTTTTTTATATGATAGTTGAAAAAAATTCCAAAACAAAATACTAATAACAAACACAAGGTTGAAAAGATCATGAACAGAGATTCAGGAAACTCAATTCTTCCTTTTGATGTGCTCACTTTGTGGTTATGGCAACACCAGCTAAAAAGCAATTTTTCAGTATCTTCACTGACATAACTGGGGAATATTTCTAGTTAATACAACTGGAGATGAATATGAGGGGGGAAAAAAAAGAAAAAAGTATAATCCCTATTGCTCAATTTAGGTAACTGAAAGAGAAAAAACAGCCAAATCTGCAGACGTCAGGTGAACCATCAGCAAAAGAAGTGCTTCACAATCTTTTCATAGAAAAAATTTTCATTTGCTGTGGGGTTTTTTTTGCCCCTATAGCAGCATTAATACGCAGTATATAATAAAACTTTGTGTTTCACACTCAGAGCACTCATCCCCTTAAACAATGGTTAAATCATTTAGGAGTCATGAAATCATTCTGGAGATCATTCTGATGGTGCCAATATCAGAATGTAAGCAAGAGTAAATATTATTCTCCATATTATTTAAAAACCTATTTTAAAATAAAATCTAGGCAAGTTTATTGGCAGCACTGAACACACAACATTCCACTGCAAATCTGCCCCAATTCATCAATGCTGTGCTCTGTTCCAGGTCTCTGTCACAATGCAAGCTTCATATTTCCGGTAGAGAGGAAAAGGAGAAGTCGGTTTTTGTGATATCGGGTCTTTGTTGAGTTTTTTGTTTATATTTATAGATTTTGAAATTATGTGGAAAGAATGCAGCTGGCTGATGTCTGCCAGAGACCTGTGCCCATGTGGCTTTACTCAGAAACTACTGCCCAGTTTCAGGAGCTCACAGAGGTCAGTGTTCTATTGGACAAATCCAAACCCCACACTTAGCACTGCTGCTTAGTGATTGTTAGTAAAGCAGAAAGCAGCTGATCAGAACTCCTCTGTGTCACTGCCAATACATACTGAAAGCCCTGAACTCCTCCTCTTTGAAAGGGAGGATCAGTCTATCAGACAAGACAGGGAAGAAGAGAAAGGAAATACTCCTGAGACAAAACTGAGGCACTGAACTATTTTGCTCAAGGTCATTCAGGAAGTCTATAAAAGAACCAGGATGATGAGCTTCTCCTTAGTTCTGGTCTATCACAAGGTCATCTCACTTTTTAAGTCTCACAATATTTAGGCTTTTTCACCACTAAGTCACTATCTCTGACATGAGTTATATCTTCTGATTTCATTATTCACAGGAGATTTCAGAAATACTAAGATTACATGTCTGGTTTTTACTTGCTTGTATTTCTTTTACTATAGAGACTTTCTCAAAAAACCCAAGTGTTCACAGACCAGTATATAAAGTAGAAAGGTAAAAAAGTCATCTTTCTGTTTTCTGACCCAATAAATCTTGACAAGATGAAAAGAGAGGGGCAAAGTTCCCTTTCCTGTATTATTTCACATACCTTAAATTCTGGAAATCAGAGACGTCCCAAGTTTACAGAAAATAGAGATTTGACCTTCCACGGAAGTAGGAACTGAATTTTTTTTCTACTTTCTATTTCAAAATGAAATTCAGAACTGGGAACTCCCAATATGCAAAATTGCATCCCATGAGGGCAAAGTAATCCACTGTTACCTGGACACTTCATGGTAACAATTTAGAGAGATGAACACAGACAGATGATTCCACACAGCGGTACCTTTTACACAGCCAACAAATCCTAGGGGTTCAAGAAACTTTTGTGCAGTGATGCTAAAGATGAAGCTGTCATTGCCTTAAAATGCAATTAAAAAAAAAAAAAAAAAAAGAGGCACTCATCATCTCAAAAACATTAGAAAAAAGTACAACACTTAACTACTTTTACACACAGTTGTTTCTAAAGACCATTAACACAAGTGGATCCTGAGACAAAGCATGTGAGTGCCCACACTAGGAATATGCTATTCAAGCCTCTGCTGGCAAAAATCAGCACAGGCTGATCTGTTCTAATGGGAAATAAACCAGAGTCATTTCAAATTTTGTAATGCTATGAGGGACTGAGGGTTAAGAACACTGGTACTCTGAGGCTAGTAAAGCCAGACAGAACAAAACTGAATAAATACCAGACCTGCTCTAGAACAGGAATAGTTCAAGAGGCAAACAGTTTGTAGGAGCAAATTGACACAAGATCTTGTGTCATGTCATGTAATTTTGTAACTGCAAAAGGGAACTGTTTGTCATGTGTTACATGTAACAAACAAATAGAACAACATTCCCCAGGTTCTCACTAAAAGGGTTCCCTATACCATGACCCGGGAAAAACACGTCCAAAATATGCTCAATGCAGCTGTTAATCTGTAAAATTCACTGCAATAGGTTCTTTACTGAAGCTCTTTCTGTGAAGAAGTTCAAAATAATCTGTAACTTAATTCTTTAGATGTGTTTGTAATTCCACACTTTCAAAGTTTAGCAAGGTACAAGCATTGTTAAGTACCATTCTCAAACCTAGGATTAAGAATTGTATAAATCACAAGGTCGTGGATTGATTTTATCCACTCGTAGTATTCCTCTTCCCACACAGCAGATGCAAAACATTTTGGCATGGCTGTTAACGCTATACCATCTTATGCCTAGCAGGGAAAGAAAAGTGAAAAATAACTTTTTATTTACTAAAACACAATTCAGGAGAGATGATGCCTTGGTGAAGACAAAAAAGAGAACATGAACAAGCTGATCCAGAAAATTTTACAAGAAGTCTGTGATACCTAGCTAAAAATGACATCTTGAGGACTTTGCTTAAGAACATTGCACCTAGGGATGCTGTCTACTGATCCTCTTCCAGCTCCCTTCCCTTTAGCCTCATTCTGCTGGAAAGATTGGTTTAAAGATTACTTAAAATTAGTTGAAAGAATTAACTCTGAGGACTATTTGACACACAACTTAGCTAAAAACAGCCACTTCAGTTGTTCCAGTTTGATGTGCCCACTTGAGCTGACTCAAGTCACAGCTGTGACCAGCTCACCTGAGTTGTTCCATGTTGTAGCTGTATCAAATCCCTGTGCCTTTGGTGCCTTTCACACACCAGCTCTCTCTCACTCAGGCCCCTGTTTCTTTCATGAGCCGAGCATTCAAAAACCTGTCGAACCTTGTTCTAACCTCTGCACTGATGTGGATTCTGCAGCTTGATCAGCTTTTCTTCATCAACACTTTTCCTTCACCATCTGGTACAGGAAGGGTTTATCCATTTTGGCGTGGCACAGTGCCAGGTCCCAGAACCTCATCCCTCCTCTGGCATCCCCGAGCCCCTCTCCTGCCCTTTCCTGCCTGTCTGGGAGCTTGGCTCCATCTCTGTCACGTCCCAGCTGGACTCAGTCTCTTCTGAAACCAAGGGGCACTTCAGAGAAGCCGAGCACAGGACAGGAAGAATTTCTTATGCTTTAAAAATCATACACGGGACTGAAACCTCCATTATCACATTATCAGAGAATAGTTTGGGCTGGAAAGGACCTTAAAGCCCATCCACTTCCAATCCCCTGCCATGTGCAGGGACACTTCCACTATCCCAGGTTGCTCCAAGCCTGTCAAACCTGGCCTTGGACACTTCCAGAGATGGGGCAGCCACAGCTTCTCGGGGCAACCTGTGCCAGGGCCTCACCACCGCCACAGGAAAGAACTTTTTCCTAATATTATACATATAGTATATAAATTCCATAATGTTATAGATATTATTATAAGTATTATAATACGTACTATAATATATATTATGTATTCTGTTATATATATATATATATATATACACACACACTATATCCAGTAAAAACTACATCAATTACTCTTCTATTACCAGGAGACTCGTAACTACGAACTGCTGGAAGAATTGTTACAGATGTTTAACGGGGAGGGTAAATAAGGGTATTTTTGCAGGCTGCAGGGAGTGCAGCAGTTCCCCCTGGCGGCCACCGCGCGGAGCAGAAAGCCCGCTGCCGAAGGAAGGTTCTCAGGGCTGGGCAGCCTTGACAGGGCACGGAACAAAGCACGCGAATTTCAGGAGCCTTCCAAGCGGAGCGAGGAGCGGCCAGGGCAGAGGGCAGGACGGGCTGAGGGGGGGCCCCGGCACCGCCCGGGAAGGCCTGAGGCCCGGCCGCACCTGGGCCCGCACCCCGCGATCCCGCCTGTCCCCCCGGGAACGGAGGCTGTCTGCATCCCTCCCTGAACCACAGCGTCCGCTGGGCTGCCAAACACCCCCGGGGCCAGCGAGTCCCACCTGTGACCCAGCACCAGCGCCACATCCCGTCTTTCCTTACGCACCGCCAGGGGCCGTGCCGCCGCCGCCGCCTCCCCGGGCAGCCCGCTCCAATGTCTGATCGCCCTTTCTGTGAAGAAATTCTTCCTAATGTTGCACCTAAACCTCCCCTAGCACAGCTTAAGACTGCGTCCTCTCCTCCTGTCACTTGTTGCCTGGGAGAAGGGCCCCACGGCCGCCTGGCTACGCTCTCCTTTCAGGGAGGTGGAGACGGCGGTGAAGTCTCTGGATAAACAACCTCACCTGCCTCAGCTGCTCCTCATCACACCCGTGCCCCAGCCCCTGCACCGGCTCTGTCTGTGTCAGCTGGCGCACCAACAAGGAGATCGTCTCCCAGGTCTAGCTGAAGGCTCCTTTTCTTCACAAGAAACTGAATAGAGAATGTGACGGGATTAGAATTGGTAACCTGAAGGAGGATGACATTCTTTTCTCGTGGGAATTATGGTGATGATAGAAATACATTTAATTATATGTAGGAAAAAAAGTGTTGAGGGATGTCCCTAAACCACATATGGCTTCAAAGATACACAAATAAAAGATCAGGCATCGGTAACTTTTTCAAATTTTTATTATATTGCATAAGCTGTAACATTTTACAAATCTTAGTTACATTTTCAGCAACAGGTACACTGATACTGTAGTAAATACAGAGATGAAAAGACACCTCTGACAAAATATAAAAAGGTAGAAATACTTAAAACCAGGATGCGGAATATCAAGAATGTTTTACATAAACGATACCCATACTAGAGAGTTTTTGAAAATGATTGCCGAAGTCGTGAAGCGTTTGTTGAATATAAGGCTCCATAATTCAAGGTGGTGAGCACAGTCAGTGCCATGAGTTCACCTGCCTTGCAACATCCAGAGCCAGGCTTTGTATGAACAACATGCTCCCATGAGCACTAAAAACTGCCTTTCTACACAGTGACATGTAAAAATATTACTGTTCTAATGTGGACTGAAGTGCAACAAGTGCTCCAAAGGAACTAAATCAATTACCTGGGGAATAAATTACCAGGATGTATTAGGGAGGGGGAATATAGGAATGTTCAGTAACTCCTAAAACTGACTGAAAAAAATTTCATTTGGTAAAAGAGTTTTCAGGCTGGCTGAGAGCGCTAGCACAACAAGAAATGACAGAGTTTTGCCCTGCCAGTCTTAAAAAAACCTGAAGCTTTTTTT
This sequence comes from Picathartes gymnocephalus, assembly GCA_013390045.1. Classification (NCBI taxonomy): domain Eukaryota; kingdom Metazoa; phylum Chordata; class Aves; order Passeriformes; family Picathartidae; genus Picathartes; species Picathartes gymnocephalus. Next base: position 116,707 of record WEKY01057659.1, on the reverse strand, counting down.
TTTTTTTTTTTAGAACACAATGAATACTGCTTTTAAAAAGAAAACGAAGCTCAGATTCAGGTCATTTCAACCACCTTTCATATAAATTCCTTAACGCAAACATAGCTGCCTACTGTTACCAGTGTGGCACAAATTAGTACAAATTACAATAAAAGAATGCTCATTTTTAACTCTGTAGGCATAGTACTGTGTTTTCATAATACCACTGAATTGAAAAAAAATACATTTAAAAAGCAATTAAAAAACACTGCAGGTGAGGTTCCAAATTGAGATAAAAACTGGTTCTAGAAAAAAATAATTACATACCCATCTCCATACACTTTCTGCTGCTACTGGCAAGCGAAGTTAGCAGCTGGAAAAAAGGACTTTTATAATTACAATAGTGTTTATACATAAACACTATTAATTAATTTCATTCTTGAAGTTAATATCCCAGTCAGTTTCATACCTGTAAGTCCAGTGACTTGAAGATGCCTGCACTTGATGTACGAAGTTAAATCAGATCCCATATGCACATTTTTAAAAGACTCTACTGTTCAGATTGCTGAAGATATATATATTTTTTAATTTCTTTTCAAATATAAAATACAAAAACCAGGGTTTACAACAATTACCATCATCATTAACATGCAGGAGTCAGTATTCCAACATAAAAAAACCACTAGATCTGCCTTTTAAAATATTATAAAAGCTACATAATTGTATGAATTCAGGGAGTTTTTTGGCTAACAGAAAAAAAACCCATAATATGCTTTTCATATAGTCAGGTGTCCCACTGATAAAATAAGTCTGATGAAAGAGAAAGGCACTTCAGCAGGCTAATTTATCTCCAGATTTTCCTAACATAAAGTACTAGACAACAGATGCAGTGCACTGCCTTTTCATTTGCACAGTGTTAGACCAGTAGTGTTGTGAAACTTTGTAACTTTTTAACTAAGAAGAAGAATTTATACTGGTGCCTGTTCATTTCATCCTCTTTGGTACAAATTACTGCATAAAAACAAAGGAGACAACTAAACATTCCTACATCCTGGATTATTTTTGGTGCATCATTTCTAGCTTTATATTGGTAAATAATGTCCCTAATCAACACATAATTTTTCCTTCAGGTTTGTAATACCAGAGTTCTTCTATTTTCTGACCATATTATAAAGATTTTTAAGTTATTCCCCCACCTTTTGTTTTTAAATTCTATAATACCTAGCATCTTGCAACAATCTAAAAATTACCGTCAATGCGCTTGCACTTAAAACTATATGTACATAAAGAAGGGCTTTTCTTGCAAAAGCTGACAGCTCAAGACGTGCCTTGTGAGGAGCTGAGACATAGGTCTTGCAAACATTTGTGTTCTTCAGAAAGAAGTGGTTCCACCAAAGCACAAATACGTATCAGTTTGCAAACTAGCATCAGAAAGAAGCTGTATCCTTTCCAATTTTCCCCGCTCGTTCCCCTCTTCTTAGGAGGGGCTCGCAGACATTGCCCAGTTCTTATTCTCAAGGTAAGCAACCTCCAGATTCAAAGAAGTCAAACCCTCTGAATATCTCCCCAGCCTTTCCAAGAGCTGTGTGCCATGAATCATTGCTAGTTTTTGTATAGGCCAAATTCTGGCACCAGCATTTTAACAGTCCTGTTAATGCCACAAAGAGCCACCAGGAAAAGAATCTTAAAAAATAAATTCAGTGATTCCTATAAATTCGTATGTCGAATCATATAGAGAAATATAGAAAACCATTAGTTTAACTACCAAAACAAACTTCACTGTGACATTCTGTCGTGTAGAATTTTTTGTGGAATTAAAATTTTTAGAGCTCAGCATAGTCAAACTCCTTTTTTTAATGATCTAAAACCGAAAAGAATTCTAATGGCTAGTAGGCAATACAGGTTTTTCCAGTGCATAAATTCCAACATACAGCTGGAATGTGAAGACCGAGATAATATATTCTGAAATATTCTGTATGAATATAAACCATAATCATAATAATTTTAGAGTTGGATTTCTAATCGTTTTTCTTTGATGAACGGATACTTACTCTGTCAGAGAACGAGAACAATGGAGCACCAAACTTGGTTCCTTTGAACTCATGTAAATAAAGCTGTTTACAATAGTCTGTATTTTTTAATGATAAAAGTAAATTTGAGAAATTAGGTCTTTCTGATACATACAATGAAAAATGCATTAAAAAACCCTGAAATACTACTGCAGGTGAACAAAATTTCAAGTAAAGACATGAATTTAATACGAATTCCTCAAAACCATTAGTTTGTCTGGGATTTTCTATTACGTTCAACAGAATGTATAATAGTATCTTTTTGAAAAGAGAGCCATCAGAACCAATGCAATTCTGGAAAAAGGGCAATATTGAACCTTAAAGAGCAGCTTTCAGAAGAAACATGCATATATAAATTGATTCCTACTAATGTATGTAACAAAGCAAAGGATGAAATTACCAATACCTGGGGCTAGAAAGTCATATTAAAAATGCAGTAGAACTGCACATAAAAAAAAGTTTTGTGAAAATGTATTTGGTATTGGACAACATAATTCCTGTTACCTAAAAAGAGAACCAAATGCATGTTAACATGAGAAGCCATCTTCACATCTGGAATAGATGAATCATAATTAAACCTCTTTTAGGTTCTTTAGGCCAATTTAATTACAGACTAATTTGCACACTGTAGTGTTTTGACCCTGGCTGGATGCCAGGCACCCATCAAAGCCACTCAACCAATCTCTTGCACAAAGTGGACAGAGGAGAGAAAATACAATGAAAGGTTCATGAATTGAGATAAGGACTGGGAGAGATCACTCACTGAGTACTGTCACGGGCAAAACAGACTCACTCACCTTGGGGATATTAACTGCATTTATTACTGACAAAATCAGAGCAGGATAATGAGAAGTAAAATAAATCTTAGAAACACCTTTCCCCCACCCGTTCCTTTTTCCCAGCTCCACTTCCTCCCTGCAGTGACACAGGGAGACAGGAATGGGTCCGTTCATCACCCGTGGTTTCTGCTGTTGCTCAGGGAGAGAAGTCCTTCCCCTACTCCAGCGCAGGGTCCCTCCCACAGGAGGCTGCTCTCCATGAACTTCTCCAACTTGAGTCCTTCTCATGGCCAACAGTTCTTCACAAACTGCTCCAAATATCCCACAGGGTGCAGTCCTTCAGGCACAGCCTGCCTCCAGCATGGGTCCCCCACAGGGCCACAAGTCCCACCAGGAGACCTGCTGCAGCATGGACTCCTCTCTCCACAGGTCCCACCAGGAAACCTGCTGCAGCATGGACTCCTCTCTCCACAAGTCCCACCAGGAGACCTGCTGCAGCATGGACTCCTCTCTCCACAGGTCCACATGTCCTGCCAGGAGCCTGCTGCAGCACAGGTTTCCCACACCTTCACAGCCTCTTTCAGGCATCCCCCACAGGCTGCAGGAGGATATCTGCACTCCATGGATTGCAGGATGACAGCTGCTTCACCACGTGTATTGGGTTTGGGTGGCCATGTTTTGATAGTGAGGGGTCTACAGGGGTGGCTTCTCTGAGAAGCTGCCAGAAGCTTCCCCTGTGTCCAGCAGGGCCAGTGCCAGGAGCTGCAGGCCAGGGCCGCTGCTGACCAAGGTGGGCCAATCAGAAATGATGGTAACGCCTCTGTGATAACAGATTTGAGAAGGGAAAAAGCTATGTGCAGATGTAATTGCAGCCAGAGAAGAGCAGGCTGAGAACGTGTGAGAGAAACAACTCTGCAGGCACCAAGGTCAGTGCAGAAGGAGGGGGAGGAGGTGCTCCAGGCACCGGAGCTGAGATTCCCATCTGTGATGGTGATGCCCATGGGGATTGGGTGTGGCTGAGCTGGAATTCATTTCCCACAGCAGCCTTCCCAGCGCTGTGCTTTGCACTGGGAGCTGTCGAGGTGTTGATAACACACCAGTATTTTGGCCACTGCTGGGCAGGGCTGGCACAGCATCAGTGCTGGCTCTCAACACTCACTGCCAATCAGCAGGCTGGGGGTGGGCAAGATCCTGGCAGGGGACACAACTAGGCCAGCTGCCCCAGTTTACCAAAGGGATATTCCATACCATGTGACGTCAGCTCAGATATAAAAGCTAAGGAAAGGAGGAGGAAGTGGGGGCATTTGTTACTTACAAGGTTTGCCTTCTGGAGCAACCACTATACTTGTTGAAGCCCTGCTTCCCAGGAAGTGGCCATGCATTGCTTGCTGACAAGAAGTAGAGAAGAAACCTATTTTTTTTCCTCTTTGCGCACATGCAAACTTTTTCTTTTGCTTTAGCAAACTGTCTTATCTCAATCTAGGAGATTGTTTTCCATCTTATTTTCTCTCCCTTGTCCAGCTGGGAAGAGGGAGCAATAGAGCAGCTTGATGGGCACCTGGCATCCAGCCAAGGTCAACCCACCACACACCTATTTTAAACTTAATTTGCACTTTCATACTTGTGAACTCAATAGGAACGCTTTATTCATGAAGCAACTGCTCACCAGAATTTGGACTGATGCATTGCTGATACCATCCTGGTTACCTTACATATGCTTCTAGAAACAGCACCAGACAACTGACAATCCCAACACAACAGACATATTTCACAGTAATATTTCCTGAGTAAATATTCCCAGAAGCCCAGCTGCATAGGATACTTCCCAGCTCTTGAGTGTACTACAGGGCAGACAACCAAGCCCCGCTCACGCCACAATTCAAATATAGGCGTTGTATGTTCGGGTCTTGGTACAGAACCTTAACCAAGCTCTAAGGGAAATATTTATAAAGCCTTTTTAGGATAATTTAAAATCAAACAGCCAAAGCCAAAATGCTGGAACTTATTTCACCAGGGAAACAGCCTCAAAGCCACAGAAATACATTCTGTATACTATATGAAGCACGTTAAGAGATGCATCCATTTTTCTGTTAGCCAAAGTTGAAATGATCACTTTGACAAGATGAACATTAAAATTAAAGAATATTCTGATGGCCTTTCCTTCCTCTATACATATCTTAGTTACAATTCATGCATTCATGACTTTTGGTAAATTTAACTCTAAGATGAGTCATAAGTAGTATTTATATTGCATTATAGACCAAATTTTGCAATCTGCTGTCTCATGCTCATAACCCTCTCCCCCCCCAAATTTTAAAGCCTGTTTAACTCCTCTGCAAACCTAGACAAAAGCAACTCAGGCTGGCAAAATGTAGGCACATAAACCTCAAATGATCTCCCATTGTTTTAGACATAAAATAAAAAGCCAAGCTTTCCTGCTCAAGAAACTATTTCCAAGGCATAATTTGTCTAACCTTGCACACTTCTTCATCATGGGCCAAACTCTTACTTATAAATATGCAGAGATTCAAGGCTACATTGTGGAGCACAGCTGGCCCAACAGCATGCAGAAGAGAAGATGTTCACTGACAAAGAAGCCAAAACAAGACACTGGGATCAGGAGTAGCTGCAGCTTCAAATGCCACCAGAACCAGTCCTTTTCTGCTGGACATGGACACTTCGTGGCCGGTGTCAGTCTTCAACATCCACAGGCCATAACAAAGCAGATTCAAACAAAGTAAATGGGCAACATCTAAGATAGTGGGGACCATGAACTGCAGCAGCCACAGAGCTTGGAGTTCCCCCTTCCCCCAGTGTTGTATGGAATTGCACATGGATGGGCACACAGGGAGGGCAGTAATGCTATAGAGCTCTGCTGATAAATCCAACAGAGCTCACCTGCTGGTGTCATGGGACCAACGGATAAAACATTTCACATTATACAAAGAAGTAGGAACAGATCCCTAGAAAAGTTCACATACAAAATACTGTACAGATGGTCACACTGATTAGGAACAAGGCTGAGGAATGGCTTTAACTAGGCTACCATCACATTAGCAACAAGTACAAAAAATTAAAACATGTGCCTACATTTCTCACTGTGCATTCCCAAAGGTCTGCCCAAGAATGACAGGCTAAGTAAAATGCGGGTCTTCCCCATACTGCCAGTAAAATTAGGAACTGGAAAAGTTTAATAGTAGCATTTCCCTGTTTTCAATTCACATGGAATATCAATTGCCCAGCTGAAGTTTAGTAATTCAATCTGTACGTTAAAAAAATGAAACTTTTCTTGATACTAGAAAACAACATTTCCCTTGTAAACCCAACACTGCAGAATTACAGAAGCAGCCAAGAGGTCAACCACTAGCAGGGAGAGCAACAGCACAAAGCACATTGTGTTTTAATTTATAGGAATAAGTGGCCTCTCCTCTCTTTTCTTCCAGATATTGGTTTTGCTATCTCTTTTCATGAGAGATGGTCTATCCCTTTTTCTAGCAGAAGGAATACCAGATTCATGACTTCCTGGTAGAGATCTTTTTCTTAGACCTTCCTCATCATGCTGTTCTAGGACTGGCCCATTCCCTCCTTCCATAATGTGCCTCACAGCCTGGTCCTCTGGAGTGCAAACAGTGGTCCCACTTTCACTGCTACTCAGATCCAGATCTTCCAAGTAAAGAATCTTAGAATGTGGCATACTTTTAATGAAAGTTTTCTCTCTCTCCAGTTTCCTGCTAGGATGATGCTCATTCATGTCCACACCAGAGTCCAGGCTGGTATCATTACTCTCTGTTTTTTTGCCCTTTTTCAGATCTATGAAAGAATGCCTCACTTGAGCAATTGGCTTTCCGTCCAGGGACACAAACCATGCTCGAGGATGTGGAGATGGTTTTCCTTTAGAGAGTTCCAGCAACGTTTGTTCTGAAATACCTTGAAGTTCAGATGAAAACGGAGTCATTACAACTGCTTCATTCAGTGTCCCAGGAACAGAGACAGATTCCAGTAAGCTGTTGGTGTACCGGCCCCAGCTGGATGTTTGGGAAGGTAAGCCCTCTTCACCATCCAGGGTACTGTTCTCATCTCTGCAAGCAGAAGGCTGGGGATGAGAGTGCACTGGCATTTTGGGGAGTGTTTGCATGTAATTGTCACGATTCATGGGTTCCATCATGGGGCCATACACCAGCTGCCCTTTCCTTGGCAAAGTTGCTGATTTAGCAGAATGCAGTTGTTCTGGGGAGTGGAAAAGGTCTGAGGTTTGAAGAATAGCAATAGGCTGATTGTAAATATGCATTAGATGTTCTGGGATATGGGAAAGCCCATATATCTCCTCTTTCAGTGAAAGGTATCTGTTTTGGTCAGGAATGTCCCTAGGAGCCTGGGAAATAGTACTGTTACTGTGCTTTGGCTGCTGGAAAAGCCTCACTGCAGCACTAGGCTCCACTGAATGGGCTGAATTTATTGCCTGATCAGTCTGACAGGATGACTGATAAGAAGCATCCTCTGTGTAGATTTTAAAATTGTCTTGTGATTTTTCATCCTCTGTGTCTATGGACAGCCTTCTTTGAGGACTGTATGAAGAAATCTTCGGTGCATATAACTGTGACTTATCCTCCAGCTTTAAAGACCCTTTGACAGCATTGATATGATTTATGTGAGTTGTTGACGTTGTCTGGTCTTTCTTTATGACCTCCAGCTTCGTTGTGGCTTTTTCCTTCTTCTGAGTCCGATGACATTTATCCCTATGCAAAAGAGAAGCAAGGTGACTGCAGAGCATACTAGCAAATACTGGACTGTTGACAAACGAAGCCAAAGGCTAGACTTTGGTTAAGAAGTTGTAGTGTAATGTGACATCACAAACTTAAAATGAAGTTTTGTAACAACTGTAATTTTTAAAAATATATTAGGCTACACATTATAGTTTAACTAAGTCTTTTGAAATCTTCACCTCAAAAGACTATTTTATCAACCTCTAATTCTACTCATAATGAGCTCACTGTAACTACTTTTTGCTTACCTGCAGTAACAAAGAAGAACAGCAAAAAATCCAATGATAATGACAACAGTTCCTCCCAGTATGGCCGTAAGGAACACGGTGTGATAGGCTGTTATGTCCTTGGAAACAGCACTAATAATGGATTCTAGATTGTCAAACAAAACCAGAGTAGCATTAGTTCTTAAAACCAAATTATTCCACTTGATGTGCAGAGCTAGTAAACTGAACAGTACTTTTCCAGTGGTTTTGTGTTCCAATGGCATTATGTTCATCCTTCCCTTTTCACCTTGCTATTTCAGCAAACTAGAAAATATACAAACAGGTTACAATATAATGACAGGTTCATCTCAAGTACTAAAGCCTTACCATGACATGTACTTCATTCCAGACAAATTATATTGGTATTAATTGTCCAAACTAACTTAGAAAAGTGGTCTACATTTTCTACAGGGTGCTATCTGTTTTCAGAATTAGCCACACTGTTTCTCTGATAAATCCCTCCATATGAATTTACAAAACACGCAAGAAAATCACTGTAAGGACTCAAACAGAAGCTATCCAAGTGTTGAAGCTGCATGTCACTTCTCCCTTCCTGCTGTTAAATAAAGCCATCAAACTGACAGCCTTATGTGGAGCACTCAGCAATTGCTTGGCCATACCTCTCGTTCCAGGCAGTGGAGCTGCTATCCAGTAGCCCAAGTGCTGAGCAGTGTATGTCCACACTAACTGACCATCCACTTCCTTGACCATTCCTAGCCCACGGTTTACCCAAGCACCTGGGGAAAAAGGGACAAAACATTGCAGATGCCATGCAGGATTCCTCAAACCATCAGCAATTAGGCTACTACCAAAAATACACAAGGTCACAAGAAAAACTGGAACTTCTGACCTAGCCACTGTTTATTACACAGCTTTGGCTAAACAGGCAAACTTCCTCTCCTGACAATTTCATTGCAAATATCCCCCTGTGGCCATTTACTTTGAAGCAAAGCATCAACATTACTTACCAGAAATAAACTTAATATGATTCATTTTCTCTTAATAAATGTCTTTCATAGATATGCACACAAATAATTTGAAAAAGTCTATTATATGACCTTAAGCATGCATGAAGGCCAAGACTAAAAAATGAGGGAGCAGGTAACTGATGCATATGAACACAAGTTTAACATCAGCTAGCAGAACTTAGTGGGAAAACATTTTAACCTTATTAAGCTGCAATAGGAAAAACATTGTCTTGAATGTTTCTCTCCTCCTCCCTGCCCTGAGGCTGTAACTGTTCAGTGAGCCTAAGGAAGTGCTATTGTTAGGACACAGATTCCACACCATCTGTTTGGCAACACAAAGGACAGGTATTACGGTATGCCAGCTTCTACAATGAATAAAGCATCCATTAGAAGAGAGAGAATTGTACTTAACTCACTTAAACACATTTATTGTGGGCTATCTGTGAAATTCTAAGGACAAAAAAACAGTGTCATGTAACTAACCTTACATATTCAACCTGCAAATACTGCGAGGTAGAGAGAACCACGAGCTCTTTTAAAACACTGATAATCAAAGCATGAGAACAGTGTAACTCATGTAAGCTGGAGCTTATATGCATTTCAATTTGTTTTCCTTCTAGGACCCTTCTTTCAGCAAAACAAAAGTAAGTATCCCCCAGCCAGGAGATAAAGATGAGGATGGACACCTGCCACAAATGCTCACGTGCCCAGGTGCACACACAGAGAAAATATCATTTAGCAGTAAAACATGCAGTCTCCTCCTGGTGCTTGTGGTGGCTGGCAGAGGGGAAGGCAGCAGCAACCACCTAGAGCTCTGAAAGTGCTTTCTCAGCCACCTGAGAGACCTTGTCCAGAGTCAGGAATAATACCTGCAAACATTGTGTAAAAGGCAAAAATAATGTATAGGACTCCAGAAGTTCTATCGTGACTGAACAAATTCCTAAGAAGCTATACAATATTTGCTATCCTTTTCAGTAAATTGCATCTTCCCCCAATATACTCCATAGAAAATATTTGGTATTAAGAAGAATTATTAAAATGTGATTCATGAGTAAGCCCATTTTCTCTATGGTTTACTGCCATTCAAGCAAAAGGATATAATTCTCAATTTAATACTGAATGCAAGCTTTCTGGTTTTTTGTAATTCTATTAAAATCCACAAAGTACTTTTAGCACTAATGCAGCAAAATATTTAGTAAGAAGGAAGCCACACTCAATACAGATCAACAAATTCTGCATTTACAGCACTGGAGTACAATTACCAAAGCTCATTTTCCAGGAACAGTCTCAGCACTACTACACTTGGAGTAATCCCCGGGAACACTGCACAGGCAGACTTGTGAAAGCAGTTTCTGTATTTTTCCTGGTGCACGTAGGTCAGCCACACCATATCACACACAGACCTGTTCCCTTGCCACTATCAATGCTGACATGGGAGCTCTGATTACCACCATAATACATTACTCAAGGAGTTCAGGGTTTAAAATTGTGTCGGTGTCTTGCTGGGGACACCCCGCATGCAACATCTTGGATGCCAGAGCCTCATTACTGAGTGCAGCAGGAGCTCTGCATTCAGCTCAGATGGGAGGCTGCTGCTCCTTATGGATGCTCTGGAATGCCTGCTGCAGAGCTGAGGTGTTCAGCTGCCCTTAGTCACCAGAACCTTGACTAAAGCATGCCTTGCTGTTACTCAGTTACCTTGGGAAAAAGTCATTTTGCATGTGTTGGATCAGAGGTGAAAAAATAAAAGAAACATATTTAAGAATAAACATCCAGAAAGTGATTACAGTTGCCAATTTCTACTGTAAGAGAGAAGGAAATGGGAGAAAAAGTACAAGTTAAGTTATGCCCCAAGAGTTTCTGTCCTTTTTCACCATCCTCCTTGCCCTCTCCTCAGCAAGCAGCAGTGAAGGCTCCACATGAACAGTACACGTCAGAGAGCATCCATTACAAACAATTTGCCTTTATGGAACCTCTGTCAAAGTGCATCCCATTGGAGAGGAAAAAACCAACTGGTTTTTCTGGGGTTTGGATCAGCATGCCATGCTCCTGGCTCCTGTTTTACTCCCAAGGCTGACATGCCTATGTAGGGATGCTGAGCAGGACTCTCAACACCCCCATAGCAAACACCTTACACTGGTTTATGTTCTAACCCGATCCCGATCCCGTGCTGCTCCAGTTCTGTCAACTCATTGTTTTAACAACAGTGTTGGTTTAGCTTTGTTTATGGAGGTAAAACAGCTCAGCACAGGAGCTGGCAAAAGTGGCTGTGGCAGTAAGAAATTCAAACCCTGGGTGATATTTTACTACTTCAAACTAAAACCCTTTCTTTGAAGAAAAACGTCATCTCTTTCCACCAACTACCCCTCTAAAGTCTTCTAGGTGTATAGACAGACTTAACCTTCTATGCCAAAACTTATCCTATTTCCTTTTTTCCACAAGGCAGCCTAGCCAAATTTTATTAGCACGTTCTTAATTCATATCCATGTTCTTCAGCTGTTCTTCATTAAGATGATCAGTTTCTTTCTTGAACATGTAAACAACAATTTCTTAGAGCTGGTGTCCCTCTCCTGTACTTCCAACAGCTGAACAAAAGCTTTTTGCCTTGATAAGGAGCAAGACAGGACCTCCTCACTCACTTGCATGTTTCAAGCTGAAGTGTGCTGGCAGCTGCAAGGTGCAATGCAGGACAATCGGGACACCAATGCACCCACACCTAATACAGGTCATCTAAATGGGTTACGTGGACGTAGCTCATTACTCACTCTTGACTAAAATTAGACATGAAGGGATGACAAAAGGTTTAGAATGACTAATCCTCAGCCTCCTCTTTGTATACTGGAAGAACTATGTTCTTCCCTTGGATAACTCTTATTTCCCCTTCATTTCACTTTCTGAATTGTTTTTGTTAACTGAAGCAGTATCTATTCCAGTTCCAGTGTCAAAGGATCTTTAGAGCTACACTCTAGGAAACAAAGCATCCAAACTTTCAATTCTGGTTTACTTTCTTTTAAGAAGGAATTCACAAAATTACTAAGCTTGAAATTTAACATCACCTAAAATATATGTTCTGTGAATACTCAGCCTCCCATGAACATAAAAATGAAGTACATTAAAAATGCAGGCAAGAGGAATGCTAATGAGTTTTACCAAAGCTTTTTGAATTAATGAAAATAATTGTTGACCTTTGAACAATTCAAGCTAGTCCATTAAAAAAAATTGACCATCACCTCATAAAATAGTGCTATCACTGTTCCAGGACCCACAGTGCCATGTGCCTAAAACTACAGGCATGTGCTAGAAGGCAGAAAAACAAACAACTTGACCCACTTACCAATTTTCCTATCGAATGTCCAGGCAGGTACAGCATCTCCTGATTTTACAGTAGTTGTGGGAAGAGGAAGTGTAACCTGAATGGGACCATTTACGTCCAGTTCTTTCCCAGCCAAAAGGACATTTACACATATGGCAGCAAGAGGAGTTAATTCCATGCTTTTGAAACCTGAGGGCAAGAAATATCTTGTAGTTCTCCATTCATAGTTCATTGTAAAAAAAATAAATTAAGAATTAAGCTACTAAAGGCAAGTCCTCATCCACATCCAGCTATACAGTCAGCTGCCACTAACTTGGTTAAATAAAAATTAACATTTCTTTTCTTCTGAAATTTTAACAAGTTACGATTAAAACAAAACACAGTCATTTCTACACCAATGTTGTAAGAGAGACAGATTTGCAACATCTGGCTTCTATGCTGACCGTAGAACTAACAATGAGGCAAAACTTGTTTTGGGGTGGAGGAAGAATGGTTTCTCCCCTCAGAAAATAAGATTACAAAACACCTAACTGATGTGAAATACACACCATACAAGAATTTTGGTACTGTCACAACATACATAACATTGAATCAAACTGAAGGTATATGGAATCTCTCCTGTAAGGAGTAATTTCCTAATTTGGCAGCCAAAATTAACTGAATAGTTAATCATGAGGCTTGTCAAAGCACTCAGAGGAAATGTTGCATTTACAAAGCAGCCTCAAAGTTTCTTTCCTTTGTTTTCCTTTCACCAGTTTGCAAGTGCTCCAGAATGCCTGGTATGACAGGATGGTGAGAGAAGCTGAAACAGAATTAGTAAGTAGCAGCATAATGTTAAATCTATGCAGGCTGTTAGAAGCTGGTTGTGAGAGAACTCCTGGCACGTCAGATATCAATTAGCTTCCACCTGCCCTAAAAGGAAGCCTATTCCTTTAGGGGAATATGAATAATTTAAAACACATGCCAGACAGATTGAAGGAAAAACTCAGAGAGGATAAACACTGCTTATTCTCCTATGCTTCTTCCCTTCTGCCTTCCATTTAAAGAGGTGAAATACAGATAAGGAAGATTTTAAAATATCTGTGTGAAAATATGAGTATATATGCTGCCTTTAATGGAATGAAAATTAAAGAATAGAGTATGGCAAGTTTAAATAAGCCGTGTTGTGCCCTCTTCATTCACCACAATGAATTTCAGAGCCTCATGGCTCCAGATCCAATGGGAATAGAAAGAAAAGAACAAAAGATAGATGGAACTGCACACCTACCAGAGATTACTGTACTTATGCAAATTAAACAACGATGTGATAGAATGACAAATACTAAAAAATCCAATGGTATAAGAGCAGACTTATGACTCATGAAACCACTTAGTGCTTCTCCTGTGAAACAGATACACAGAAAACATTATTGCAACTGTGCTCTGTACACACAGGGACCACTTGGTCCCAAACTTGCCCAGGCTGACTGACTGTGAGCCAAGCAAGAGGTTCCATAAAACCTTTGTGCTGGGTGTAACGCCCTAGAACCAGTCACTCCAGTGAAAATGCAGAAACTCTACAGCTGAAGTCAATTGCTGCTGTTTCACTCATTTCTTTAGGTTCACCTACTTTACAGCCTGGCTCTAATTGCATTTTTAAGATGTTTACTAAACCAATTCCACAGTCTCATGAAACCCTGAACATACATCATAGGCATATATATACACAAACATACATATATATATAGGTAAAAAGCAGACTCTGAAGGAGTATTTCAGTGCAGCAAGATAGGTTCTCATACTGCATGAACCAAAATAGAGTAACACTGATTACTCACCTGGTGTGTTTATACCTTACTCCTATGGAACAAAGCTTTCTTATCTAATACAATGGAACCAGGACTCAGGCCCTCTTAAATGAAGCATAAGGTTTTCTGAAACACTGTGCACTCATATGCATTATAACATTATGATCTTTTCATATAGGAATTCTTAACCAACATATTCACATACCTGATTTATTTAGAATAATTCCTGTTGTATAGAGAAAGCTGTCCACTTTCAAAAATTGTTCTGGCACTGTCAGATAGGCTGTAACATTTGCAATATGATTTGTTGGAAGTGTTATTAAAGATTTTGGAAACTGAACACTCGGCTGAGATTTGGCATCTGCAAAAGAGTAATATTTTGTCTTAGCCACTGTAAAACAGACAAACGGTGTTTTTATTACTCTTCAGAAATCCACTTAGCATAACAACCTGTTTTCACCCATCTTCTTCATGATTTGTGTATTTCCAGTCTAGCACTTGTTACAGCCCCTTGTACATAATTAACAGAAAACCTGGCTCTGAGTAGATAGGTATTATATGAGGAAAAGATGATGCTGAATCTTTTTCAGTGTGGGTACAGATGGCTATCACAAAGTGTTTCGTTACAGTCTGCATACACAGAACTTACCATACAGTTTTCCAGTAATTAAGACAGTATCTTCAAACAGCCATATATTAGCTTGACTTTGTGGGAATAATGAGAGCGTCACGGACGAGTATACTGTGGAAAATGATAATATCTGTTACACTGTGCAACCAAAAAAAAATCCTCCAAGGTCTCCAAATCCAAAGAAACACTGAACAGAGCACTTAATAAACCAGACAGCATATGAAGAGTAAATAAATTTGTTCTGTTAATCCAGAGCAGCAATGTTAGTGTTTAGCAGAAAGACCTCTGTTGTATGTTTGCTCCTGTTTTATACATTCTATGGATAAACAAGTGACTAGAATTCTTAAAAATATCTTAAAAAAAAAAAAAAAATCATGCGCCTTTTTAAGAGCATGCAGTAGTTAAACAAGAAAACCTGTGAGGAAACACTGCTGAAGGGGAGCTGTAACAGGTTATACCTGTCTTAGAGGACAGAAAGCACTGGCGCTCCAAGAATCACTCAGGTCAACAGGATTTTTGTCAGAACACATTAACAGCTCTTTGCTAACTCTAGGCAAAAATTTCTAAGAATTCACTGTGTGTCACAAGAGTAACCCACTTAGATTTTAAAAGGGCTATTTTCTGTTTTAGAGTAGTCAGAATTTTGACAAGTTTAATGGACCATTCACCCTTAGACCTGCATTGACAGGCACCACCTCCCTTGACTGACTTCACTGAGTCGTGTTCAGCTGACAGCAACTACCCAGGCAGCTTAGGAGAGAAATTTAATTACTGCCAGATACAGTTTAATAATAGGATTGTAAGGCTCTTACGTACTTGGCATTCTCGCAGTCTTCCAAGGCAAGGGTGTCAGCAGGTAGCCATCCTTGTATGAGACAATAGTTAAGCTTAATCCTAATTTGTAGGGGACTTTTATTAACACTGCTCCATTGTTTCCAGTAAGAGTAGAATTTGTCAAGGTGTAGTTAACAAACACCTCTACCACTGCTTGTCGCAGGTACTGATGACTGATGATGTCATTTACTTGGACTTTTAGCGTAAAAGCAGATCCTATTGACAAAAAGAGAAAAAAACCCAGGAGTTCATGATAACACAGCACAACTAAGGACTACAAATTTGTAAAGAAGTCCTGGTGTTCAGGTCTTTGTTATTCATCCATTGCACAGTGGACCTCTATCTCTGGCCAAAGGCAGAGGTAACCATGCAATACCCCAAAGATGGGGGAAACAAAAAACCTTAAGATGAGGCAGAAAGGTGTCAAAAAGTGTTTATCAAACTCAGCAAATATAATAACTAAGCGGTTAAAAAAACTCCCAACAAACAAACAAAAAAAAACAAACAAAGAAAAGAAACAACAAAAAAAAGAAATAAAAAGGAAAAAAAAACCCCAAAAAAACCACAAACAAAAGACAACCCCCCTCCACCCCCATAAAACCACAAAAAAACCAGTCTAAACTAAATTACAAAGCAATCTTCCCCTTTCTGTTTAAGCTTGAAGAATGCACCTGTGACAATGTGAGATTTACTGTGCCCCACAATATCACACTGATAATACAGATGGCCTCGCTATCCAGCCCTTGGTTTGGGACACGCTTTTCAAGATGCACCTTGAGTTTGTAAAAGCAGAGAACCTGATGTCTACAGATCGTGGGACAACACATTTATATTTACGTGTGTAACATTATTATAAGGCAACCAAATGCATCCAGACACTGTTTTAAACTACCATCTCCCGCCTCACTTATACTGGGCTACTTTTCACCTCCCTACACTGCAACTTCTAAACTGTATTTCTCTACTGCTAATTAAAGGATCTGATAGTCCATACCACACCCAGTATCTTGCAGAGATCATAATTGCAATGACTTACAAGTAAGCTGAAAATAATAAATCCACTTGAACAATCTCAAGGTGCTCTGAATCACAATTTCTCTCCCATCCTGATGGCAAATAAACTGTTAGGGAGTCTTTTCACAGTATGTGAAAAGGGACAGAATTCCACATTATTTCCAGAATAGAATTAATTCGTTGTTAAAAATTAAAATATCTACAGATCACTGTTAAAAAATATTTTAAATAACAAATTTTCCAGTATTTTGGTTACAGATACACTACTCTTTAATACCACTGCACTACTTTGTATCCTAATACTTTCAAATACATTCATCATGAATATGCATTTCTACTTAGGTCAAATGTCAAGTTAAGTTATTTGAAGTTTATCTACCCAAAATCATACTTCAATTTCACTATGTTATCCCCACTACAATTGAGATTGACATTGCACCAAGAGATTACTGCCACTGACCTTGATTTAATGAATAGGTCTTGAGGAGCTGAGTGCAATCCATCAAAAAAACCTCAGTATGTAGTGGAGATGCCCAAGTTGGACCTCTCTGAAATAAGTATTTATTTAGGTCTATTGTAGGCATGGAGCATATCATATATTCGTGCAAAAAATGACCTGCACACAACCAAAGCTACACAGGCCTCAACTTATTACTGTTTACCACATACACAGCAAAAACTTACCAGCTGTGCCAGATTGATTCTCTGCAGTGTTATACAAAAATCTACATCTCCTTGAGCAAATTAATACATATTTTCAGAAAAATTAAAAAAAAAAAAAAAGTGATACTGAAACATATTTGACAGAATTAAACAGAAAATGCACAATAATCTTGGAGCAATGTCATCTGGGGTTTTTTTTCCTTATGTAAGATATTTCAATAATAAAATTGCTTTAAATTGCTGTGCTAGAGGGGTTTTAAATCATGTAATAATGATGGGAAAAAATTATGTCATGTCAGCAAATTATGGGCTCCAAACAGCTCCTCCAGGCATTGATCCAGTTACACAGATACGAGCATCATTCCAGTGGCTGCCAAAACTTGAAAAACAGGTCATTTGCCCCTAGCCAATGACTAGTTAAAAGGCTACAGAGAAGAGGAAACAGGCTGTGTACAACATTATCCAGTAATCATTTGGAACTCAGGAGTATATCATGAAATGGTATTTAAGATTATGAAATTCAGTGCTACAAAATTCAAGCTCATGCCACTAAGAAGCAATACCACAAATGCCTGTTATGAACTAGTATTTTAACAGCTGGACTAAAGGCAGGAGAAAAAGAGCCTAGTTTTAACAGCTGAAATAAGTCATAAAAAATTAAAACCTAAAATGTACTCAGAAAGACGCATCCTTTCCATCATTTCATACTTATAACGAGTATTTTCCAATTCCTACAGATGAAAAGCCAAAGAAGAAAACACAGGAATGAGGGCAAATGCCACAGCCCTCCTCCAGCTGTTGGTAAATTCAAAGATTGTTCTGTGCAAAACTGTTTCTTCCTCTCCTCTCCTTCAGTCACAGCCACATTAAACCCCACTTTCCTAGAACCTTTGGGTTACAATAAAAAAAAAAAGGACTGTAAAACTGTAGGAAGCTGTGCTGTTTTCACTCTCTCATGGTGAACTGAAGGATATCATTGGCTGGTTTTAGCCATGCTGAACTTTGATTACTTCCTTCTCCTGTGGGTATAGAAATTGCCGCAGCATTTCCCACAGGTGATATTCTGCCTGAAGCGGGGCTGAGGAGATGCAGAGGCCAGGCTGGAAATGCAGATTGAAATCCCGGGGCAGTGCTGAGACAAAGCTCTCCAGGCAGCAGCCACTCCAGGGAGGAGTGCTCACTTCAGGGCCCCGCATATCCAGACACAGATCACAGGAGACTCCATCCCTGCTCGCAGTGCCTTTGGCCTTATCTTTTGTGCTAACTCAAGAGTCTTCCTGACAAGAGGGAGTTGTGTCCTGCCTGCCCTTGGATTTGCTAATATCAGCTGGAATATACTCTGCCAACAAGCCACTTGAAATGCCCACGCAATAGTTTTGGAGAAGCTTTTTAAAAAAAAAAAATTAATCTGTGCACTCCTCAGCAGTGTAATGGCACAGAAGGCGTGAGGTCACATCATTATGCCTCTATTCAAATAATTGTGAAATGATAACATGTTAAAAATCCAAGTGAAAAAAAGCCAGAATCCAACAGTAACAACAATTTTCCACTCATTCAGCCACGTTCACCAGAGTTTTGCAGACCAGTTGTGGCAGCCTAGTTAAAAGCAGGACAATCCCAGGGCCCTGGAGCTCAGATTTTTTATGCAGTTCTGGTCCTACATCCCTGATCTATTTCTTTCCAACCTTGACATCCCCTGACCAGGTCCCTCCTCAAATCAACCCCTTCACAAGTCCCAAATCCATGTCCAAATTTACCACACATGTAATGGCATTCAGTTATTAACAATGTCATAGTAACATCCAAGACACCTCATTTGCAAAGAAAATACAGCCTTTCTTTTTACAAATATATTAATTTACAAGCCTTTAAGGACCATTTTAAGTCTCAGCTATGATGGAAGCTGCAGTAGGATATTTTAATCATAGTCAAATATACTGAAAAAAAACAATTCAGATGAAAAAAATGAACGGTTGGTTAACTTTTTAACAAAACCAAAGCTGAAAACTTAAACAATGGATGAACCTTGCACTTTTTTCTGGTCACTGACACGTGTCAAACACAAGTGGGTCAGCTGTATCTCAGTATTAAACAGATCTGACAGAACTCCTACAATTAGAAGAAAGAACTCAGTCCTCGCTAATTTGATTTGTGCTGCCTCAGAGGAAGGGATTCCTTTCCTGGCAGGTCCATGGGAAATGCCAGCTCCTACAGCATTTAAATGTTTCTGATAAAGGTTCATACAAATGCAGCAGTTATTCAGACAAAGGGAAAAAAGGCCTTCTACCACATTTAGCCACTTCAGAAACGTCCTGGTCAGTAAAATGACACCTCATTTCTTTGAGAAACAACATCTAATGCCTGGAATCTGGCTTCACATCACTGTCCTAACTCAGAAATCGTATCACAGAATTAAGCCAAATAACTGCTTGGAACTGTACTAGGTACAAATATAACAGTGCAAAAAAATCTCAGTCATGGTCCATGTAATTTGTTCTTAATTCTGACCTCCAGATAAGCATGTCCTCTGGTTACCATTTATGTGAGATTTAATTAACATGGCTAAGGCCAGAGCCCTCCCAGACACCAATATATTCCAAACTACACATATCTTTAACTGAGATGTGGTGGTGAAAACACACAAACAGGGCACACTGCCCAGGAAGAATTCCTACACGTTCTGCAACCCAGCCCTAAGTCCCTTGCCCTGTTTATCACCAAGTTCCTATAGCCAAAGAGGTTCTGCACCTGGAAGGAGGCAGTTACTCGTCTCAAACACACAGACAACTACCCAGTTAAGCAATTATTTTTATAGGATGAACAGTAATTACAACTAATTATCCGTTAGTTCCTTCCTTCAGAGGGGACTCCTCTCACCCTTGCCCAGAGATGTTTAAACCCATGCCAGAAAAGGCACACACTGGTATGAGTTTTATGGCAACTGCTTGCACCAGGCTCCCTGCTGACCAGCCAGAGAAAACCTGGGCTGTGCCATTTCTTAGCTGACTGAACAACCTTCTTTCCATCTTGTACATTCATAGAACACCATATTTTTTGGCTTGACACAATTAGGGATATGAAAGGTGCACCGATCTGTAAAGAAAAAATGTGTAATAAGAATATGGGGTTTTAGTACACATCCAGTATTGCAATGGATATTGCCACGGGGGGGGTGGAAATCAATGAAACACATAATCTAGACAGCCAGCACACATCTGGCTTCAGCAAAAAAAGGTCATATAAAAGCCATCCTCCTGCCCACAAACACCAATCGTTACTTCTTGAAACTTCCT
Organism: Picathartes gymnocephalus; assembly: GCA_013390045.1. Classification (NCBI taxonomy): domain Eukaryota; kingdom Metazoa; phylum Chordata; class Aves; order Passeriformes; family Picathartidae; genus Picathartes; species Picathartes gymnocephalus. The sequence goes on along the minus strand of WEKY01057659.1, from coordinate 96,348 downwards.
TAAAACTACAGTAATCCCAGTGACAAACTACAAAAGCACAGATTGAAGAAGTAAAAGCCTGTTGCACACTCAGTTCATTAAAAACCCACGTACACGAAGGGGCGTCGTGGCAGCACCTGAGGGCTGTGGGGGTGATTTAGGGCTGGGCCAAGCCCCCTCCCCACAGAGCCCCATCCGTCTGTGGGTGCCTTTGTTCTGAGCAAGGTACAAAGCACTGACACAGGGCTGCCTTTTCTGCCTTGCTCAGTGCATTAAAGTGACATAATAGGTGACCCCGAAACTCCCATAGCTATTTTATGGGTGTATTGTGAGAGTTATTGTCAGGCACTGGGGTGAGCTTTCTGGCTCGTTTTCAGTTATGCTTCTCGTAGCTATCAAATAACCAGCAAATCTAATTAATAACCTCTACAGCCAAATGTAGGCTTCATTTGCTAGCTACCAGTGTTCTTTTATCCTGTCATGCTCCACACAGTAATTTATAGAGCCTAGTACAAATGGGCATATACACGTATAAAGATCTTTCTAATTCTACACAAATCATTCTACCTATTCCAAATTGGTATCAGAATATCCCATTTAGAAACTAATTACCTGATTCTTTATGAGGATGTTTTATATGCTGCTCCTCTGATTTATAACAATTTTATTTTTCCTCCCTAAAATGGAACAGGAATACTATTAAAATAAAAAATACACCACAAGTGGCTTGGCCCGTGCAATTTTAAATTTGTCTTTAGTAATTAGTTATAAGTACAATCTGCTTATTTCATTTTCAACAACTTATGACTGAACTGAGAAGCAAAGAAGCTCACACTGTACACAAAAAGTCTGAGAAAATTCAGCAAATACCTAACCAGCTGTAAAAATCAATTTCTCAGGGAAAGAGAACCCTAGATTTAGTTAAGAACAACACATGCTTAGGACAACAAATCATTCCACCTGGCTGCAAAAAGAAAATACCTGGAAGCTGACAACTACTGACAGTTTCACTCTTGCACTTAGCAGGAGGTTAAGTTTGCACCACTCCTCTGCAGAATCACTCTGGGACTTAAAACTTTCCAGCCAGGGACCCAACACTAACCCCAAAGCAATGTGAAAAGAACAGGTAAGGACAGACACAGACTGCAGCAATTGCTAAAAATTGCCTTATTTAGGTTGATCTTTAGGCAAAGTAGCAGCATTATGACTCTAATTTTAAAGCAAGTATAGGCTGCTCCTTGAAATGCCCTTTGGAGAAAAGAGATTGATGTTTTACTGCTCTGTGTCGGGGTGCTGGTCACTACTGTTCAACTACAGACACCTAGGGAAAACTGCTTTTGGACAATACAAAGATACTGTAAAAAAATTTAAATAAACTGAAGCACAGAGTCGATCAGCATTTGCTGCATTTGTATATGAACAGCCAATCCACATAATCTATACAGTTCTGTAGCTCTGCACCCCCTTAAAATAATTCAGTGCAAAATCTAACATTAGGATGTATATTTAAGAGAAGAGCTTTGGCAAACATCTTTGCAGTGACACAGAACACATCAACAATTTCCAAGGACAAAGCAGCAAAACAGGGTCTGGGAAAGTAGGACACCACAGTATTCCCACTGCCCTATTTCTGGTCAACCAATTTCCACAGAAGGCAATCTCAATTACGAGGGAGCTAAGGGTGGATCCTGGGGGGAACAGGCAGTCCCTTTTACACAGGGAAAGGCTGTTACAGCCATTTTACAGCAGGTAGTTTAACCCAATACAGTCACATCCACACGTCTCCACCAAGCCAGTGCTTCACAGTCAGGAAAAACTGTAACAGATTAGAAATCAAATTTTAAAAATTTACACACTGTTACCTAAGCTTTGTCACACATCAGGCTACTCAAGTGAGCTTTTGCTGGAAAGAACCCCGATTATATTCTAACTCTCAGTGCTTTTCAAACAAATTCTTTTATATTTGCTTCAAATAATGCTTTATTTCAGATGCAGAGAAAGACTTCCTTGTTTCACCAGCATAGCTCTGATAGGCACACGCAGACCACATGCCAGAATTGTCAAGCATCTCTACATGAGTTAAGAGGAAATTGAAATTATTTACTAGAAGCTCATTCATGTCAATACATGCGTTTTTTCAGCACACACTGCAGTATTCAGGTGACCCTTACTGGGAAAATTAAAAATAGAGCATGAGAACACAATTCACACATTATTCTGACTCCTCAGTGCCACATCAAGGAGGGGCTGCATCTCTTGAAACAACTGGATACGTCTGCTCTTAAGAGCTGAACAAAACAGCAATGTGGGAAGAGATGTAACCCAAACAGCCTGCTGTCATCTCAAACAAAAATACATCTGCTTTCTGCTCATTCTTTGTGTTCTGAAAACTCCCCTTCCCACTTCCTATTTCACTGCCCTCTTTCCTTCTCAGGGCTCTGCACAGTCTCCTTCCTCCCACAGTTCAATCCATCCTGGAGTAATCTCTGTGATGATGAGTTCCTGTAATATTTTAGCCAGTGAGATCACTGATTATGAAAAAAAGACCAATACTTTTCTAAAGATGAGGTTTTTTGCAAGCCTCACACTAAAAAGAGTGATGAATTTATAAAATAAAATTAAATGCATTCAATCAAACCCATCAGGATGAGCACTTGAAAGGGACATTTCTAGTCTAGCAGACTGAAAAAATGCCAGGGATTTGCCTGTGGGAAATTAGCATGATCCAGAGAAAACTTCAAGGTTCTAAGTAAATTAGTAGGTCAAAGACTAATTATTCACTTAGTTCAAAACAGTGCCCAAATGCAGTTTCATATTAGAATAAAAACTGTGTCAGACAGTATGGAGAAGCTGACTGTCTACTGACATACTGGAGCAAGTGTTACATATTTTACAGATAAGAACAAAGCCTTTTTCCCATCTTAAAGGGATTTTGATCGGAAACAAAACTAAATAAAGAAAAGAGCCCAACACACTAAAGAAACAGAATGTTTATTTCAGTCATACCTTGTACATTTCTTCCCAGCAAAAGTATTCATAGACTTGGCACCACCTTTTTCATAGAATTAACACTGCATTTTACTGATGCTTTCACAAAAAAGTTAGTTGCATTTATTTACTGACAACAATTTTGCTTCACTTCAGCAGAATAATTATCTTCTTTCACTTTAACAGAATAATTACTTAAATAAATATATTACTTATATAAATATAAATATATTATACCAACATATTTCAGGGGCCTATATTTTGCATGGGTGCGTGTGCATAAATACAAATCTTAAGCAAACAACAAGAGCAAAAGGAGGTTTGTTTTCGGAAGAGAGAGGTAAAGAAAACTGCAAAACATTCTTAATAGAAATCTTGTCCTCAAATATTTGTTTAAAATTATTTATTTATAACACATTAGTACTTAAGCACGGGAAGAATTTCCAAAGTAGTCAACAGGCATTATGTCAGTGTAAACCAATGAACTCTTCTCCCCACAACTTTTGGAATCAGTTCCTCCAAACTCAGAAGCAACTTAAAGGAAAGATGAAATTTAATCAGGACTAAATATGGCCAATATTCAACTATGGCAAACTTGAGCTGCCACATTTTGATGTGATATTTGCCCAGCATAAGGTAATTTTTCACACAGGAGAAAGACTTTAGACACTCCTAATACTTCCCAACACAAATTAAGCTCCCGTCCATCTCATTCCACGGCACATTTGTACAAGTACTGATTGCAACACTACCTTGAGAGCACATTAAAAAAACCAAAACAAAACTAAAAACCAAACACACACACAAAAAAAACCAAACAACAACAACAAAACAACTACAAAACCCCATCACGTTTCAAAAAAAAATGCAAACTTTTAATGTTTACAATTATTTAAATAGAAGTGGATTACTTTATAATCTGAATGGCCTCAGTATCCAAAATCTGTTCGATTGCATAGGCAAAGCATCATTTTTTGCTTTTTCAATTTAAAGATCTGTTGTATATGAGAGGACTGATCTAATGAGTTATTTGAATAAATAAACAAAAATGACCCTTTTCTACAACCAACAACTCTGTTCTACCATTAGAAGTGGTTACATTTCCACCCAAGATCTCAGACCAGATGCAGAAATAAACTGCATAAGCAAGATAATCATTCCACAAATGTTGACAGGAACCAAATATTGATGAAATTAAGGTCCTGCAAAATCAATAAAATAAACCAGATGATCATAGGCTGTATCCCTAATGATTACTGCTGCATAATCAATGAACACCTTCCTGGAATGACCCTGCTTGTAAGGAGTGCAGCAGAATGCCATCAGGCTGATCCATAAAGCTGGTAACGACTCACTCTCCTATCCAGTGGGAACACACCCCCAAGCCCTTTGAAGTGCTCCTGGGAAGATACAGAAAACAGAAGGAAAATTCCCTGTTATATATTTTTTATGGGCTGCCTAAGCAAGAGCCATGAAATTCAGACAGGAAAGCAGCCATGAAGGTTAGATGGGATTTTTTTTTCCCCCGCTGTATTTCTTTAACACTGCATGGTGTACATACGTCATTTAGAAAATTCACTGGAATAATTTGAAACTCATAGCATGTACTGCTGCAAGTAACTCATTTGGTAAGGAGTTGCAAGATGTTTTCTTCACCATTAGATGCCTTCTTCACAAATTAAAATCAGACTGTGTCATCACCCAAGACAGAACATGAGAACTCGCAGGACACAATAAACCTATGAGAATTACAATTACCATAGCAACTTTGCATTTTGATTTGCTGCTATTTTGTTGAATCAGCCAGCCTGGTTCTCAGAGCTGATTCCTGGTTACTATGGAAGACTGAAGCAGAAATTCACCTTCCTGGGGCAAGGGAGACAAGCAGCAGACAAGATGAAATGCTGCAGTCTGCAGAGCTTCACTTATTTAGGAGTCATTTATTTTAAATATCGTTTTCTGTAATTCCAGATAAGTGAGATAAATTATTAATATCACGAGAATAAAATCTTAAATAAAACTTACCTTTCAAATTAAGATTAATTTGCAAGTGAAAGATATTAAAATGAGCAAGTAAATATGAGCAAGAGCTCCTGAAACCTACAAAATGAAACAGCTTTGCCCAAGCATTTCAGAGGCCATTGTAAGATTATGTTTTTAATTTCAGTTTACTCACTGGCTAATACTAAATCTTTATTGCTGCTCTGTCATTTTTTTTTAAGTCACTGCCAGTATCATTTTACTTTGCATCAGAGTTGAGGGAATGAAAATATTAAAAACTCCCACTTCGTTACAGAATATTGGAGAAAAAAGTACAAATGGAAATATTAAAATCTTCACAATACTCTATTTTAAATATGCTATCTTAAACCCCACAATATATTACACACTTTCAAGAAAAACGGGTAAGTGCCTATTAGAGGATAAGCCAAAAATATGCATTTCCCACTTGTGAATTTTACAATTAAACCTTCATCATTTAAACAGCAAAAATAAATCAGTCAGCAGCAGCATCTTGACAAAATAAGACCATTTCTTATAGAGAATTTCCATGATTTGTCAAACCTACCCTCTAACAGCCACTATACTTGGACAGAAAGAATATTCCTGTATCCTTGCAGCATGAATAATCTTTTTATTCTTTTTTTAATCCTAATGGGTCAGGTACAGGATTTGTCTTGTGGAATTCCTAGTGGTGGCTTGTGAGTGCAATTAGCTGAAAAAAAACCTGTGCAATTTCAAACATGCCCTTAATTTGACAGAAGGAAGAAAAAAAAAAAAAAAACACAGGAAAACAAAGTAGCACCTGTTCAATCATGACATTTAATGCTGTGAAACCCTAGGACAGATACGCATCCACAGACTCTGTGGCATAACACACCCCACAAACCAGGAATTCAGACATCAGGGTATGTTACTCACTAATTGCAAAGGGCAACTACTGTTGCATTCAGAGATATTTTTCAATAGCAACCTGGTCACTACTCTTGTCTGAAAATACTTTTCTTCCCCTAAAGCTGCAATATCTCATACTACTCCTTCAAGAAGGATATTTGTCATGCTCCAGCAATGTCTGTCTTTCACCTGCAGGAAAAGATCCTCTAATCCCTTGGAAGAAGGCCACTAATATAAAGGCATATATGGAGAAAATAGAATTTAAAGTTTGCAGGACAACATTTCCTAAGGGTAGCTCTGTATGTGTGGAATGGGAATTTTTTATTGCAGGACTTAGGAAATCCATATAGCAGCAAGAAAACAAGAGCACCCAACAAGGTATAGTCTCTTTCATTTCAGAAATTTTCATTAAAGTGGTGTTTCATAAAGTGAATGATCAAAAATCACAAAACAACAAAGAATTCAACATTGGGTATCAGAAAAATGATTGCAGATTCCTACTTATTTTAAGCAAACTTTATTCCCCAGAGTTTAAAAAGGCTTAAAAAAAGAGAAAGTTCTGTCAAATCAGATCACAGGCTAAAGAAAAACAATGGAATCAGGACTGCACCACAACAGCGTGACTGCTGTGCCTCCATGGATGCCATCCAGGTGTCAGGGCTGAATATATCAATGATGCAGCCACTGCTGCTCGGAATCATTTCTGCCTGGCTCCGGCTGACCACCAGCTGAAGGGCTCCAGGAGGCAGCTGAAGCCCCAGCTGTGCTGTCCCCAGCACAAACACAAATCCTCCCTTCTCAGCAGGTGGCCCAAGCCCTGCTGGGAGTGACGGAAAAACAACTTAGCACCATGGAAACCTTTCTAGGCTGATGGAAATGGTTTTATTGACACCGAGGCTAAAAACAGGGCAGTGAACACTTTCTTCTTCCCCCCAGATACTCAAGATTCATTCAGTACCTCTGAGTATTGTGCCAGCTGGACTGGGGAGAAAACAAATCCACTCAAGTATTTCTGGGCCAATCTGTTCCATGAACACTGAAGAATCCAGCAGACAGACTTGTCAAGGGACAGGTTTTCTCTACTGTGCTTCAGAAAAAACACCCAACAACAACACAAAACGGGGAGAAGGAACCTGACAACTAATTAAGAGGCAAACAGCCATGAGAGATTCTTTTGCCCAATGCTGCATCCAAACCATGCAGGATCTCACAAATATTTTGCTGGGTCTCTGTTCTGCTGAATCTAATTAGAGGATTTTCTCAACATCCCGTAATCCAAAGAAAATCTCTGCTGCAGCCCAATGAGAGTAAGTTTTCTCCTTTGCTCCCAGAAACAATGGAATAAGCTCCTGTGATATTTATCACAACACATAATTCATGTTATTAACAGCTTTTATTGTTCCAAACACACAATCTACCAAAATCCTGCATTTACCCAACATAAAACTACTCATTTCTCCTGTTCAGCCACTTAATGAAATGATTCAAAACAGAGGAAAAATATTTTCCACAATTACATGAAAAAAAATTTTTTAATTCCATTAGAGTCTATAATAGGTGGAGAGGGCAAGCATGTCCATCTTCATTCCAGCAAAATGGCCAATATTTTCAAATATCTTGACATCATTGACCTTCTCTCCAGTTTAGCTCACATTAGCTCATACAAATTATCAACCAGATTTGCCACCTCACAGAAAATAACTTCCATGAGAACGTTCCAACCAGTTTCGTTTGGGAGCCTTGCCTGTGTAGAGACATTAATAATAAATAGATTTGGTGCCTTGCCAAGTTTCATAACCATGCCACACACTAGTACCTATTTCAGCACACTGAGCCAACTGCATGCATCATATTTATGAAACAGCCCCAAATCTGCAGCAGAGGATGGAACCCCACTTTGTTCCAATTTGCATGCCTTAGGGGAAAGCAGATGAAAGACACGAGCCTTGTTTAACCTTGCAAAGGAAAGGCTTCGGGGGCCTCGAACAGCAGCCTCCCCACAGCCAGGCTCTTACCAGGAATAAAGGGCCAAGAGCTCTGTCCAGATGCATGGCAGGGCAATGAAGGGCAGGTCACCATTGCAGGGCAGGATCTGACTGGACATGAAGGATTTTCTTTTCTCTCTAAGGATAAACAATCATTGGAATAGGCTGTCCAGAGAGCTTCCCCAATCCTGAAGCCTTTCATGGGCTGACAGGAAAGAGCTCCCAGGTCTTAATTCAATGCCAACCCTGCTTTAAGAATGCCCTTGATGGCGCCTCCAGCCTAAACACCCACCCAGTTCCAGATCCTCAGTTACTCTCAAATCACAGAAAAAAAAAAAAAAACCAACAAGTATCATCTTCACTTGGTTGGTTTATTTCAGCTGCTAATTTTAATACATTTAGCAAATCTGTCTGAAAGTTTTACCAGTAGTACAATATCCTATGATAATTTGGGGCTCACAACCTGATGCAAATCCCATGCTTCATTATGGAAAGAGGGTGAAAAGATATACTTTATATTGCAAGGCCTTACTCAATAACACTTGCAGTAAATGAAAATAGCAATGACTCTGAAAGTAAAATCAGTTTGAGTAATGAAAGGATTGCTCAGACCCGAAACTAAAATAACCTGCAACACAAACCCTGAAAGCTACGTGCGTACTCCAGTGGCAAAGTTCAAGCATTGAATACAGGCAGAAGATTCATGAGAAATAAAAAAAATAAATACGTGAAATACAAGAAAACATTTCTGAAGAGGCAGATGAAGTATTAGGGACCATACTGCAAGAAACAAAAACACCCAAACAAACTAAACCCACCTAAATTCAGCTCTTTCCTCCAAAATAAGCTGCATCATAATGAGTCAGTGCTCAAATTGATCTGCCTATAACCACACTGTGTTTAGCAAAAGCACCCAAGCCAACACTCAAGAGACACAGGGTGACATCCTCATTAATCCAACAACACCCCACAGACCTGAGAGCACTTTTGGGGTGCAGTGGTCACATCAATAATGACTTTCAACCACAGTGTGCTGGGGACATGCTGAGGTGGCCCTGAGATCCTGCTTTTCTGTCTCATGACCTCCTGCACATGGCTCAATGCATGCCTCACACTCGTACCTATAAGCACTGCATCATGCTCAACACAGACAAAAACCCCCAGCATTCCCGGCCACAGCTCTCGTGCAGCTTAACTTGCTACAGGTGCCAGTAGTTCAGGTAAGACCCACACCGGATTTTTGAAAAGGGGACAAGGAAAATCAGAGGGTAGAGGGGCAAAATTGTTTTTTGCTCTCTAACCTACCACAAGGCACAATTTACTTCATGTAATCTCAAAGAGAGGCCACCTCTTGCCTCTTTTCTTGGTAGAACTGCAGTTCCTTGCGTACCTGGCACTACCAACAGTTAATGCAGAATGCTGAAGAAAGGGTCATGTGGAAAGTCCAGCAGGAGGAGCTGACCCTGTATCCCATTCTCCTGCTACTGTCTGATTTCCACATTGTGACAACTGTGCCCTGCAGTCTGACTTCTTTCAGACAGCAGAGACTCTCTTTGAGTCCACGTGATGAAGCATAAGCAGGGAAGAGAAGGAAGGACAAGAAATTGAGGGGAAAGAAGAAGGGTTCATGCCTGCCCTTGGTCAGACTTAGGGAGCTCATGGATGCAGACAGGCAAGACCAGCACTCCAGGCCTGTCCACCCCAGCAGGGCACACAGGATGGCTTCCAGGAGCTACAGCAGACAAGGCCACACATCACTGGGGTGATGCCATGCAAGTACCATGAGCTGCAGACCTGCCACTGTGGTGTTTACAAGCATGCACAGTGTGCTTACAGTCAGAGGGCACGCAGGGCCACTTGGAAAGTTAGGGCAGCTGCTCCAGCTGAGACAGGAGGAGGCTTCTTCACATCCTCTACAAACAACGGGCAGCAGCTTGTGAAGTTCACTGCACATGATTTTTTACTGGACAGAACTGCTGGTGCACACATTAGCCCTGCACTCTGGCTGAGAAGCTGTGTTAAGGTAAGTGGTGCTTTGGAGGCCACTCCACACCCAGGACTGTCCTTGTTGATGCTGATCTAGTCACAAGAACCTGCTCACACTGCAGTCCATGTGTGCTCTCTCACATGGAAGATCTGAGAGGTATTCCTTCCTGACCTAAGTCCCCCCAAATGACAGCAAACTGCCCCAGTGTTACCCTCTGTACAGACTGTGTCTGGGCTAGATGTGAAAGGGAAATGTGCTCCGTGCTGCAGCCTCAGAGTTTGGAAAGAGTGCCCTTTCCCAGGAACCCAGCTCTTCTGCTGAATGCATCTGGAATGCCAATTCCAACTGAAAAGATGAGTCCATCTTGAGTGAAATCTGCCCTGCTACACACCAGGCTTAGGGACCTCTGCAGGATGAATTCATTCTCTCCAGCTTTCTAACCCCGAATTCCCTAGCACAGGTTCTCTCAGGCAATACGCCTCCCCTACTGCTGGCTGTAAAGCTGTGCACCCTCACGCCCTCCCCTCAAATGCGTGCTGGCAGGAAAGGTGTTCCCAAAGCTCTTGTTTTCTGCTACAGCTAGTGCTGGAGAAGCAAGGCAACAAGTGTAACAACTGCTTTGCAGCCTGCTGGATACAACTTCCTGCAGCCCTGCCTGGAAGGTGACAGTGGCAGCTTAAGAGCACGCAGGAGCTGTGCTGGAACACCCCTGGAAAGCCGGGATTAGGCAGGAGGAACCAGACCTGCTGGTTTCAACCTTCTGAACACAGAAAAGTTAAATATGAGAGTACACTAACTCTGATGGTTCAAGGGAAGTGGTTGATCACAGAACCTGGGTGCTCCTACAGCACCCCAGATGCAAAACCTATGAATCAGAAATTAGAACACAGTATCAGGAGTAATAAAGAGGCCACATTTGCTCTGTCACATTGTGCCTCAAGTCCCCATTCATTACAGAAGGATACAGTGATGTAAAAATATGCAACTTTCAAGACAACAAAGTAACCTGTGCTGTTTTGCTAAGTTTGACACGCCAAGAATTAAGTTTATTTTGAATAAACTTTCCTCTCAGATCTTTGCCTGTGTCTTCAAAGACTTCATCTACAGAGCTAGTTCACAGAGAAAGCATGCTACAGATCCCCAGTGACCCAGATAGCAGCTGCATTCCAAATTCTCAACCTGCCTTTCTCGCAGCCTGACAATAATTCTGTGAATGTTTTTACATAGCAATTGGCCTTTGATGGTGTACTTTCTGCCAACAGATTGTCAAGAAGCAAACTTTAGCAAAACAAATAAGAACTGCAAAAACTACCACCTTGCAATAGGTATCTTCCTGCCATCATTAATCCCTGGTTTCCTGCCACTTCTGACCATGTTACCATGGGCCCTGATTCCATGAGTGCTAAAACACATTGTCTCTCTCAGCTCTTTACAGTGAAAGCTACTGTCAAGGCAAGTTTCTGGAAATCAAGCCTTCTGAAGTATAGAGCATGATGCTGTATAATGTATTACAGGCTTCAACGAATGCAAGCTTTCAGCTCAGGAGGGATGTCTTACTCTTCAGAACTCCTCAGTACCCCTGTGTTTATGCAGATTCTCTTCCTGAAAAAAAAAAAAAACCAAACAGTACATATTTTTTTCATGTGTGCTTTACCATGAAAAACCCCAAACTCCTCTTTTTCTTGTATTATCAACTGAGTGACCTAAATCGTGGAGCACGTGCATCTACGAATATTTCTTTTTCCCTATTCATTCCCATTTCAAACTGCAGATGCTTTATCCCCTCTCAGTGTCCTAATGCCCTCAGTGATATTTTGTTGCATTACTAAGTCTTAGAACAGCACAGAAAGCTCAAACACTTAAGAACATCATCTCCAATAAATCGAGACAAGTCTACGTCTTACATTCTTTCTCACCTAGCTGAGAAGCCATTATTGTAAATACCAGGGGCTGGGAATCCTGAGAAAAATGAACAGCAAATCAAAGACCATTTTCTGAGCTTATTTCTAGAGGTGGTTACCTTGCTTGCACTGAACCATTTGGCTGGAGTGTGCACGTAACACTTCTGACTTGAAAATAAACCTTTCCCCTGACGCCAGTAATGTTCCAGTGTCTACAGGACACGAGGGCTGTGTTGCTGCTTGTACAAAACAAATAATGCCAGTTCTGATCACAAGTCTCTACTCAGACAGCCCTGTCTTCTTGAGCAGGAACTGTAGCCTACATAATTGCTGAGCCATGAACAGGGCTTACTGGAATGCTAAAAATCTCCCACACAGCTTTTAATTCCTCATTCATTTTCTTGGGGTATCTGACTGCAACAAAAGCTCCAAAACAATACTGGATTTATTGCTGCCATACTAATCCCCAATCCAGTGACTTTGGAGACAGTAAACCATAAAGATTGTTCCATCAAGTGACAAACAAGCCAGTCACACTACACCATGGGGTTTTTAAAGTGCATTATTATGTATTATTGCTCAAATTCAAACCCAGATAAACATAACGAGATATCAGAACCAAATGCTATTCTAAATACCTAAGTATTAACTATGCACCAATATACAAGTCATTAGGAAAAATATTCAACAGCAAAAAAACATGTAACACCACGATTTAAGAAAGCAGTAAGTCACACACGTTCTTGTTCTGGAGAAATTTTTCTCTTCCAGTATCTCAAATAAAAAAGGAAGCATGAGAAAGTTTCCTCCTTCTTGAATGATTAGGAAGAATAAGACAACACACAAAAGAGTTTAAGAAACTCTGAACCAGGAATGACTTGTCTACAACATGGCTTCACATTAGGCAGCCACTCACCATCACATGCAGGCAGACAGTGCTGAGAAATGGGCTCAGAAAACAATTCCACAGGCAGCACCCAGACAGTGAATTTGTCTCCAGCAGGTAAAAAAAGTAATCTCTAATTTTCCTTTGGGTTTGTCAACAATCACATAGTTATGTCATCTGTCTCAACTAACAGGGGTTTGTGTATTACCAAATAAATACACATGGCAATTCCAATTCCCCCCTCTCCTTTGTTCAGCACCACTGTTAGCTGCTACAGCTTTTGAATTTCACCCCACAGAACCAAGCTAATCTCCCCATTGCATGTAAAGCCATCTGCCTAAAAAACAAAAAAAACCCCAAACAAACAAAACAAAAACCAAAAAAACCAACCAACCAAACCAAAAAAAACAAACCACCAAACCAAAATAAACTCCTTTTCCCCCTGAATTCTGGAATGAGAGGCAGATTGGGCATTGTTTATAACAAATAACAGGGCAAGGTTTTTCTTGTTCATGCTGAGATTACAAAAGGTACAGGGGCTACCCACACTTGAAGAAGGCACCTATTTCAAAACATAGTTCAAGTCTAATTTAACGTCTCAACCTGGTAAAAAAATGCCAGCATGAAGATGCTGTATGTCACCCCGTGTAAAGTGACAGTTCCCACTGACACAGCTGCTTTTTCTGCAGGAGCATGTTGTTCATTCAGTACATGTCAGATCTGCCACAGAGCTGATGCAGATAACTATCACTTATTCAATTAGTGGGCTCTGCTGTATTTATAGCACAATATCTGCATTATAAAGAGAATAATAATGCCCCACATCAGGATACCCCAAGTCTCACAAACATTAAAGAATGTAATTCTCAGCTCCTATAAAGAACGCAGCTCAATAAAGATAAAGAAAAGGGAACATGGAAAACAAAACCAGATTTGCCTGGATCAGAGCCAAGACTATAATTCACTGAATTCTGTGCTGAAGCCCACTGACCTCAATGATGAATATCTGAAGCTCCCAATGGCTTCTGTTCAATTGCTCCTGCACACCAGAGCCCAGATTTCTAAACTGACACATGGAAAATGCAAAAAATCACTATGAATAAGGAAGAACTAAGGCAGCAATCCACTCCAGCAATCACCACCCTAACCAGAGAGGGCTGTCTCTCTCTCTCTCCAATTTTTTTTATTATCTTTTTTAATTTGGAAGAATGTCTGTATCTGTGAGATGAGTCAGAATACCCCCATGAACTGGGTCCCTCCTGTATGTGTTCTCTGCCTTGTTAAAGAATTTACTTATTTCTCTTGGCAGTGGTTAAGTTTGCTGTTGTATTTGGGGGAAAAGAAAGAGATAAACACAAAACCCTTCTCAGTCATGATGTGCCACTACCTTCTCAGTGCTGCACTTGCATGTCAGCACAGAGTGTGCACCCCAGACACTACACACAGCTGTGCTGACTTCAGCATCTCCCCTCAGACAGCACCATAATTACCCTGGCAGGAGTCAGTTAATCCGGGAGGGAATTGATCTGTAAAACGGTATAATGAGCTTCGACAGAACAGGGCCATCGATACAGGAACAAACGTCAAATGCCAGCAGGCTGTGAACTCCAGCCCCAGCTCTGCGCCCTCCCCAGCCAGGGAGGATGAGCCCCCTCGGCTGCAGCAGCGCTGGGGTCACAAACAGCCTGCACAAACCCAAACTCAGCCAGACTCCTCCTGGCCTGCAGAAGCCACTGCCTGCCTGGCAGCTCCCAGCGCAGGACCTGCAGCTGCAGGAGTGGTCTCCTCAGAGCACTGCCCCGGGGGATTGCTCTGCTGCCAGTCTTCTGCTGGAAAGGCAGCAGCCATTTATCCTGCCTACCTGTCAGCTGTAAACCGTCAAATGATAATTTCACATAAAAGGGCATTAGTATGCGTTGTATATACATCTGGAGTCACGTTCTCCTTCAAGAAAATGTCAAGAATGTCAATAAAGCAAAATTACTTACATGCTTTACTGAAATACCACACGAAAAACAAAGGTGCTTAGTAGCCTCTTCAGAATAATAAAAGTTTCAGAGCAGTAATTAGCTATCTTTTTCAAAGACTACCATTGGCTTTTTTCAGTTTTTATAAAAGAAAAAAATTAATCAAGATCATTTAGAAATCCAGCCCACAAGTGAAATAAATCTTTAACTGTATTTAAGCATAACATAAACAAATGCTGACCAACAACTCAAATGATAATTTTCAACATTCATAAATTGAGACTGATCGTGAAAGCTGTGGACTCCAGGTCACTTTCTGGACTTTCATACCTCAAAACCTATGATGCCAAATGACCAAATAAAAGAAAGCAGCAAGAGCTGGGCACGTGGGTCTGCAACAACAACAGCAAGCCAACAGAACATCAAAATGTTAGATACCAACAAAGACCTTGGCCAGGGCTGAAGGAGATGAGGTAACAGAGCTTCTTGAAAAGAAATCAATACCTGAAACCAAAGACGATCATTGAATTAGAAAAACTGTCCTTTTTTTTTTTTTTTTTGCCACTCAATTTTTAATGAGCAAAATGTTCACTGCCCAAGTCAGAAATGCTGCCAATGCCTTTTAAGTGGTGTTTGCTGGTGATTAATGGTATATTCTACTAAAAGTAGGATAAGAAGCAAACTAATGAAAAATCATCAGTGAAAATGAAAAAACAAGGAACAAGATGTTCATCAAATGCCGTTCTTCAAAATGCTACAGTTTTAATGTTTGGAAAATAATAAAAAACACAAACCCACACAAAAAAGTCCTGAAGAGCAAATCAAGGCATTTTAAAAGTATATATGGAAAAATTTAAGACTGTTCACCTTCTGTCAAATCTAGTTACTTGTCCTACATCTTAAAGAAGTTGCAAGCAAATACTGTAATTTAATATCTTTGTTTACACTTCCTAATTAACAAATATATTTCGGCAGCTTTGTAAATTGGCCTCAATTCAGGAAAATATTAACCATCTGCCTAAAACTAAGCACATTTTATACCTTCCTGAAGTCAACTGGAAACAGAAGCACGCCTATATGCTAAAAATGAAACATATGCTCCAGCGATATGCCGAAATGGAGCCTTGGTATTAAAAGGTCTTAAATAATTCATGTTTGAAACCATCTTGGAATTCTTTGGTGAAAGGCAATATGTTAAGAAAAATATTGGGTTTATCCTCAGTTGAGCCACTAAACTTCAGACTATGCACATATTTTTTTAAACCAGATGACAGTACAGACACCTCATCATTTGCTCTGGTTCTGCAAAGGGGTACCCTCAAATATTTGACTGCAAGACTAAGGCCTGAAGCTGAAATAAGCACATTATTTTTGTGGTCGTGGATAAGCAATGTGTCATCCATTCTGCAGAGGGGATGTAAAAACTAACGAGCTCAGCAGCCCCATCACTCATTTGACAGGCTCAAGATGCTCGCACACGATTCAGCTGGTTTATTTTTAAAGTGGTACAAATATACACAGAAATAAATACGCGTCTATGATACATATATATATAGATAGATAGATTTATATTCCACGGACGCTCGGCCATCTCCCAGCGGCGATTCCTGCCAGTCTACAGGAACCCCTGGAGCCCCGCTAGGCAAGCCCAGGCTGCGGGCGCCCGAGGGCGCACCCCGGTGCGGGTCAGTGCCCGCTCCCCGGGCGCTCCGGCCATCCCGGCCGCAGACCCGCAGGCTCCAGACACGGATCCCGCTCCAGCCGAAACGCAGCCGCCCGTTCTGGGGTCCGGGACCGCCGCCCGCCCTCCGCACGGCGGAGCAGAGCCCGGGGGCCGCGAGGAGCCATCCCGCAGGGGAGGGGGGAGGTGGGTGCAGGGGAGGGCTCGGCACCTGATGCCGCGGCGGGGGCACCCCCGGGGGCAGCGAGGAGCCATCCCGCCGGGGAGGAGGGAGGTGGGTGCAGGGGAGGGCTCGGTACCTGATGCCGCGGCGGGGGCGGCCCCGGGCAGCGCCGCTCGCTGCTGCTGCTGCTGCTGCTGCGGGCGGGCGGCGGC
>WEKY01057659.1:65679-79585 GCA_013390045.1 Picathartes gymnocephalus | reverse complement strand
GGACGTGCCGGGGCGGAGCCGGGGCGGGGCGGAGCGGGGCCGCCTCCCCGAGGTGCCGGGGACATGGTCCCGCCGAGGCGGCAGCGCTCGCATCGGCCCCCGCGCTCGTTGCCAGCAGCGCCTGACGGGGCTGGAAAAGAGCTCCGAGGTCAGCGAGTCCAACCTGTGACCCAACAGCACCGTGTCAACCAGCCCATGGCACCGAGCGCCACGTCCAGGCTTTCCTTAAACACCTGCAGGGACGGCGACGCCACCACGTCCCTAGGCAGCCCGCTCCAACGTCTGATCACCCTTTCTGTGAAGAAACTCTGCCTAATATCCAAAGTAAACCTCCCCTGGCACACCTTAGGACTGTGTCCTCTCGTCCTGTCACTGATGGCTTGGGAGCAGAGCCCGACACCCACCTGGCTGCACGTTCCTTTCAGGGAGATAGAGCCATAAGGTCTCCCCCGGGCCACCTTTTCTCCAGAATAAACACACCTAGCTCCCTCAACTGCTCCTCACCGCACTTGTACTCTAGATCTTTCACCAGCTCTGTTGCCCTTCGCTGGACTCATGCACACACATTCCAATTTTGCTAAGGTGCATCCTTAATTCTAAAAAAACATGTCCAGGAGAGCTAAAAATTTTTATTCTCTATACTGTTTATCAGTGTAATGTTTGCTATCAGGAACTGCTAGTAGGAGTAAACACGTACATAAGGCAAAGAGATGCCTGTGTGTAGAATCAAAGCTTTAGGAGATGCAAATGTTGTTTTAAAGATTGTCACAGTGGCTGGAGCACAGGCCTGATGAGGAGGGGCTGAGGGAGCTGGATGTGTAGACACAGCCCAGGGTGGGGTAATGGAAAAACCACTGCAGTTGTTTGCAGCAGATAAGGCTGAAAAATCCCCAAAACCTGAGGAAAGGCAGCAGATCCAGACAAACCAAACGGACCCAGAGCGGGCAGCCACCTGCATGGCTGAGAGCTGAGCACACACTGGGATCACCCCACAGGCATCTCACACTGCTGTGGGTGCCATGATCTCAGTGAGGCCAGCATCCCATTCACTGTAAGCACTTACAGAACGGGGTAATACTAAATTTTCAGTCTACGTTGAAAGAGGGAAGAGAAACTTCTTTGAAAAGTATAAAATTACTTGAATTGCCTTTTAACAAAACGAAGATCAGCCAAATAAAAGGTTTATTTTAGACAGTATGAAATACTAGGCCAAATCGTGTAGTTTTCAGATAGCAGAAAATTTGTTCACTGAAGGAGAAACAAGGGAATAGAGTTACAAACTATAGCGGGGTATACATTTCCCCATACTGAAAGGAAGAACTAACAGGTTACTGTGCGTATTTTCAACACAGCTCTTATAAAATCTGAAGAAAATCTAATATATTTTTCCTTATGCTTCCATGTCATTCTATACAGTACAATGTAATTAATTCATTGCCATCAACAACGACTTGAAATAGGTTTGGGATTGACATAGAAAATACGATTTGCTTTCATTGCAGTTGCTGATAGTTCATTGGCACCAGTTTGGAACAGTCACTGCTCGCTGGCTAATGCTGCAGTGGGAAATGCACATTCTCCTCAGCAGGTACTTCTCAATGCTTTGCTTTTTTGTCAATCTCTTTTTTCTTCATCAGCACCCAAAAAACCTTTGCCTTGAAAACATGATTTTATTTGACAGGACCTTGCTTGAAAGAAAGCAAAGGAACACAAAAACCATACAAATAAAACAACCTTTTTTTTGGTGTGAAACTCCTCCAGCAGGTCATAAAGAAATTCTCTTTTTAGTTTAGCAGACATGCCTCACTGCCTATTTGCTTAATTAACATCCTCTCACCCGGTTTCCTATTTCAACCTTCTATGTGGGCATTGCAAAGGAAAATCGTCTGTTCCTGCACAGCCACTCTTAGAGCTGAATTCATTCTGAATTCCCTGCAACCCTGTGTGGTCTGAGGTGGAAGAAAGGGGCCTACAGAAAACTTGCTGCTCCTGCTGTGAGCTTCCTTTGTTCAGGAATTTGTCTGGTTATTGAGGGTGTGGCATTGAGAAAGGGTGGATCACAAATTCATTTCCAAATGTTTGTAGACGTGAGCTTTTAACAGGATATAAATTATTTGGAGAGGAATAGTTGAAACAACTAGGCAGCTGGAACACTTTAAGTTAATGTTGATGATATGAATATGCACAATTATTCGTTTATAAAGTTCTGGGGGGAAAAGAATCTGTTAAATGTGTGACAAAAGCTTTCTTGAAAATGGCTCCAAAAGGGGAATAACATATGTGGAAATTAATTATCTGAACTACATTTAGAGAAATTACTAAGAAAAATTAGGGTACAGAATAACATTCATTTCAGCAAAAATCTAATCACAGTCAGGATTATGTCTTCTTAAACAAAATTTCTTCGAAGAGATGAAAGCTGTTAGTAATTTATTTCAACTACCTGAGTATTTCCTTGAGGAATTGTGTCCAGCAGTAACTCCTGCAGTCTTTAAAGGTTGCTATGCACTCTTCATACTGTAAACAAATTACAACTATTTTCATCAACCACTGAATGTGGCATCTGCTGTTCTGCCAGTGCAGAAAAGTGTGTGCACAAATGACACAGAAATGTCAATCTATATGGACTCTGCAAAGCTCTCTCAAAAGCAGTACGACACAGGCCTGGTCTGAATGTGAAATTAAAAACACTAATAATGGGGTATTTTACTGTCAATACTCTTCTGCTTCTCACATTTGCAAGGCCGGTGTTGTGATTTTGTGTCCTGCAAACTTAGTCTTTGGCATGTCCTGTGAGTTTGTCAGCAGGGGTAATAATTCAGCACCAAACTTTCAGGAGGTTTTTCAGAAAGATGCCGTAGAAGAGATTGATTGTGAAATACCTTGTGAGAAGATGGGCAGCTGACAGCACTAACCCTAATTCTTTATGTATATCAGACAATATATTGATGAGAAGTTCCTTTAAACACTTTTTCAAAGTATTTCCAATTGTTCACCTTGTTCTTGAGAATGCCTGAACTGGCAACTTAAAATATTAATGTACTAATATGCAATAAAGTATTAATATATTAGTAATTGATTTACACATTAACTAATGATCAAAGCACACAAAAAAGTATCATACAGGGGTGCAAAGAGTCCAAGTACAGCAGCACAGCCCCAGTGGAGTTGTGTAAATGCAAATGACCTTGAGACATGGACCATCATTTTATCTGAGGTGGCTATACCATAAGGTGGGAATTTGAAACACCACTCTGTTGCCTTGTTCCTGTAATGAGACAGCTGTTGTCACTAATTTCTCAATAATAATATATTAATTTGGAACTGCTAGGCAGATGCAGTGATACTACAGGTATCTATATTAAACAAGGTATATATTAAACAAGAACCGGGCCTGTGTTGGCTGCAGGGTGTATTGAACAAATGTTAAAAGACATGTTTTATCTGCTGTTCTAGAGTTTCTTACACACATTAGGTGTAGCTGCTGTGAGATCAGTGGAAGCTGTTAATTAAACCACAAATATCAATTTTTCATCTTTTCCATCTCCTTTATTACTATTCTCTTTAGGTTAACAAATTCTCTACTAAGAAGTCAGGGAACTCACTAGTTTGGAGTTTTTCTAAAGTACAAGCACTAACATTTACTTCTCACTGTCTGTTTTATCAATAAAACATGCACATGTATGCCTTTATTGTGACACAAAATATTACTGTCACCCCACCCACACAGGTGAGTATGACTGATAATCAGAAAAAATGTAACACTAAGATAAAATTAGACTAATAATAAAACAAAAAAAAGAAATTCTAGCTCTCTGAGAATTTTCCTAACCAAAGGACAAGATGTCACCATTTTCTACAGCCATGGGGCAGCTATAAAAGCTAAAATATTTATTTCTGGTATGTAGAAATTTCTGTTGGAAATCAGTTTCTGGTGACAGAATATAGTCTGTGACTAGATAATTTTTCTTGCTTGTGATTACAAAATTTTTTGACTTAAGGTGCTACTTGAGGTGAGAACATTAAAGTTGTGTAAATGTGACCTTTTTGAATTTAGCATATAGTTGTGGAGTACAGACATGTGCTACGAAATATCTTCTAGTGAATTAAATGCATTTTAAAAAAATACACCTAAGAGAAAAAAGAACAAAAACAAACCTACAACAGTATTTCTGTTGATTAAGAGGTATTTTATTCCAAAATTCTAAATATCAGAATCAAATCAATACTTACATTTTTCATTTTACCCAATCATAGTATTTTGAAATTGTATATATACATAGAAAAATACAACCTAATAAAAACACTCAAATTTGCATTAGGATGAAAAGAATGAGTTAAAAAGCAAACCATAGCTTTAATAGCTATATATTTCATATCAGTACAAAATTACTGTGCCACAATACCCACTTTTTTGCACAATTTATAATTTAATACAAAATAAGGTGACTTCAAATGTATATTGCTCTTCTTAAATGTACCGAAGACCTTTGAAACAAGTTCATAGTAACTGAAAATATTCCCATTTATGCTGCAAGTATTTACTGCCTGACAAAGAAACATAAAATGCAGCTCTCTTGTTAGTATGTTAATTTTCTGCTTGTGCAAATAATGCTCTACTGATTTAATGCACGAGCAAACACAAAAAAAAGGCAAAAAAATTCCATTACGAAGAAATAAAATGTTACATTTGTGTCATGGCAAATACAGGTTTTCTTCATGGATTAGAAAAGCAAAACCTGTAAAAGCTTTTCTGAAGATGCACACGTTACGTGAAATCTTCCATTAATTTGCAAAAGCCAAGGGTCAAGTTATTCACCCTTAATGCAGCATATGTGGAGAAGGTCATTGCATGAAAGGTTAGATTTCCCGTGCTAAAATTCTGCACATTGGAAAAAAATAGACCTAAATACCACATGAAACAAGAACAGTACTACAGACTCAACCCCATTATTGTATAGTCTCTAGTCGAATTTCCCACAATGGATCTAAAGAAGGCGGTACCGGTGTTCTCAGGAACTCAGGAGTTAGTAATGGATACACTTTAGAATATACATCAAGGTGCACCCAATGTGGGCGATCAAAGACTTCCAGCCGCGCTCATCCGTCACCTCCCGCGAGCAGGCTGGCTCTGAAATGTCCTCACCGACGCTGAGCGCGCACAGCCAGCCAACGCCACGGCTCCAGCCAACAAAATCGGGAGGAGGACTTGGCAGGGAACCAGGTCAGACCATGCCATATGGCACGTGGGGGTTGGAGGCCAAAGATTGAGCGCCAGAGAGTTCAGATCCCGCTCACAGCCACCAGGAGTTACCAGAGCTCAGCAGTAATCCCCGCTGTGGGATCTGCTGTGGCAGGGGGGCACTGCCAACAGAGCACCAACAGCTCTGCACGTCTCAGAAACAAACCAAAATCATCTCTGTGCTGTAAGGCTCGTTTGGGCTCTGACACTGCCTTTTTTTTCTTTTTTTGATTCCCATTTTTCTTTAATAAAATACTTTTTTCCTGACTCATTAACAGCCAGCAGCATTGAACACAAAGAACCACATTCAAAGGGTCATGTTAATCTGGACCAAAGATTAAAAACTGCCTTGATTTTCACCAGGTTAATGCTGTTCTGCTGCTGGGAGCTTGTAGGAAAAAATACTGCAGGGCTCTGTCATGGTGACCAACAGCAAACCCTAATGCTGCAAAAATCCAAGTGCAGCAGGATTCCTTCAAATCACCAAGGGCATGCTGATTATAGCTGAAGTATTTTCAAAATGCCCTTTAAGACTATTTAGGTGTGGACACAAGTTTGGAAACAACTAAGTATTTAAAACCTTTGCTTGGAATAAATGTTGTATAAAGAAAGAGCATATGTAGTAAACTTTAGAAAGTTTCCTCAAGCATTATATGAATTAGAGATCAATGTGTAAATCAAGATTTAAAACAGAAAAAAACTTGACACTTGGCAAACAATGTTGGCAAGCTTCCTCAAAGATTTCAAATTATGTTGATAAATATAGCCCATATTTGACTTTACAATTCTGCTTAAGAAACAAAAGCTATTTCCACAATTTCATAGTTTCTTGAAAGACATGTAAACCTATAAATTAGGTTCCTTGCTTTACATTTTCTAAATATTGTCAAATATAATAATAGATAATATGCATTTTGTAATATAAATCACTTTTCAATATTGATCATGAGACGCCGCATTAATTGCAAAGTGGAGTACTTATTTCATATTTCATTATAAAAGATATAGCTCTTTAAAATGTTTTTATTGTCTAAATAATTACACAACTGTTGATTTTATATTCATAAAAAATCTGCTTCTGAAACATAGCTCTCAAAAGACTAATTCTCTGTTACTGTACTTGTATTTTTTAAGTTCTTCAACTATGCATATTATGCATATCAATGTTGACTTATAGGCATTAATTTCATTCTAAAATGCCTTTTTTAAAGTTTCTTTAAAAGCTTTAACATCATTCTGCAGTACTTGCTGTAAGAATACATCAATGCCTGTAAGTCACTATGAAATTTATACTGACAAGTACATGCATAATCTGGAATCTTATTGCTGAATCTAGAACATGCTATCAAAAGTTTCTTGCACCCCCATTCAGGAAAATATCCAGTTAGGATCTCCCTGAAAGACAAATGTTACTTTAAACTGAATTTGAGGTGTTACATCTATGGTCACTAAGTAACCTGTATACTCCATTTATATATGCTACTGTGGTCTTTTTAACCAAACTGGAAATTAGTGGACATGGGAGAAGCAACTATTTGCTTTCATTCTCCAGCAGAAGGCAAAAAATAAAAATCACTTAAATAACTCTTACTTTATGTAACTTCAAAAATGGAAGACACTTTCCATAGCTACAGTAGTTGTATCAATAAAATGTACCTTCTTATCCTAAAAATCAGCAAAATGAGAGTTTCCAGTTGCCACAGTAAAATCAGGATGCAGTTAGCACTGACATTAACAATGCTATGGTATCCCATCCGTGTGAGCAGGAGGGATCTTGACCATGCTTTTTTTAAATACTCTTTTTCATCTCGTAATAACACCTACACGTGCAAGTAGTCTAATAAATTTCAAGTCACCATGGAGTGTACATGTAATGAAAGCACACATGTAGGAATTAGAGCTATAATCTATCTGGCAGTCTCTTAAACCTCTTACCCTGCTAAGATTAAGAGTGGGTAAAACCAATCTCCTTGCACAGAGATAATCAGCTGACAAAGTGTGTGAACCACAAGCCCATGTAGGTAACTGAAAATGCTGTTCTGTCAAAGTCACATTTTGAGGCCACGATCAAAGCCTGACTCCTGATTCTCTACTACTCTACTAGTAACAATACTAAAAGACAGAAATAAAACATTGGCCCCACTGAAGACCTTGAAAGTCCAGTGAAAGCAGAATTATGCCCTCTACCCTTTCAGGTAAACTAATTTTATCTAAACAAACTGTCTAAAGCCAACCCATGTAAATGGATAAATATGCAAGCCTATATCTGATGAACTTACTGGCGCCCCCAGACTGTGCTGTCTCCCTTAAGGACTCAGATGCCATCAAGGATCAGCAAGTAAGAATGGATTTAACAAAAGCCATTGGTGGATTTTAGATCTCTGAAAGGATGCAGAAATAAGAGTTGAAACAAACCACTCATTTAAAAAAATTCTGGGTTTAGTGGGCACTGCTGTATTTGTGGGGGAGATGCAGCTATGAACAAAAGCCCCAAGGTACAAAACCAAACCAGAGATTTTGCCCTTTTAAGAGCTTGTCTACATAGAAATCTCACTGGTGTAAGTACAGTAGAAGTCTTCCTTTGTGTACCTGGCTGCATACAGGGAGTTTACACTGTAATTTATTCCCTTTTCGGAAAAGAGAATAAGCACATCTCACAGAAGGCACCTCAGCAATAGTTTAAGTATGTCCACTCTAGGATCTGTGCAACCTGTGGTTGCAAGCTGAACAACCCCCTGCTCTGCAGTCACTTGTCTACTGAAAAGCATAGACAATGCTCTTGTGCCAATCAGTGTAAGAAGCTTCATTTTACTACACCAATGGTGAGAGAAATAAGCTGAGAGTGATGTAAACCCGTGGCTTTAAACCACAGACCTTTTGGTAAGTTCCAAAAAGAACAACGAAACAAAATACTTAGTGTCTTTTCCGGCAATGAAATGCACTGAAGATAATGAAATGTCTTGTGGAATGAAACGTGCAGTGACTGAAACAATGAATTAATCAAATGAAACAAGCCAATGAAACAACGAATGGGTGAAATGAAACAAGAAAATCAACCTTTGCTTTTCGAACCCTTGTGCACTGCCAGCTCTTCCCTGCTTCGTTTGAGTCACTGTTCTCTCAGGGCAGGAGGTGAGGGAGGTGTGAGTGTGGCCAAAAATACTGGTGTAATCCAGATCCATGGATGTGGCTGGCAGAGAGCTTTGTCTAAATAGCCCCTGTGTCACTCCATCCTGCACCTGGGCATGGTCATGCAGAGAATGTGAGGATTAATAGCTTCCCTACAGTGCACCAGGTAACCTGTCACACAGTGTCCCTCCAGCGTTTTGCTAGAAACTGGAATAAAACCCAAGTAATGTACAGCCTTCACTTCAAGCCCCGTGGAAGTTTGACTTGTGGACATCAAGTGTTCTCTCAGACATGTCTGTTGGCAGCCACAGCCCAGCATCTTGTCCCTGGCAGTATATGAATGCATCCATGCTGCCAAGAACTTTGTGGAACACCTGGATCCTGCGCTGTGGAAACACACAGCGGAGCCTTGGCATCTTGGCCTGAATCTTTTCCCCAAGTCCCACAGAAAGTACAACAGCCCCAGACTTCTATCACTCACTTGGTGTTTGTAGGCTCAATCCCTACAGTAAGACACCCAGGACCTGGAGAACAGTATTTGTAAGGTCTAGAGGGAAACCACAAGACAGATGACTGAGTAGGCAGGGGAAGAGGTGTGCAGAACAGGTATCAGATGTGAATGATTCCACTGAATATTTCCTATTTCTTGAACAGGAGAAAAAATCATCACCAGAGCTAATGGGTAAAGAACATTCTTCAGTACTGTAAGACAAGCTACATTCATTTCTTTTGTGCAACTGACTTTCAAGAGCTAGGCAATGAAATGTAGTGTACTCCAACAAAAACCAGCTGAAACTAAACGTGTATTCCAGCAAGCACCTCTGGAGGCCGTTGGCTCCAAGAGCAAATGCAGAATCCGTGTAGCAATTCATGGAGAGTGAACCATGAACCAGAAAAGAGGATGTTTCCTGTGTCCCAGCAAGCGAAACCCCAGCACTACTGGGCTTTGCCACCCAGGGTCAGTGCAGGTGCGTTAGTGGCAGGCAGGAACGAATACGGGAGGGAGGGTTGAAGGGTGTTGCCCTTGTTTGGCATGTGCTGATGCCTGCCGAGACCAGCAGCTCTGCAGTGGTGAGTGTTTGCTCATGAAGGGGGAAGCCAGTATTTGTAACCAAGATGCAGGCAAGTGTACATTTCAGAACGTCTTACAGATAAAACTCTGCTTAAGCTTCTGATGTTCCTTCCCCATTCTCATGTGGTTGCAGCTGTTCTCTTTCCTGTTCTTCCTGAGGTGGCCTCACACGTTTGAAAAAGCCCATCTGTGAGTCAGAGAACAATTAAGAAATTGCACTGTGATTTGAAAAACATACACACATCCTTTCTCTTTCCTTCGTGATCAGATCTTAACTGATTAAGCCGTCTTTTCAATCCTACTCTCTTCCCTCATTTTTGACCTCCAAAGACAGTAAATATCAGTTGAAAAATTAAATTCAGCACTATCACAGACATGGTCTTTTATTCAGCTTCGTCCTGACAAAGCTGAAAAGCTTTTACGGTTATTCCAAAAACTTAACTGATCCAGATGATTAGGGGACCAAGGCATTTCTGCAAACCGCTGGTACTATGTGAAGCACTACATCACTAGTAGGGAGAAGCAAAGAATACAAAAAGCCCCAAACACAGTACTTACCCTGTACATGACAAACACAAGAACAGCCAGGAGCAGCAACCCCGCTAGGACGGCCAAAATTATAACCCACACTGGCACAGGCATGGGCTGGGGTTGAATGCCCCATGTAATATTTGTAGTAACCTAACAGAAAAACACAATAAATCACACTTGCACCACAGTGACATGCTGAGTTCATCCATACAGTTGAAATCTTGTAACCTTTATCCTATCATGATTATAATCTTAATCAAGTATAAATTACTTTTTCCCTCCAGTATGAGTTAAAAGCCATAGATTATTGGTGACATAAAGACTGCACTGACCTAAATTGAAAAGGATTTTAAAATTAAGTGATAACAGGGGGTTGGGGATTGTTTTGCCTGCATTTGCTTTTTTGCAGTAAGTGATAACATGGCAATAAGTCTTCTCTAATTCTTGATGATTTTCAGTAAAATTGTAGGAATCTGGAAAAATTTTGGAATTAGAGAAAAATAGTTAAGGGCTTTTCATCTTTTTTTTTTTTTTTCTTGAAAGGCAGTACTCTTTCAAACAAAAATTAAGCCCACAAGGCTTGGGAGAGAAAGTTAATAACAGGCATTAGAAACCATATTCAAAAATAAGTCAATCACAATCCTTTTCTACCTTTTCCTTAAGATCTCTTAATCTTATAATGCTTACCAAAAACTTTCAATTTGTCAGCCCAAACAAGCAGCCTATATCTTCCTTTTTGTTTGCACCCTGTCTCCTTTCCCTTTGAAACCCCCTGAGGCACAGAAGGCCTTTTTGTTCCACCCTCACACAGTGCTTCATATAATATAATAGAAGTTCATTATTCAGCCTCTTAATGCTACTACAGTTGAAAATAAATTTCAATTAAAATATTTCTCTAACAGCAATGGCATCAACAGAAACATGAGGACTGTTCACCATCATTTTTTCAATTTTCAATTAAGTCTTTCAAGCTACAAATACAGCCAACTCCAGTCTGTTTTACCCTCAATTGCACACGTACAACTGAAATAAATACATGAAACAAATAGCTGATAAAATTCAAATTATATCAAGCCATAAAAATGTTACTCAACAATAACTGTCTTTGCACTAATTTTGAAGTGATTGTATATGGTTAACTCAAGCTGGATGTAAATGACTTACTACTGTAGAATTGTGAATATCCTCAAAGGAAAGGTTCTTATAAGGAAACTCTATAACATTGAAAGAAGCAGATGATTTGAGAGAGTAGGAATGATTCTGATTTTCTTTCTGTGTAAAAAAAAAACAAAATTAGTATTGCATGTGGGTACAAAACTCACTTTTAATGTTTCAGAAACAGTGACAGAATATTCACAGTCACTCACATTCATGAAAGTTTGGGTCCAAAGGCGTGATTTTAAATACAATATTGCACTCTTTCCCCGTTCCAGGTGGCCAACTTGACAGACAATCTTTAGACAGTCAGCAGTTCCACAGCCCTGTGTATAAAAATAGGAAGGATTCCAAGTATGAAAATATTTGGGAAGTCATTAATGGCATTACTTTGCCCACATACCTACACTGGCAAAGTACCATAAACTATTAAAATACATTAAATAACCTCCAGTAGTGGATAATTACTTATAGTTCGCAGTTACAAAGACAGTGATATGGTAATACTTCCTATTACAGATTATTTCCAATCATGTTTAGAAAGGACAAGTCTTCCTTAGGTGTGTTTTTAAGGACTTATACCAGCACAGGATGTGCTGTCACCAGCTCAGTGCTGAGAGCTCACCAAGGTGTGCACGTCCCCCTCCACAGCAGCCAGATCCCTTCGGCTGACGCGGTGGTCACGGTGATCCTCCCTGCCAAGTGTTTCATTCCTGTCATCATCCTTGGAAGCAGACACCTAGGACACACCAAGGGAACCCAAACAACAGATTATTGCAGCCTTCAAGCTTAAGAAAACACCTACCTGCAAGTTTCTCTCTTTCTATCCTAGCTGTTCTTCAGACCCTGGCTGAAAATAAATCATTGCAAACTGTAGAGCAGAAGCACAGGAACTTTGTATTTATATATCCACTGAAGCTGCTTTTTGGTTATCAAAGATACACAAGTATTCTTTGTTGTTCTGTACACTGAGTATCTTCCCTCAGTCCTTTTTTGGTTCAAATTCTTCTTGAACTAACGTATTTATTTTCATTGCTTGTTCTAAACTATCCTAGAATTCAGCTCTCTACACTCAATTAAAATTGCCGGGTTTTATCTGGTGTTTCTTTGCCTAGTCCAGGCCAGAAAAAAGGAGTTTCTTCCGCTCTGTACATTACATGTTTTGCTAGCAGTGATAGCTAACCCCTATTGCCCTTTGTGACCTTTGGATGAGGGCCTAGATAAATAAGCTAGTAATATATATATATATAAATACCATTTTCTTCCAAGAAACAAAATCCAGGAGATTTCAATAAACAGTCCAGAAGTGTCTGGTATATTTAGATTTTAGTTCATGAGCACATTCATTATAATTCTATTGCTTTGGACTTAGAATTCATATAGAACAGCCTTGAAGTTAAAAAAAAAAATAAAAAAAGAAAAGGGAAGAAAACCCCACAATAAAAAGAAATAAGACAAATTGATCTTTGAGTTGACAAATTTTGAGCTGCTGTTTACCTTTTATTTCACCTGCTATATACATTGACATGTACTGTGGAAAAGTGCAGACTTATTCCTCAGCCACAGATGAAAAACCTATCTCAGTTTCTCATATTCCCAGGGATTTGGCTATTTCGAGTGTTTACAAAACAACCAAACATACTTCATTCCACTCCAAGGGAAAGTCCTGCTTACCTTAATTTTCAGTGGGTTGATTTCCATGTCAGAAGTGCAATTCATGGGACCATCAATTTCATACTGAACAATGTACAACAGCGTGTTGTTTTTATATTTGTAAGGCCACTGCAGAGTCATCATCACCTTGCTGAATGCACTTGGACCGTTGTTTCTCAGCTGATCATGAAAATAAAATTTACAGATGTAAAAAAAATAATGCTACTTTCTCTGTTAATGTGTATATAGTTGCTACTTTATATTTGAGCCACAAATGTGATACAACCACTACCCCCACGCCCCACCACTTATGGCAACAGCCATAAACTTTACCTAAAAGTGGTAAAACTTTTAACTATTATTATTCACACAGCTCTCTCGGTAAGTTTTGCTCAATTAAACAGTCTAGATTAAATCTGTGTTAATTCTTTCAAGGAAATTTTAAATACATAATTTTTTTTCACAGCAAAAGACTTCGGAGTAGTGAATCAGAACAGAGTACAATAATTTACAGCCATGAGCCATTTCCTGGGTTCGCATTACTTCAAGTGTTTTATCTAGATTTCAAAAGGCAAGAAAATAAAATATGTGTAGTTATGTGGGTAATCAACCCCTGTTACACTAATTGCAGGCATTCCAACCCTCCTTGGATACACCAGTTATTGGCCCAGCATTACAAAAATAAAATCACTCCTTACATGCAAGACAAAATAAATGAAAAAAATAATAATTTACTCCAGAGAAAAGCTACACCAAAAGATTTATTTTCATTTATCACAGATTCATGTCACTGAAATCAGTGGTAATTCCACACCTCATATATGTGCTGAACTAGAGGCCCAATATCGTCTTCTGTTTCAGGATGCTCCTTTGGCTGCCAGTTTGCAATAGGAAGGAATATGTGGTCAGGGGACGACACACTAAACAGCAGAGCAAAGGAGTTGTTATTAGCAAGTATGACACAATAAATGTAATTCTCTAGAACATCTAAAAAAAAAAAAAAATCAACATGCCACCATCTCCACTTCTCCATCTTCTAGAGAAAACCTGGAAGAACAGAAGTGATTTGAATATTAAATGTTCAGCTCTGTTTTCTGTATTAAAAGATGATAAGAGACACACGT
>WEKY01057659.1:29427-63719 GCA_013390045.1 Picathartes gymnocephalus | reverse complement strand
AAAAAAAAAAAAGTGCTTTTGGTCCACCACCGGGAAAACACAAAACAGCTGTATTTGTACTGTCCATTAAAAGCAACATAAAACTGCTTTGGGTAAAGACACCCCTAATGGCTACATTTTCAAACCTTAAACATCATCCCCAGAAGTTATAAATTCAGATTTACATATCCAATGTATATGAAAGTGCTGTGCTCCTCCAATAATTAACAGGAATGCTACTGTTTTGTTCCATTTAATTTTCAGGCTCTTTTAGGCTGGCTGCTGCAATGGTTCACTGCATGTTGCTGCTGTTCAGACCACCCCATGCATTGCCTGCCCTGAAACTCATCCTCTAAATACATAAAATTCTGGCTTTACAGCAGAAGGAATTCAGAGCTCAAACATCAGTATAAAGAGGGCTGCAAACCCAGAGTCATTCCGTGGCACTACAAGTGTCAGCAGAGCATAACGATACAATACAAATATTCTTATGTTCTTTCCTCTATTTTAGGAAATCTAATTCAGTGTGTTTATTTTTCAAGCAATTATGAGGCAAGGACAAGAGAATTAGAGCAGCCTGTTTACTGTGTGTGTCTTCTCCCAGGTGAATATGCAGAGGTTTCCATACCTTCGGATTTGCAGGTCAAACTTGACAGAGGTGTCCATCTCAGACTGCTGGTGCACGCTGAAACGCAGGCCAGCTAAGAGCTGGGGAAAAAAAATCACTGTGGTTCAGTTGGAAGCACAATAAAACACACCATAAAAGCTTCTTAATGCTCTCAGACTACCGTGAAATTGCTTGAGACTCGTGGTGATGAGAGAACACAGATTCAGAACTGGCAAATTAAAGTTGCCAGATTCATCCAGGCTGGAACTGTACTGCCCTCTCTTTAGATTACAGCCAAGGCATCACTGCCATAAAATACAAAATAAGGATTACATCATGCTCCCCACCCTTACTTCAGCCACTTCTACACATAATTGAGCCTCCCCAGGTGTTGCAAAAAGTATTGTAATCTAAAGAGCAGGGAACACATTGATGATTCAAAATTAATTCCCAAGGTTTGGTCTAAGTCAATTCATATTTGCTTTAACATCCGTGCAGCTCAGCCTGATATACTTCAAAAGACTTCGGAAATAGCATTTATTCATTTATACAAGATGGCTCTTGGAAGAAAAGCATCATGAAATTGTTATAATTGTAACTCATTTTCACTTCACTTCCTCAGAAAATAAGAGTTATTATGTCATATCACCTTAAAAGCTGCCAGGTCCCACTAATGATTTTTTAATTCTTCCAATTTCAGCTACATTTTGTGGAATTGTAGAGGTCTCAACTAGACAAAAATCTCTCTCCTTCTTAATGAAAGTAGGCAGAAAAGAGATGAACTAAGAGAAAGAAGTGTTATGAGCTAGCTCTTGACTATATACTATAAAACACATATCAGATAAATATAAAAAATTCATGAGGGACCAAAGTCCATTAATTCCACTATTTAATGAATAAGTCATTTTGAGTTGCGTCATGAAACTCATGAGCACTCCTTTCAGCCTTTAATTTAGCTGAAAAGTTGAAACCATCAACCGCTGTACTAACCAAACACGTAGGCAGTTAGACTTAATCTTGAATTCCTGTGAGAAAACTTCCTGCCCAAACACGACTGTGATTAAGGGAAATGCCACCTGCCCTCCTACCAGACACCTGCTGGACCAAACCTTACCTTAGTTCCTGCTTTCATGGGATTGCCCAGGTCACAAACCACCATGCGAGTCTGATTCTCTGTTTTGAAAGCACACGACAGTCTGGCTAAAGCCTGCAATAAACCAGAAAGAAATCCTAAGCAAGGAATGTTCATTCTTTACATCTGAACACCTGGATGAAGGTCTGGAGGGAAGTCCTAGATATGCTGCATTAATTTTAATATAATTTCTCAGCCATTACACAGTCAAGTACTAAAATTAAATAAAATCTGAGTACGGAAGTCTCCAAGGAGACAAATGTTTTTGATACAAGACAGATCTCTTTTCAAGGTTATAAAAGCAAGGGGCTTGGAAAAAACTGATCACTTTTCCAGTGCTTTGCTCTAAGACTGAAATAATAGAAACCACCACAGATTTCCACAGCAGCACCTGAAATATGACTCCTCAAAAACAACAGTGGGAATTTTACCTCGTTGTTACGAACAACTCCGATGAAATCTGCTTGGGGTGGAACAACGACAAAGAGCTCTGCTTCATAGGCTCCCTCCCCCTGGTTCTGAGCACTGACAATGAGGGTCAAGGGATTGTCATCACCAATATAGATCTGCTTCTGATCACTACAAAAAAAACAGTGTGAAAATGAGCTCTGCATTCAGGTTTTACAGTGCATTGAAGTGGCTGAACCTAGAGAGACAAAGCGCATTCTGAGATTTCACAAGGACATGGGAGAAACCTGGAGGCAGTACCTTTGCTTCAGGAGTGTCAGGAGAGCTCTAAGATACCTTTAAAAAAACCCCATGTCTACAATCCCAAATGGAGCAAGTATTACATGATCTTTGGTAAGATTTCTAAGAATCTTTCCTGTAAAGTTTACTACAGAACAAAAAAAACACCGACACCTTTTTCTCACAAGGAACAAACAATTATGAACAGCTAAATCCCTGTGTACACTTTGAATTACAGGCCCACTTTGCAGAGGTACAAGCACATATTTATAACAAAACTCAAGGGAAGGCTCAGCTACAGAACAGAGCCAAGACCTCTGCAATACCTTTGGTTCCAGATACAAAGAGACTATCTTTCCAAACAATGTATTTTCCTGTGACCAACCACAAACAAACATCCAGGTATCTGCACTGATGCAAAATGTTCCTGAAACATTTGCATGAATTAGTGCTTGTGAAATGTCCTATCTACATACACATTGCACATTGCACATGCTATAATGCATAAAAAAACCAGATTATGAGATAATACACTAGCAGAGGCTTTAGGCCACACAAAGTAAAAAAAGCTCACACTCATGAAAGAATTACCACTTGAAACTTATTGGTTTTTTTCCAGGTTTGATAAAAGATATTACCAATACCAACAATTTTTTTTTTCATACTTGTGACAAGACAGCCCTACTCGTGCCCTTGCTGGATAAAATCCCATCTTCATGTCTCTATCTAATATTAAACAACTCAACAGAGATACAATGGTTTATTCCCACTACACATGTCCAGCTTAGCAAATAAATAAATAAATATGGCCTACTTATAGTGGAGGCTGGGGTGGGAGTGGGAGTGATGCATTACATGCTAAAGACATTAGGGTACAAAGCAGAAAATAGGTTTTCTTTAAAACATATAAGCCTAAGTTTAGATTGTATACAATGAGGAGTCCTATTTCAACACATCCATTAAACAAAATTATTAGCAGCTACTGAATTTTAGACTTCAAGTAGGGAAATTGCTTTTCCTTGTAGTATTCTTCTCATGTATTTACCTTTCTACTGACACCTCCAGCTTTGGTTTGCAGATATTATCTTCCCCACAATCCAGCAGAATATGGGCCTATGCAAAAACCAAACACATACTACTGTAATAATGCCTTCATTTGTTCTAACATACATTTTCAATAATACTGTTTCACCACCACATAAAAAAAATTTACACAGCTGGTTATGAAATGTTTTCATGTCATTAGTCTCAGAAGAGAACAAATGAGTTTTTGATGTGGGGGACACTGTACCTCATCTTGCCCTACTGCAATTCTAGGACTGTTGTTTACACCATAACCATCTATCCACACTTTGAATAATCTCTTCATATTAAGTTGCATCTTCACTATCCTCTTTACAAACAAGCGTAAAAATTTGCAAAAAGGGCAGAAACAGAAGAACAATGTCTGTTACCTTAAGAGAATTATGGGATAAACATAATGCACATAGAGCAGCATGGTATGGGAATGGATGCAACACTCCAATACCACACTTTGATATCAACACTTCCAGTACTGCTCTAACTGATTTTCTCCCTACGATGAACCTAAGGATGCTCTGAGTTCTCTCACCACAGGCTGTGTAAGCTGAGTACCTGTCTGCTCATATTAGCAGGAGTGAACTGGTTGAGGATAGGGTGCAGTCCTGTTGCATCTGCAGCCATTCTGTCATCCAGACGATATTCCATAAAAATAGTAATGGGAGTTAGCTTGTCTCTGAATTCAGATTCATCCTGAAGAAACCAAAGATTTGAATCACAATTAAAATGCAGTAGGAATGGAGAGGCCAAAACTACATTAAAACTTCTGAGCTCTTTCCAAAGTAGAAAATCTCTTGTCAGACAACCTGCACAATTTTAGCAGTAACATGCCTGTTGAACAAATGGAAAACTGGAGCCTATGGAAAGATTAAGTCACGGAAATCCAACAATGAGGAGCCTAAGGGCTGCACAACTCTGCTCCTTCCTGTCAGACCAACCTCAGTCTGCTTCTGAGATCCCTCAGAGATACTCATCTTTGACCTTAGGATTTTTCCCTCCTAAAATTATTACTTGGCATTTGGGAGTTGCTGACTTTCATGTTGTTCATTTAAAATCATTCTGTTCATCAAATGTTGATCCTGTCTTTCAGAGAACTTACAAGCCATCTCTTAGATTTACACAAGCCACAGATTTGCTCAGTGTAAATTCTGCTTTGTTTCTGAGAGAAACGGAAATTACTGACTCTAGAACAGCTCATTTCAGGACTTTCTTTCAGAACATATCTTCTGTGGGCAGAAACTTACTGATTACCTACAGTTTTAAACTGGTTTTACATCCCATTTATGATCATTTCATATTGGTCATGTGTCATTACTTTCTGTATGAAAATGTCAGGTGGAAATGTGCTAAATCTTTACTAAACCAGAGATCTGAGATGTCTAATACTGTATATATCCCACTCACAAAAGTCAGGTCCAAGAAAGTATTACCTACCCTCTGAGTCCTTAACAACTACTAGCATTCTTATTTCGGGTTTTTTTAGAGGGAAGCAAGTATTGTTTATGTTTAATAAGTGCTCAGAGATAAATCTGAGCTGCACAGAACTTACACAGCTACACACAGTGTTTCTTCTACTGATTTATACTTTTTAATTGTGTTACCATCTGTTCACATTTGTGGGGATGAAAACAGAAAGACTGAGAAAAAGCAAACTTAATTTCAACCTTCTCCATCTCCTCTGCTATTTGCTTGTTTTGGCTTGTCAGTTGCAGGTCTGTATTTTTCTTCAATTTTTAACCTTGAAAGCAGATGGGACAACCTCTGCTTAACAACTTTCATGTTCCTTGGAAACTATAACTAATTTGGTGCCTGGATGATTCGTCCAGGAAGTCCAGAACAAAGTTCTGAATTGAATTTCCAATGCATTTAGGGACCAGGACCTTAGCCACAATAAGATTCATCGTTCATCCTGTGACAGCAGCGATAATTCGGGACAGACGTATGGTTTTAGTAATTTCAGGTCTATCCACTGACCATGAAGTTTCTCTAGCATTTTTTTTGTTGCCTTTTTTTTTTTTTTTAACACCTAACTCAGAGAACTTCTAATAGACAATGCACCAAAAATTATTTGCCTAAAACATAAAGGGCTACTTACCCTTAAGAAGGCGTCAAGCTCCTCACAGTTCATTTTGCCCCCCTTTGTAATTGTCATGTTCTTAGAATGGCTGGGCTGTTTGCTGTGGAGAAAGAGGGCTCTCCTTATAGCTCCTTTCTGCTTCAGTTTGTCCAACAGCAGCTCCACCTGGAAATCTGGCCAAGCCAAAGCATTTGGGGTTAGGGATATTCCATTCCATTAAACACAATACAGATTGCCCTCAGAAACAGAGCTGAACACTGATTTCAGCTCCAGTGAAAACCTAGCGCTTGCCCCTTTTAAAACTTCCAGTTCTTTCAACGTAAAATCTGTCACTACATTAGTTCTCAAGCACTCTCACTGTCCTAAATTGGACTCTGCTTTTTCCTTAAACACTGGAAATATGTAAGAACACAGATACATTTATAATTTATAATTGCTGTAGAGCTGCAAGAACTAAAGTTAAAATGTTTTCCCCTAGAAAATTTTGAAGCAATCTTGCACACACTTGTATTTTTAAACACTACTGCTAATCTAATTACTTGAAATATTTGATAGAGATAATAAAACTTAAAATACGTAACAGATATTTTATATGAGTCTTCCCAGATCACGCCACCTCTGTATGTGCCACAGAAAACAAGGAAAAGATTCTGCAATCAGTAGACAAAACCTGATTGCAGGAGGCTGCTTGCCACACTAGAAAATCTCTTGGAGACAACTTAAAAACTTGTTTGAAACAATCTTTCCCTGATTCTGATCTGAGAATCTGGTAAAAAAAGTCAGTGATATCAATCAAAAAATCATGATTTCAACAGGATGTGACAAGTCCCCTGTGGCTTGTCTGTACTTCTCAGGCCTAACAATGCAAATACTTGGATATTCTTGTCTAAAACTCCCCTCAATGAGGGTTACTCAAATTCTGTAAAATACAAAGGGCTTTCCAAGACTACTTAACCA
The DNA here is from genome assembly GCA_013390045.1 of Picathartes gymnocephalus. NCBI lineage: Eukaryota > Metazoa > Chordata > Aves > Passeriformes > Picathartidae > Picathartes > Picathartes gymnocephalus. The sequence continues at coordinate 57,200 of WEKY01057659.1, read as the reverse complement.
CATGGCTGAACACATGTGTAAAGTCTAAGGTATGGTCAAATGTCACTGACTTCTACACTAGTGCAGCCAAGCTGAGGAGTCACAGAGATGTACCCGGCCACTCGAGTGGCAGCGGTGTGCTGCAAAGGGCACCCAGCTGTTTGTCAGGAAAATAACAATGACCAGTGCTCATGTCTGCAAACAAGACAACAAGACTTCCAATTTAAACAAGCAGAACTTACTGAGTGAGTTGGGGAGCTTTCCTTTGCCATCTGCTTTCAAGCAGAACTTTACTTTGAAGCTGTTTGAGAGGAAAAAAAAAAAAAAAAAATTTCACACACTTTTTCTCTCATTTTCTTCTAGAATTCCTCACTGTTTATTTCTGTTCAGATGCATCCTCTTTTTCAGACTCTAGCTCATTCTCAAAAGCTAATTTCTACTGAAGGAAGAGAAACTATAACCTACTAATAAATATAAACAGAATTGCAGTCAATGCAAAGCTTTGGAGTCTTGATTCATGTAGGGACAATCACCTGTGGGCTGGAATGTTTATTTCTGTAATCAAATGGGTCTAAGCTTTAATGCTATCATACTGACCCTGAAAAGAAAGTTAGCACTAGAGAGGAAAAGTAGGTTTGGATAATAGCCCAGGAACCAGAAGCAAAACCAGATGACAGAGAGATCACTGCCCAAGTGTGTAAGTTAGTGGGTAAAAACACTGCAAAAACCATGTGATGTGACAACATCTGGGGAAGACCTTACCCTGCTCAGCAAGGAAAACTGACAGTCTCTGCAGCTTTTGGAAGTCAGTCTGGCATCTGCTAAAGACAGCGTTGGTCCTGCAATTGCTGTCAGAGAGTTCTTATTTTGCATTGTCTGTTCTTTCAGAAAAACCTGCATTTGATTGCCTTTTTATTTTAGGTAGCTGACTAGACTTCCTGAGACATTTCAAAATTGGAAGCTTACAAAATTAAAACCCAACAAGTCCTTCCCCTCAAAGGAAAACATAGATACTCTGCTTACCAAGAAACTTTTACATCTCCCAGTGAACAGGCTTTGTTTTCTGGGTTTAGAATGGTTGGATTAACTTCCAGGGCAGCATTTACTCTAATAACTGGTCTAGCTCTGCAAAGAAAACATCCTCTTGAAGAGCACTCAACACCATGTTAGACAATGCCCCACCATCAAATTGTGCAATATACACGAACACACAATATTTAGTGAAACCACAAGAAAAACAAATAACCATTAACTAGATGAGGGAAAAGTGGGAAGCTTTTCTGTGCCCTTTCATTTCCATCACATGGACAACTGTGTAAAGAGGAAGTCTACTTATAGTACAGACCAATATATTCTCCCAAAATGAGCAAACTGGGATGAGAATATTGGTATTGGAGTGTCATAGCTGGCAGCTGTTGTGTCAGAATCTAGAAAACTGTCATTCAGAAGGCCTTGAAGACAGCATATTTATGTTTTCTCCTGACTACATATTATTGAGAAAGATTAATTTTAGACAGCAGATAGATTTACTCAGTGAAAAAAGCAGTACAGTGCTTTTTCACCCCCAGAGGTTTGGAAAGTGGAGTGGCAGACTTTCAGACTTCCCTGATCCTGCTTTGTTTTGTAGCTCCAGAAGTCCACTGAGCTTTCACTCAGGTACAAGCACAGAGGAACCCCTACCTGTACAGAACAGCTGTGTCAACACCAAAGGCTCCAACAATCAAGTCTAGGAAGAGAGGAGACATATTACACGTTACAATTTGCTTTTTAAACTACGTTGTTTCTCAGAGGTGGGAGTGCTATTAAGTTATAGTAAAGTGCCATCTGGAGCAGAGGACCTGGATATCCATTTTTGTCCACATCTGTGGCTCCCTTCAGTGAGTACCCAAAGCTGGGGGGCATGGTGCGAGCGGCCCACTGCCCTTCCAGGACCTGGGATGGGATGGCATTCAAACCACTTGCTCTGCCGTTGTAGATATACACAAGTCCTCTCTTGTCCTCTCCACCGTATGGTGCAGCAATTGCGATATCTGAAAACCAAAAGAAGAATCGTCAATATCTCCAGACGCAAACTAGAACACATTTGTGCTTACATCAATAATTTCTGATATTAGAGTTTCAATGTGTGTCAGCAGGGGGGAAATGCAACCAGCCTTTAAAATGCTCATCAACATTTGTTTCTTTATTGCTCCTTTGGTTTGTTCTGTTTTTGTTTGTTTGTTTTTATTATCATTATTATTGGTTGCAGGTTTTTCTAGAAAGTATAAATGTTTAACAAGAACGTGTCACAGACTTGTATGGGGAGAGGAAGGGAAGAAGTAGTTCTACAAACACTTCTGCACTTTAGTGATTGACTTGCAATAAAATAATATGGATTTGGGATGCTTTTGAGATTATTAAAACAAGAAGAGTAAGTCACTGTTGGCACCAAACCAAAAAACTAAGTGGGACTCTCCTCCCATTTCATTTACACGCTCGTGTTCCTCCAAAGGGTGGGACATGTTAATAATTACAGAAAATTTAAATCATCCTAAACCAATGGTAAATATTAAATTCCAGTCTATCCCCGTCATGGCTTGGCAGCATGCTTTATGGAGAACTTCCAGTTAGTGCAGCTATTCTCTGTCTTAAATTTAAAAGTACTCACTGTCAATGATTAATAAACGGTAGTAAACAAAATGCTAATTAGACTATCTGTAAGGACAGCTTTAGAAGTGTATATATGATCTAATTTCAACATTTCCACAGTCAGTGGAAGGATCAAACATGAAACACTAATTGGAATAATTATGTTTCTCTTCCTCTTTTCTGAAATTTGAGAAAGTTTGATGAAAAGAATAAGGACTCAAAAGTTTACTGTTTTGTATTTTTGACTCCTATTTACAAATGTCATGAAGACAGTAAAACTTCCTATCTTGCACCACACTGTGATAGCGAGTATTTTAATTAACACTCCCAACATGAGGCAGAGCAATAAAACCCAAAACAAACCGATTAAATAACAGCAAAGCAATTATAAAGAGGCAGCTTTTGCTATGACTTTCTTGTCCACAGTGTATTTCAGATGTAGCTATGGTAGAATCAAAACAATTTTTGGGATAATTTCATCAAGTGACTAGAGTTTTGGCTATCAGCCGTCCAATGTCTTCTGTAAATAGTTGCAGTGACATCGCATCGTCACACTGATTCTACATCCTGGTAGCAACTAAAAAGGTCCCTTCCAATTCCAACTACACTACGACTTTATGACTTCATCAGAAATAAATCAGAGCTACCCGGGAATTTGGAGTAACCACCTACTGTAATTTTTGACCTTACAGGAAATACTATGCTTGTAAGAAGAATGGAAAAAATGAGCATTTTTGGTGGAACTTAAGTTCTGACTACTCTTGTGGCAACACTGGAATACAATGAGCATAACAAAGTGTTCTCCCTAGGATTCCTAGAAGTCTCCATCCCAACACTACATGATTCTTGCCTGCTTTATTGCTTTTCATTCCTAGCAGAAGGTAACAAGAAGCTTGGGCAAGGGGTTTGAGAATCCTCAGCTCCAGTTTTGTTGGGCTCAAACTTTCATTACTCACTTAAGACACTCAGCCCTTGGTACATCTGGCTGTAGCTGCCATGCAGTATTTCCACGAAACTCTTCCATTTTGAATAAAAATAATAATAAAAAAAATCTACGCTTTTCTCAGGAAAATCTTTTTTTTATACCAGCATTTTTAACCAGCAATCTGGAACAAAATCTTCTTTTCTGTCATCATTGTATTTCTAGAGAGGAAAATCGTCTTTAAGCAACGGAAAGAGGAAAATTATATTGAAGATGTCCTAAGAGGTCCCAGTGGACAGTCAGGTATTTTACTGACGTTTCTATTGTGGCCATGACTTGGGAAGCAGTGAAGTGGTGAGTGCCAGAGCTAAAGCAGTCCATGCTGGTGTTTCAGTGGCATAGCCTCCGCTCGATGCATCCATGGAACTCCTGCTAGCATTCCTGGGAGTAGCACACCAGCATCGAAAGGAGTCTAGACCTCAGTGTCCCACACTCGATCACGGCTACAGCGCCGAGTGCTTGTGTGCAGGATCCACATCCTCTCTGCTGCCTGCGTTTCCCCTACAGCCAGGAGACCCTGACCAAGAATCCATGTCCTACCATTGAAGCCGTCCTGATCCAGATCCCCCAGGGGTGCGATGGAGCTGCCGAACCTCGCAAAGATCTCAAAACCATTCAGCTTTGCCGTCTGAAACCCTCCCAAGGCTCGCTGAAGGCAGATGGTTACTTGGCCGACCTCCTGAAGCTTCCCATCGGAACTTCGATCCATAAAAAGAGGGGCTCCAATAAACAGATCTGTGTAACTGGACCAAAAAAAGGACAGAGTTCTTCAGTGGCAGCATGAAAATTCATTCTCTTCAGCACCTGTTAACTCAGCACTGAAGGCAACACTCAGATGAAAGTTAACCACCTTTAAATTCAACTGAAGGCAAATATTTATTGACAAAGTAAGCACAAATATACCAAAATTGAGTGGACTTAAAGCACGTGAATATACACATGTATCTATGTAGATAAATACAAAAACAAACCTACAAATGTTAAAACAAACGTGGAGTGTTAGCAAGGGAGTCATGCAGATGTGTCAAACCAGCAATGAAGACAGAAATCTAGATTGTGGGAAAGATCTTTTAATAAAAGCTATTTTTTTTCTTTCCAGAAAGAAGTCGGGTGGCACTGGTGAGAAGAGGGAGAAGAGGACACTTACCTGTCCCCGTCGATATCTGTGGCAGCCACCGAATACCCAAAATAGGCAGCCATCTGGAAAACAAAATTGAAACCAAACCTGTGAGTTGTAGTGATACAAACATAAACAAGTTTACACAAATCTGTATAAGAAATATATCAGGGAAATGATTATATATGCCACAACTTTTTTGTGTTCCTCACATTTTTGTTTCTCTTCCTTACTATGTTAATAAGTTACTTTCCATCAGTTAATTTCCCCATGTCCCCTTTCATGATCCAGTCTCTTTCCCAGTTCTCAAAACAGGCAGCATTTCCTTTATTTAAATAAAATTAGAATTCCCTCAGACTTCAGAAAATTTTGCTTTGGCAATCAAGCCAATAACACACAGGCTATTATATTAACTGGTACCCTAAATACTGTTGCAACACAGGAAAGGCCTCCTGGTCACGCAGCACACTCAGCCAAGCCACACACCTGCTCTCCAGTGAAGTTATACATGGAAGACATGTTTTTCCCATTGTAGATGGACACCTGCACGTGAAGAAATACACATTACAGCATACCAGCAATAGTCACCTTTTGGCATTTATAGTAAAGTTTAATGTTGCAAATTTTTTACCATGCCCAGAGTTCTTGCTGCTCGTGGGACTCCTGATACAAAGTCTGAAACATAAAGCAAGACACAGAGAACAGTCAGGTCCCAAAGCACAGCGACTTTGCTGAACAGAGCAGCTCATTCCTAGCACTGATGCATTTCCCTGTGCACTGTGCCATTGATTTGAAAGATCTGCCCAGCCTATTAACATGATTTTCTTACTGAAGCAAGGGGCTTACCTTCGATGCCATCACCATTGAAGTCTCCAACAGCCACTGAATAACCTGCAGAGACAAGATGAGGCTTTAAAAACCTTATTAAACCTTTCATCTCCCTTTATACTTTTCACAGGTATCTCTGTGCACAGTCCTCCTCTCTTCATCTTAAAATGCACTGGTGTAAATATTGCCTCGAAGCAGCTTAGCTCCGTGAGTGACTGTAATTCATCAGTAGCCAGGAATTTGAGATCAGAAGATGAAAATTTTAAAATTATCATCCTGGGAGTTGTCCTGGTATATCCTTGCTTTTTTCCTGGGCCCGGTTAGACATACATGAAACAAAATGATGATTTCCTCCTCGCTGATTTTCTTCCAAAACATAGTTCTTTAACATTTTTGTTTTGGCAGGTTATTTAGAAACAGATGCTTCTAAATAACAAACAAACAACAACCACCTACGTGGTTGAGACCAATTTCTCACATAAACATCATCCCTTTGCCATTCTCATATTCAGCCTGAACCACAGAGCACAGAAAATCATGGAAATATTTCCATTTATTTTGTCATCAGGTGCTTTTTGAGTCAAGCCTATGGCAAAATAACTACAATTCCATCATATGTACACGACTGCATTTTCAGGAATGTCACTCTCTTGTTATCTGTTAACTGTTGAATTAACAGTTGTGTGATTTAGATGTAAGTATCAATGGTGCCAGGGAGTGTTCCAGGCAGAGGTTTCTCATTTCCCACCACGTACCCAAGTAGCTGTCATCGAAAGCAGCACTGGCAGGTCTGGTTGCTAACTGGTCGTCGTACTTCGTACTGTAGACTCTGGAGTCGTACTTTGCCACAATCTCTGTCACTCGATCAGAAATAAGCTGGCCTAAAGAGAGAGAAAGGAGCTTAAAACCACAACCAGAATGTGTGAACTCATTCACTACAGTGACTCATTCCCAGAACGCTGCCCTCGAAAGCAGCGGCTCTTCCACAACACCAACGGGAAAGGAGCCAAACTGCAGCAGTGCCAGGAAGGACACCAGTGAAAATATGCATCCTACTTCAGAAAAAACACGTGCACATATTCAATCAAAGGCACACAGAGGGTTCTCACAGAAAACAGAGCCCAATCCTACACTGAGGCAGGGTTTAAAAGGCAGTACTAAGTTATCATATGCTTATAGTTGTGCAGAACTGAGCCCTTTGGGTGCTCCTTGCCCAAATACCACAACACAAGAGCCTGTTTTGGCAGACAAGAAGCCAATAAAATGAGCACAGATGAGACGAGCACCGTGTATTGCCACGTTCCCCATACTCACTTCATCAGCCACTAGGTGGTGACTCCATTACATTCTTTTCTTCGAGTTTAAATGAAAATTTGAATCACCAAAAAACTCCATTCAGAATGGCACTTGCATACATATTCATACGTGTATGAAGCAAAGGGAAAACTCCTCCTCCAGCATCTCATGATGTGGAATAAAAGTTTAGGATGAAAAATCATGTTTTCAGAAGTATACTTCTATTGCCAAATTATTACTTACAAATCTAAAATACTGTGAGGAAAGGATAAGCATTGATAGTTTTGACAAAACTATCTTTTTTCAGGTGATACATTGAATGGGTTGCTGGTGGTGGTTCCTTTACTGAAATAGACGTATTCCCTTCATATCCCTGTTTTTTAAATGACAGTGCAAAACAATACTTTTCTGCTCTTTAAACTTGTAAATGGCTCTTCTATTCAGAGCCACGTGCGCTTTTTTTGGTAGTAGTAGAAGAGGGTAAGGTTGTTATGGCAGATCAAGTGGCACTTTTGCCAAAAAGAAACAAAATGAGTAAAAGCAATAAAAGAGGAACCTAATTTAGATGATACTGTATCTGCCACTTAGCTCCAATCATTTCATTGTGTTCGTAATTTAAAACACAGGACTGGAATGAGCCTCCCGTGCTGCTGCACCCACATGTAGGCTGGCATGATACAAGAAATCTATTAATAAATATTAGTAGTTACATTAAAAGCCAGGCAGCAGAGTTGGGCAGCTGTGTCCTGATTACAGCAGCACCCTCCCTTGAACAGAAAGCTGCAGTTAAAGGGTGAATAATCCTGGAAACAAACACCAACTGAATCCCACACAAGCAACGTATACAGGTAATGCCAGGTGGAGGTAAAATGTGCCCCACGGAACAAACCAATCAATGCAAACGCAAAGCATCTTTGTTGTCAGAGGAAAATAATTAAATTCTCTTCAGAGTGGATATTTCTCACCGAAAATGCACACTTTGTATGTGTGTCAAATCATAAAACGTGTAGATTGTGAAACAAAATATCCTAAAGGAAACTTACCCTGCTGATGAAAACAAATCCCACATGCCAGGGAAAACACCTTTAAAATGATCGTGGAATTATTTAAAACACAAGGGAGATCTATACTATTATTATTTCAACCTTTATCTGTGGTTGCCTTGATTATTCAGGAGATATTCTTAAGGACAAAGGAACGTTTCTGTCAATTTTCTTACTGACAAAGACTGACAGCAGCTGGAAGAGTGTGGATAAAAATGACTAAGAGGATAAAGAGAAAAATCATAAAGGTCAACTTCTCTATGACTTAAATGATATATCTCACCTTGCCAGTAAAAACTTCCAGGTCCTCCAAGCAGCACCCTGTCTCCCTTGGAAGGGGAAAAAAAAAAAGAAAGCAGAAAGAAAAATTAAAAACACAAGAAGCACATCTAAAGCCAGACAACACGTCCTATGTTTATGGGAAGAAATCCCATGCATGTACATCACTGTAGCACCACTCACCACCACACATTTTCATGTTTGAAGGAGCGATTAATTAGAAATGCATCTCATAAAATACTAACCAACAATCTTCAGTGACTATTTCACCCATTTAAAATTCTAGACAGAATTCTATTTTTATTGTAATAGACCCTTCTTCCCGCATAAATGTATGGCAACATGAATACAATTAGGAAAAAACTTAAAGATTGTTACATCATGTTTTTAGGTCAGTACACAAAACTACTGTCATCTTCTGCCTCTGCCAGTTTCTGTAACTTATCACTAGAAAAGCTTATTTCTAAATAACTGATGTAATTCCCCCACTCCACATTTCTTGGCATAGCTGCAATTCACAAACCATTTTATGAAACTTTAACCACATTAGCTATCCCAGGGTTGGGAATTTGCTCTGTAAGTATCGAATTAGGCCATAGGCTTTGCGGCATAATTAAGCCACTTATACAGGTTTTAATCCCAAAAACTCCTATACTCACCCCTCAGAAAAATCTAGGTCAGACATTTGGAGATACATCCTGGCTTGCCCGCTCTAAGGTTTTGGATTAGAGCCCAACATTGGTTTTAACTGGGCCTGGAGTCTGCACAGGGACCCTGAGGGTGTGTGCAAAGTAACCCAAACACTCACAGTGCTATCCTGCACTTGGCAGCTCCCTCTGGAGGAAAACCAAGAGTGGCCTTGGGCAAAGAGTGATGGGATATGACCTCATCCTGCGATGTGAGGAACCCCAAAAAAGAGCCACATCACAAATAGGGCTTGCGTGGTCTTAGCACATCCTGACTCTGCTAAACAATTTCATTGTACAGTATAAAAAACTGCAGTACATTCTCAGACCTCTGCACAGGTTTATTGTCCTTGGATGTCAAAAGAAAATGTGAACTTAAAAAAAAAAAAAAAAGAACTAGAACGGGCAGGGAAAACACAGAAGTAGAAGAAATGCAGTACAGTAAAAAACCCCTGTACTTCTGCTAGCTGACGAGAAAATCAAACATGATTCACAAGCACACTGTTTATCAGTTCCCTGAGTTACTACTCCTCAAGAAGTAACACTAGCCATGCACCAACCCCATGTCTCAAAAACCCTGACTATTACAGCTGATTTCACTTGAGGACCAGCTGCAGCAGAGGTGCATGGCAGGAAGCTGGGAAAAACTAAATTATTTGTTCAGGACGTGGTTCCTACAAGAGGTGAAAGTGTGCTGCTGTGAAGATGGAGGGAGAAACGGGTTTGTAACAGCTCTTTGAGTGGTTTCAAGTTATTTTTTGGTTTATTTATAAATATTGTTTGGTTGTGGGTTTGCTCTCCCCCAGGAACAGTAACATTTAGTTTCATAATAGCTGTGCTTCTAAGTGCTCCGTATCAGGAGTGTTTGTGAACTTGCAGCTGTCTGCTGACCCATAGAAATGACAAAAAATATCACATACCTTTGTAAAGTCAATGCTAAATCCACCTTGACAAAATCCCTGCCCATCTGCATCGATAGTTGCTACCAAAGTAAAAAAGGATAGAAAAGAAAGAGAAGATAAACAAACAAATAAATAAATATCTATACTCGATCAGTTGGTTCTGTGGATACTTTACAATGCATCCTCCTATGTAAACTTGCACTCTGAAACTTGAACCTTGGAATACTTTTCTCCTTAATCGGTATTTTCTCTTTATCAACAACTCCCAACCAAATGCTGTAACAACTTCAGGGCTGGCCAAACAGACACGTAAAACTAGCATGTGTTCCAGCCTAGCACAGTCAAAGCAAGCAGCAACCCCATATTCCTTTGTATTTAATCTTCAAAAGTCTGGGGGAAAATATATTTGCTATTTCTATTCAAGAAATCAGGTATCTGGAAAAGAGGGAATAAGTTTTTCTTTTGGTATAGAAGAGAAAGGTGAATTGGCTTAAAACAAAAAGAACATATCTGGCTGAAAAAAATACCTCCATACTGAGACTCATCCCAGCAAGAACTGTTGTGGCTGAATCAATTTTAGGATTATGCAGCTTCAGAGTAGGCATGCTGGGACTTCCTTATCTGAAAGTGTGACTGCTTAACTAGCATGATTTAGTTTAATATTTACTCATTTAACTTCTTGCTATGCTGGACCAAGATGGATTTTATTCCTGTTGTTCACAAACGATTTTCAGCAAATAAAAAGTCAATCCTAGCTTCAACATTCACGTTATAGGTTATAAACCTCTGAATAATGTATCAGCCAAACTAGAGGAAATAAATGCAAAGCATTTGGAAAATAAGACTCCAAATGTTCAACAGTTAATATAATTTAAACAATGCACCACTACACATCTATGTGCACAGGGAGATCAGAACCTATTTTTGCAAAACCTTTTCTCCTAAAATGACCTTGCCCCTAAAGTACTTGAATAATAATAAAATACTTGAGATTCATAAAAATTCTAGTGCTGGTCTTTGAAAAAGCATTTTCTACATAATTGCTTGAGTGATTATTACAGAATTGGTCCCTTCGACAACAGAAGTCCTCAAGTCCTATGATACTTGCAGCTAAGATTTTCCTCTGGCCTACAGTAGAGAAAAAAAGGTCTGCATCTTGAACCTCAACTGGAGGAGAATTGAGATGTCTGGATCTAGTTTTTAAGTTTTGTTCTACTTGCTATACACAGAAGAGGGAAATAGCTGTAAAACACCCTGCTCCAAAATGTACACAAAACGTGACACAAGAGGGATTCCAAAGAGAAGAGCAACTTAAGTGCTCTATACTTACTTGACCTGCAGGGAGCATATTCCACAAATTTCGACCCAGCAAGCAGGTAGCAAGTTCCTACAGGCTCTCTCTCTTGTTTTGTTTCAGTTCTCCAGTGGTACAGCGGGGCACAGGCCTAGGGAAGAACACACGGCAGTGAGGATGCACACTCCTCTTCAAAATGCTGGTGGGTATCTAACAATACAAAGAAATTCCAATTTTCTGTAGAAAAGCAACAAAAAAACCTGGCAGATATATACCATGTGTTATTAGAGGAGGTTTATACTATCAGCACCTGCATAGAATTAGCAAAATTTTGTATTTTATAAGTAGCTAATTTATATCAAGAATTTTAGAAATCATATTTTCTTACAGCAACAGCTGTAAAGCGTTCATCAAGAATTTATAACACATTCTAACTTCATCAAACTATTTTTACTACTTTCCTTAAAACTAGAAAAAATGCTCCCATCTTTGTTTATAAAGAGTTAAGCAAAGCCTAGGTAAGAAATTCTGAAAAAAGGACAGTTCATGCTGATTAGTGGGATTTGTTTAAATTCTAAGTTATCTGGATCTCTTTGCATTTTCTTCCACTGCAGTATCTCAGTACTGATGCATCTGAAGGGCATCAAAGACCTACCAGAATTTTATCATTTTGTGATCTCACAGAGGCTCCAAACCACTGATGAGACTTAAATTCCAGAGGATCATCAGGAGCAAAGTCTCTGTTACCTACAAAGAAAATAAAAAAGAAGCATAATTTCACAGGAACCTGTACAGTAAAAATGAAAAAGAAAAGAAAACGAAAACACACCAAGCCATTGGTTTTGACACATTCAGAGAAAACCAGAAACAGCAACACTGGAGAATATCCCCCTTTGATAGAACCAGGCTTTAAAAAGGATTTATTAGTGGTTTTTTATATCAAGGGCCAAAAGCAGCTAATTTTTTGCACACAGCATTGGTACAATGCTGATTGGTTGTAAGAGCACAAATTTGTTTGACAGCCACACAGTAAATACCTCACAGTTGAGATATTTAACTTCCAAGCAGATTACAGCAGCGCTCAAGAACCTGAGCCAAGGCCCCGTTAGGACTAATGCTTCTAAAATAAATATTGCCTCGATTAAATCATGTGAGCTTTGGCTAGAATCAGGAATGAGATCCTTCTCCTATTCTCCCAAGTGGTAACATCTCTATTCTGAATGTCACTGCAATGCACAAAGCAGGCAACTCGCAAGCTTAAAAGCTATGGGGAAAGAGAGCAAGTTAAAGACAGAATAATTTGCACTGGGGTCTGTTCTGTGATGCTGGCTGGTAGAAACAGCAAGTGGTATTTCTGCAGGTGTGAATGTTAAAAGTCATAGAGTTGTTTGGTGTTCCTTGTGTACTTCCATTGGCAAAATGAGGGAAACTTTGCCAGCATAATGAGAAAATTGATGTAAGACTTTGAAAAACATGCCTTTTCTCAAAGTTCCCTAAATGGCTGGTTTATAGAGCCTGAAGCTACAGAAATCAATGAGGCAGCAGCCACACATCACTTCCAGAATGCCAGGGGGAATCCCAAACCCAACCCCTCTATGAATCAGAGACTGTGACTACTTGAACCAAAACTTCCTTGCTTTTTTTTTAACACCTTGTAAAGAATGTTTTGTCTGCAGATATTGTGTTACTTCCTTTAGGAAAGTCCCATGAAAAAGACAAAGGAGATTTAAATCTGCCAAGTCAGCCAAAACAAGCAAGTATCTGGACTCTTTTTGCTCTCAGATTAGAACTGCACAGAAACCAATGCCAAGCACATTGCAACACAGAGAACTATTGTGTTTTTTTCTAATGTCATCAAAGGCAACTAAAACCTCCACCTCCCTCTGTCACCTCCCCTCCATCTCTTACTGGACTGGTGCTAAAGACATGGAGGGCCTGATGATCAGCACATCTGCACAGATTTATGTACCTTGAGCCTTTATACTCTCACCCTTGCACAGGCTAAAATGTACTTTTGAGACCTGCATGTCACCTTTCAATGGTACAGAAAAACAAAACCAGAACAAGATGTTTTCCAAATAGGCAAGAGTCTTTGGCACGCTCAAAAATCCCTGTTTTATCACCATTTTTTTTTTTTCTGTTCCTCGCCTCTAACTACGAAAATCCACTCTGAGACAGCTTTGCTCAAAGGCATGACTGGGTTAGTTTCAGATGTAGCTGCGCCCCCAAGGGGCAGCAGCTCCCTTTTGCTCCTGCCCACGTGTTCATTGCCGCTGTCCCCGTCTCTCCCGGCTCTGCTCCCCTGGCCACATGGTCACAACACGAACCACCTGAGAATGAACCCTCCCGAAAAAGTATTGAGCAGGATGAGGTTCCACCACAGCTGGCTGCACGGGGAGGGGAGCAGTGCTAACCTGCTGGGGCAAGGACAGCAACACCAGGGAACTAGAACCTTCTTGGCACTGACAGGGATTTAAAAGTGCTTAATTCATCTTGTAACCGCACCCAGGGTTACACAGCCTGGAAAGACAGATTTGGCTTCTGCCCTCTACTTGTCCAGCTACTCTTGAATACAAAGAAATGTCTCAGCTCTACTTGCCAAACACAGAGTTAAACAATGTAAAACTTTTCTCCACTGTTGGATACTTATATAACACCATGTATCTATGGTCAAAAATGAAAGCAGGTATAGCAGTTCTGCAGAGCAAAGCAGAATCCTATCGTCCTAGGTATTATAGAAGTGTCTAGGATGCAAACTTCCCAATAAAGCTTAAAACAACAGGCAGGAAGTAGAAGGAAAGGCTGTGTTGCAACAGGGAGTAAGCAGCCACTCTGCATTATCAACAACCTGATTTTATCTCAGCTGTTAAGGGAATTAGTCCCTTCAAGTCTGAGCTGAACACATCAGCTGGGGCAGCATGAAGCAATAACAAGAACAAAAAATGTAATAAAAAGAAAGCCAGGTACTGGTTACTGGTGCCACCTGCCCATGGCCTGTGCTGACTGCGCTGGAGAAGAGGGGAGCCAGCAGGACAACCAGCACAGGCTGCCAGAGCAGCTCCTCTCTGCCTTTTCCCTGTGCGCTCTTCAGCTGCCAAGAAGGATCAGTGTCCACGACAGCATCTCCCTGAGTGTTTAGGGGACAAAAACATTGTTCTACAGTATTAAAAAGCCCTGATTCAGCTCTAAATTGAGGACAATATTAGAAATCTCCATGTTTTCAGATACAACCAGAAGCTGGCATATAAAAACCCCAAATGTCCAAACCGGAAAGCAAATTAACATGACCACAAAGACAATTATGTGCCAAATGTAGTTTATGTGCCAGATGTCATGACTTCAGAAGCCAGCATCACAATTTCTGAAGGCCTGAACAACAGATGAAGAATCCTTACAAAACGCCACCACCCCCCAGAAAAATGTGTTCCATTAGGCAATTTGGCAAAGTGGATTTTATTTATTTATAGCACACTGCTGTTGTAGAAATATATTGCAAACATCTCCGTCAAACTGCCCGGTGTCAGTGCAGATGCACATGGCAAACCAGGATGTGCTACAAGGCTAAGATGCCTTAGATTGAGTTTCTCTTGTACTCAGAGCTTCTTCAGGTTTTGTAAAGCTAAGTGGGGGGGTCCTAGGGAGAGGGCCTCGGGTTCATCTTGAAACAGGCTGCAACACTGGGAAGTGCATGAGGACACAACATCTAGATCACGTAGTACATTGGAAACATTGACAGATGTCTCAGGTAAAAAACTGATACAGGCTAAATCTGATGTTAACTCCGTTACAGAAGGAAAGTTTACCTTTTTTTACCTACATACACTCAAAATTCTCCCCTGGAAAACCAGTTCGAAAAGATTATAAGCCTTTCTCGCTGGTCCAAAGAGAAACGAATTTTATGAGGAAATCTGGAAAACACCCATTCAACAAAAATCCCCTTGCTTTAAACAAGAAACCATTTGAGTTTTTCATCATGATTGGGAAAAACAAATATTAAAACACTTAAATGTGAGGCGTCACTGAAGCAATTTTAACCACAGTTAAATGTTGAGCTATACCATAAAGTAGATGTGTCGTGGGAAGTTACAGGACTGACTTCAGCATTTCTGTGTTTTATTACAAAGAGCCTGACTCAATTATTATTTTATCTGTGTATAACTTTTAGTGGTAGTTTTATATATATTACATAAATAAAAAGGAACAAGTCTTCCCCCACATCCTTTAAAAAACAGTACCTACCTTAAATGAACCAAACTGTATTACAGGTAGGATTTAAACATCCAGAGATTGATAAATCCAGACCAATGCTTTGATGCATTATAATCAGCCTTAGTACTACAAGGGTTCTTGCAGCCTTATTGTATTCCTTACAGCCTTTTCTTGTGTTTGTGAACTTTCAGAGTATCCCAGAAATACCCTACACATGTCTTTAAGCCAATGATGTAAATTTTAATCACAGAATGGTTTGGCTTTGAAGAGATCTTAAAGATCATCCCATTCCAACCTCTCTGCCATGGGCAAGGACACCTTTCATTAGACCAGGTTGCTCAGAGCTCCATCCAACCTTGCCTCGCAAAAGCCTTTAGAAAGGCATTCAAACAAATATATCTAGGCAGGACAAACTATATTCTGACTAGACCTATTCAAGAAAACATTCAGAGTTTTTATACAATGCTCTTTTTCAGACTAAAATGCTACTGCTTGCGCTTGATGGGTCATTGATTCCAGAATTATGTCATATGACCATGGGGTATTATTTCCTATCTGTAAAGGCAGCTTATGCCCTGGTCTTCCCTTTGTTCCTTCTGATTGTAGCAGGCATCACACGATGATTTTACATGACTCTTTCAATAGGGAAAAAGGACTGACACGTCAAGCCAACAGTGCTGTGTCTCACAAGGTACTTTCCAGGTGGAGGGATGGGGTAGTCAGGGCAAGAACAGAATTCAAATTTTAAAAAAAAAAAAATTGGTGAGTTGCTGGTGGACCAATGGAATACTGTCTCTTTACTACATTCCATAGGATTTAAATTTATAAATGAAAATTAATGTGGAGAGATGCTGGGTAGAAAAATGCAGAAAAAGAAAAGAAATCCATCTTCCAAACATAATAAAAAGATCAAAAGTTTTTTCAGTGATGGATTTCTTTTAACTAACAGCTTTGGATAGCTGGCACCTTCTTTTCCCGAGGTAAATGTTATCAGTTACAGGAACAATGGAGTTTCTAAGAAATGCCCGTTGTTGAGTAAGTGGATCCAGCTGTAACTTGCAGCCCGCCTGTTTTTATGGTAATGAGCAAACTGAACTAAAACATTCACCCCCATCTTCAGCCAGCCTTAAGAGAGATAATCGTGAGACAAGAGGCACTGAACTGATGAAACCTGGTCCAGTGTCACCGCACTAAGAATACTTAAGAAGTTGTAAAACGAATATAGTCACCCAATTCACAAAACTCTCCTTAAAATAAATCTCTTTATAACTATGCCGATTCAAAGTAAATGAAGATGCTCTCTGCTAGGAAAAAGGAAACTGTGCGGCTAGTCTAAAGAAAGACAAAGCTATGAAATATGCAAGAGCTCTCTTTTCATAATAGGAGAACTCTACGCAGTGTAAAGTATCTTTCATCTACCATTACATCCAAAATCTGAGCGATTTCAACCTCAGCTGACGCAGCAGGAGCAAGCGAACACAAGCTTATCTCCACTTGAAACTCCCCACGCTGGGAGGCAGCGGATGCTTCAGCAGCTCCGGTTTAGCCGCAGCGTTTGGCAGTGGCTCAGCGAGAGGGGAACGCAGACCTTCCCACGGCTGCCCTTCCCTCTCCCGAGCGATGAATCCCGCGTTTTTCCCCCGGGCGGTGCTGGAACAAAAGCATCTTTTCCCTTGCCTAATATAAAAATGCCTTTTTTCCCCCCCAACTCGTCATACCCCTGCGACCCAGCCACACACGGAGCCAGGAGTGCTCATGCAGGAGTCTAGCTAATCACAAAAGCATGAGCATCTCTCTGCTGTCAGCTCTAGCAACATGCGGAGGAGGTTCGAGACATTCACCCCGATCCCAAGGCACGCTCCAGTTACCCCGCAGAAGGATGACAACCAAACTTCAGGGGCACTGAGGTAATGAGAGATTTGACTAGATAAAAATCAAAACACCTCACTCCCAATCAATGAATGCTCTGCACAAGATTTATGGCTTTACTGTTGACTAAATTGACGGCCTTTGAGATTGAAATTCCCCTGTGGATTCCATGGGTAATACCAATAAAGCCATCAGCCAAAAATAAAGCAGTACTTTGTTAAAGCACACTATTTTCAAAGAATACCGACCTATCCCACACTTCCTTATTTCCTAAGTGGAAATGATGGAGTTTTGATCATCAAAATCTCCATAAGGGAAACGTAAGCACATGGCACCCACCCCAGCCATACCTTAAACATCAGCAGATCTTAGCCTGAGCAAAGCTACAGCTCAAAGCTGCCCCAGGCAGTTAAAACACCCACTTCAAGCTAAATAGGTCACAGATAGACCCAGCCATGCCAAAAATGGTGGCTTAGCCTTCCAAACAAAGCCTCCTATTGTCTAGAATCACCCACTTGGGGGATAGGAAAAAAAACCACCAAAAACCAACAAAAATCTGCAAACATAAGGAGGAATCAGGAGAGTTCTTTACAAGGGTATTTCCTTTCCAAAAGTCTCCTTCTCCTCTCTTAGCACTAACCAAAACACCCAGTCTTCAAAGAATTGTATCCAAAAGCGTTTAAGAACAAACAGTTTCTCTAAATTTACTTTGTTGCTTCAAAACACGGGAAGGGGGAAGAGGAGGGACAGTACAACTCTTAGTGATGAAACCTTGTCCAGGCAGAGGCCACACTGAATTCTTTTCCCAAAGCAGTAAAAACACACCACACAGAGCTGAAAACACTTGAGATGTTCCTAGGTTTTAGTACTCAACAGCTTCTGCAAGTCTCCCCCAGTCCTGAATTTTGAGCTCTGCTGCAGAGAATGAAAGCAGTAGGGAAAGCTTTCCCCAGGAGAAGAAATGACCACTCGGCCATGCATCCCTGGTTCACCACAGGTCTCAGAAAAGCAAAACAACCCATCGTCTGAACAAGCAAATCTTCCTGGGCTAAACACGAAATCTGCACAAGGATATCTGCAAATTCATTAGCACAGAAGTTCAAACTGGTTTTATGAGCACATTTTCCTTTGTAACAGTTCACAGAGCTGTCTGCATTTCATCGGATGATTCTAAATGCAGCAGCTCTTGAGGCAGTCTCAGGACTGCCCTTTCTGGTGCTGACATAAAGAGCTACAGTTTCAAGCATCTGGTACTGCAGCAGATACATTTCTCAAATAAAGTTTTCTTTTAAAAGGCAGCAGGTAATAAAATAATTTGGTTACATTTTTATGAAAACCCATAGACACATGAGGAAATGCTTCTTCTACCAACCCACTTCCCACTATTCTTGACTGATGACAAGCTAGGCCCCCAATAAGAAAAATAAAATAATATAAATAATTATGAAGATTGTTTTCTTTTGCAAAACAAGCACATAGGAAACTTTTGGTTTATATTAATTTGCCACGTGTATAGCCTGACTAACTCCAACTGGTTACATGGGTCTCTGAATAATTTTTTGTTTGTTGGAATGAAAACAGAGTGATCCTCTAAAATTCCATGGCCAAATAATGGAGGTATTTATCTAGATGTCAGACAATTAGCTAAGTGTATCAACCCTGCCATGCCATGCATGCCTGACTGTAAAACACATAAGTAAAAACAAAGATGACGTGTTTATTTTCCTAAAAAGTACACTTGCCCACCCCTCTGCCCACTGATTTTGCTGTCTGGCTCAGTGAACTTTTGATCTTCCTGTTGCACAGAAAAAGACATGTTTAATTTTGTACACAGAAAATGGACAACTGCATAAAATAAATTTAACTTGTGGAATACCCTTTAACTTTTCAAGAATCTTTTTCCTGAGGAAGATTATGGAAACACTGTTGGCAATATCTGGTACTATCTGTGAAAGCTTTGCTGTGCCAGTTGGTGAAGGTTGGGGAAGTGGAAAAAAAGGGGGGAAGACTGATACATCTTTTAAAAAAATAGGTTTGGACCTCGGTCTCAGAACTGATCAGAGACAGAAAACGGGCTGCTGTATTAAGTGCATTCCTGTCACAGTTTACCCACAAGAAATATGTTTTTCCTGGAAAAAGCTGCTAAGCAGCTGGCAGAAGAAGCCAAGTGTTAAGCTTTTTAAGAGAGGAACCACGTCTCTGGTAAGTCTGGTAGAAAGGGCTCAGCCAAGTGTAAAAGCAGTTTTTCCACCCTTTGCTTTCCTGGATACTTTCTTCTTCATGAAATTCAGAGCATTCCCCTATTTCTATGGATTGAAACAAAAAAGAAACTAAATTTTTGGTCACAAAATTATCCAGCATGGAGAACAGATAAGAATGAATGTAGATAAATATTTACCAATCTTGAGCTACAACCTGTGATTTTTGATAATTTGAATGTGCAGTGTAAAACATCTTGAAAAGGAAGGATTTATTAATATTGCTTCTGCTTATGACATTTTTGAAGAAGATGCTATCTTGAAAATATACATTTCCCTTCAGTGCTTGTCCTGAAAAAATAGGGCCTCCTACATAGTCTGAAACTCTGAAACTTAACTGGGACAGAGGGGAAAAATTTCAAGTATTTTACATAACAATTGAATTGAAATTGTGGTAATGCTGTGTCACTTGTAGAAAGAAGTCGAGATATAGAAGAAAACCAATACCAGAAATTTTAGTTTTGTGACAGAGGCATGTTCACTGCTGAATTAACAAGGTAAACAGGAACAGGGTTTAGAAAGTGTTTAAATCAGACCTGTCTCTATCTAGACTTGCGGGGTAACTTGTTAAAGTAACAACAGCAGCACTGCTTCATACTTCAGTTTTGCACCAGGACCAACGGAGGTGTGCAGGTGAGGAAGCTTGCTCTGGTGCTGGGGGCCTTCTTCACCTCCACCTCTATGTGCTTCTAAGAGCAGAAGCCGGCCTGAAACACTTGACTGATGACATTAGAAAGCCTTTTAAAAAAAAAAAAAAGTCTTCAATTTGTTTCCCCATGGCACGAGCACATGCAGCACAGCCATGTGCCCCCCTGAACTTCAGGGCAGGTTCTACCACTCACATCTGTTATGCCACTTTCACACAGTCATAAATGTGTTAAATCAAAGCCAACTGATGTCACTGCTAAAAGGCTGAGAAGCCCCACAGCGAAGCATCTTTACATTTGGGAAGCGTTAATGTGCCATATAAACATTTTGCCTTCCAAAGCCACCATATATACCAGAATGTCAAAAGCAATTAGCACAATGTGCCCAGGAACACACAGACACACACTGACAGAATATTCTCCAGTGTATTTTTAGTGAGTATAACTACTGTGCTGAGAGATCCAGGACAAGGGGAGATTCCCTTTCACAAATTCTCCCTGCCCATGGCAGGGAGTTGGAACTAGATCATCTTTAAGGTGCCTTTCAACCAAAAGCATTCTGTGATTCCATGAAACATACTGCTGTTTTAAACGAGAAAATATGCTGTGTAGGAACAGTGAAAGAACACTGCTTTTTTAGCCAGAGGTTTAAAAATTATAATACAGGCTTTTGTCTGATTTGGGTTTTTATGTTACAGGCTGATGGGAAGGGCATGAGAAAGAGGGAAATCCATGTAATTTCAGCATGAGAGCTACATAAATGACATTGCACAAATGGACTCCTTCTGCCCAGCTCCCATCCTGTCGGAGCTGAGTGGTCACCCACAGGAAGGAATAAACAAAGTAGTAAATTCTGTAGTACAGGAATGTCAAGGAACTATCAGCTTAATGACTTAGCGCTTTCCTCCAGGGCAGCTGGGGTGAGGGTAAGTGCAAGTAAGCAAGCAATGCTGCTGGAACAACTCTTCCAAAGATTATCCTCCAGCAGCTGGTACCTTCCCTCCCGGGCTATGGAAGAGCTGTGGCGTTTGGTCACATAAATGACCACGCTGCTGTGCAAACACAATGTTAAAGCCAAAAGCAAGAGCTAGAAAATAAAACCCATCCCTGTCCAGCCAGTGAGCTCAGTGTGGCCTTTGTACAGATGGGGAAGAGAAATGGACCCATAAAGCTGCAGAAAAACTGAAATAAAAAACAAGGAACGTTTAAGAAGAAATGGTCCTAATTAATAGTAATAGAACAACATATAGAGGAAAAAGCCTTGCTTGCTGGACCTCTGTAAAACCCCACTCTCATATTTATTTGTGATGCAAGACAAAGGGACAAACACAACACCACAGAGTCAGAACAAGGCTTGCTCTTTGCTCCCTTCACTTGTCATGTTCCCAGCACAGGAACACGGCCTCTGCCCTGCCCTCACTCACTGCTTGGCCTGCTCTGGCATTCCAGCTGTGCTACCTGGCAGAGGAGAGCAGGAGCAGGAAGAGGGTCATGACTCCTGCTAATTATGGGCATCCAACCCCACATACGGAGTTTGGTGTTGACAGGCAGAGGAAAGCCTCGAGTACAAGTGTTCTCATTATTTTCACAGGTCAGATTTGTCACTGGCTGTAAGCAATTAAAAAATAACCATGAAGAAACATATCTAAGTAATGATGCAGAACCTGGTTTTTCCAGTAAATCTGGGAGGGAATAAAAAATCTGCCTTGTATCACAGGGCTAAGCAATATCTCTGGGGTTACAAAGGGTATTGCACAAACGTTAAGCAGTGATGGATGAGCCTGGATTCCTGCAGAGGCTGCATTTAGTCATCTACAAAAAGTCCCTTTGCATCAGTACCACAAGGTAGTGGTCAGATCTTCCACTTCCCTTTCCCTCAAAGTGGGTCACAAGTCCTCCCTGAGCCCTGTTCCCTTACAAGGCAGGGGCTTACAGTGCTGGCAGTGACTTTGTCACCAGAACACAGGGAATCGAGCATTGTGTTATGCACAAAGAAAAAGACATTTTCTTTTTTGTCTCAGGGCACTTATTATTTTATCAAGCTGAAATACAATGCCCCTTTTCACCAGGAGAATAATTGACAAACGCATTATTCCCCCATTCACTGCCTCAAAGCTGGAGTGAGTTAGAGCGTGCCTGAAAGAAAACCTCTTAAGCAGTATGACCTACTATTTTTACTGTTAAATTTCAATTGATTAACATGCCTGTTCCTTAAAGGGAAATGATGAGCAAAACACTGTTTGCTTGCCCAGGAGCATGTACCTTAAGCAGCAAAGTAGCGTGGCAAATGTTCACAGTATACACAGATAAATGCACTGCAATTCCCATTAGATGATGTGTCTAGAACCTACCCGTGTGGCTGATCTTTCCCCATCAGAAGTTTTTTGGTTACAGTATTAAAGACAATTATTAATTAGGGACACAGATTCTTTCTTAGAAGTACCCAAACTAACAAAAAGTACAGTCGTATTCTAGTAAACAATAATCCCAGAGAACTCCAACAACAAAAAGATGGTTACAATCTATTTTTGCTGTCTTAACACTGATGCAGACAAAAATGTCAGACTTTGCAGCTTATTAGAGATTTTTAGTAATCTGGGAGATATACTCTTATAGAATGATATGAGCGAATGATAAGTGAGTGAAGGGATGATAATGACTCAGGGTTTTTGTGTGACATTACATACTTTTTTTTTTTTTCTTTTTGCAACGGAACTGGTAACATAGTGATTTTTACAAAGAGATCTGAAGATTTCAGAAATCTGAACACCAACCACGTTTTGTAGCATGCCTTGACAATGCTTCTCCACTGTGCTGCACACCATTTAAAAAGGCTGCATCAGTCTAACAGCCTCTAGGCTGCCAAGACAAAATACTGGCAGAGGCAAGAATGAATTATAACCAACCAAGGTGCAGGTGTTTCCTCTGCCCTACCACATGGGCCTTGCTAATCCCCTCTCACGACATGGGGAGGTTTTTCCTCTGCCCTGAAACATGCTGTGGAAAACAGGATTCAGCACGGAGTGGCTGGAGCAGAAAAGCACATGCAGTGCGTTCTCGTGACCTGCCACAGCCTGTGCAAATCACCGTGTGCACCAGAGCATGAAGAGGGATTGAAATATTTCATGTCCACACTGCTGCCACTCGGCTCCTCTGTGCTTCAGAAATGGGTAAGGAATGCCTATGACCTGAGGCACCTGAAGGCTGCTATCACAGAAGTCACAAACACTATGGAGCTGCATCTGAGGGGAAAAAATTTTAGGAAGACATTTTTCCACAGACTTTAGTTCATATTCCTGGTTTCAGATGAAACTTCTGGGTATTTCTGCCTATAGCACCTTTGCTGATATTGAAAGGTATCTTTCCTCATATGTCACGTTCTTAATAGGAAGAAAACCTCTCAGGGTTCATTTGGAATTAGGTTGCCAAATGTTTTAGGATTGCTGGAAAGTACAGAGGAGAAATATAAATAGGTTAAAACGCAAGAAGAATAATGTTTGTTCGCTCAGGCTTTCAGCACATACCAGGGACAACAGAATTCTAAAAGAGGAGAGAAAAAGGAAAGCACAAGCAAGCCTTGACTAACTGCCAGCCAAAAACCAGTCACATTCACACTGACCATGAAAAAATTCCACAGGGACCTGAATCCCTTCTGCTTCCCCACAGCAGCATTAGAGCAGAGACATCCCATCTCCCCCACAGTGACCCACACATTACCTGTGGCATCAAATACAATGGGCTGGCAGTTCCTGTTTGAGTCCCAGTTACATTTGAGCACCTGCCCTCCTTCTACGATGTTGTGCTGGGTAGTGTTTGCTTTCGGAGCTCCCACCAGAAGAAATGTCCTGCAGGAAAAAGAAGAAACAAAACAAAGGTTTCAACACCTTAGGTACAGCTGTTACAGCTTTATGACATCTGAAGAGCTAATAAAGCAAAAGTCTTGCCCACTCTAATCTAAATCCAACTCGAACTACTCTCAGTTACAGAGAAATTCATGAGGTTCTCTTTTCTGCATGCAAAAGCATGCAAAAAAGCACTCATTTACCAAAAGGAGAGAGAAAAAAGATACGATGAAATTAAAGTATCCGGGCCTACTTAGGTTTATATTTTAAATGAGACAAACACCTTTTATATTCTTTCTTTTCCTTTGAAAAACACACACATAGAGCAGAACAGGAAATTGTGTACTTCTGTACCTTACCAAAGCCATCAGCTGGCATAACTTCTGGTTAATTTTGTGCGTAAGGGTAATTCAAGGAAGTCAGTCAAAAATGGAAACGATGTCTAAACGAAGCAGCCGTGCACTCTGAGCTCAGCATCTACGGAACGTGATGAGTCAGCCCTGCCTGAGCGAGCGCTCCTGTGAAAACAACCTCCAAGTGCCAGCCACTCTCAGCCACAGATCTGCATGTTAATGAATCGTCACCCAAATTCACTGCACAGTCATCATGTTCTTATTAGGATCCGCGGTGCTTTTCTGCCCCTCTGCTTCTACAGACGCGTCCAGTGCACTCTGAGCAGGAGCTGCCATCAGACTGTGCCTGCACAGGTGGCAAAACGCACAAGTGGCAAAGTAAGAAATGGACTGAACAAGGCTCTTGGCATCTTCCAGCACCTCTGAGACCCACCCGACTCATCAGCATTTGACTGAGAATGTCAATTTGAAGCATGAAGTCAGGCTTAGAAGACAAAATCAAGTGTTTCCTTCCATCAGAATCAGTCTGCTCTGTCACTTCCCTCTAGACTGCTTAAGAGAGAATGCAGCTTGCAAGAGCAAGTCTTGTCAGGCACTATGGTTCTCGAGTTTGGAAACTGGGTTAGCTGAAAAAGCTGCATGACTGGTTGGAGAGAATGTCTAGAGGCAGGCAAACTCAGCCTTATCAAACTTGCTCTGGTTTTCAGAGTCATCTCCAAGTTCCTTTTTAGTAGAGAGGTAAGTATAGGTATAAACATGTAGAACCTCATTGAAGGTCAATTCACATGAAGACCTACCAGTTTTCAACCTGTGTGAATTTTCAGAACCTTAAAAATGTCCTGGCATGTACCCTGATAGAAAATCCAGGCTAGTTGGCCATCCATTTGTTTTCCTTAGTTGCCACTCACAGACTGTCTAGATTTCTAGAACAGGAATTTGAAACACTTTAATCAACTTAAAATCAGCTCTCTGAGCAGAACAGAAATGCTTGAAAATAAACATTCTAATGCCAGGTAAAGAAACACATCAGTTATTATAATTACAATCTATTAAACAAGTGGTAGCTTACTTTCCAATTTACTGTTTTACCACTGACTTTTGAGAAGTCCCCCAAATGAAATGCTCGTTTAAAAAATTTAATCATTCCCACTCTAATTAAATATTTTAAGCTTTTCTTAAGCTTATATTTGTGATAAAGTTTATTTAAAAGATTACAAACAAAGGAATCATTATGCCACTCCCCAAAGGTCTTTTCCCCAAATAAAAAAATCCATTTTTACCAACATAGACAAAGCAAGTAGGTTTTGTCATAGCTCTTATAATAATATGCAAACTACCCAAATACTAAGTCCAAATACTTTGGGAAAGGGGGAATAGAGGGACAATTGTATTTCCATGGAATACACCAGCAATGCTTTGACACTGTCAGTTTCCTACATCACGTAACCATCCACCCCATCACAACGCTGGGGCACGACTGGGAGTGTTCTGGCACCTCTGCTGTGCCTACAGGAACGGTCCTTTTCCAGGGCTTTCCATGGCCGACAGAGAGACTGGGGCTTCCCTGTAGGTGCATCCTGGACTATCAAGAGCAGCTCCTCTGAAACAGAGGGTCTGTGAGAAACCTGCTTCAGCTGTTCTGGAGGTGTGCTCCTGTGAAAGCTGTGCCCACTGCCAGGCACCGCTCAGCCCCTTGGCACAACACTTCCACCCCTGGAATAGGACTTTCATAATGGACTTCTAAATAGGCTTTAGTTTGGCATCCAGCAGGTCAAAATAGGCTGTGAAACAGCAGCTTGAGCGTTCAGGAGCTAACACCACGCCTTTGTTGTCAGGCTAGACAACCCCAAATAGCTTTAGCCCAACTAAACTGACTTAATTTCTAGTACTCAGGTATAAAACAGGTGATAAATAAAATCTCACCAAAGCAAAAAGAAAGGTATAGAAACCACGTGACACTCCATATGCCTGGATACTGCATACAAGTATTTCTAGCTCTTTCAGGAGGCAAAATATCAGTGTCCACAGGGATAAACTGAAAATTTAACACCACTAGGGCCTGTTCCCGTAAAAGTTGCACAGCTACTTGGTCCAGTTAAAAGCTTAAATGTAGCAGGTACAAACCAACCTTGACGACAAAAAAAAAAACCAAGGAGAGAATTCCCTTATAAATATACAGAAGTTTTTCATGCTGCCTGAAAACCACACTGTTTTCTTTTACAGCAGTGCACTTTGAGGTCAATAGTTCTTATAAAAATAGTGGAAAGGTTCCAAATAGTGATTTCATGGAGAGCTGGATCACGTAATTCCTTATCAGAAAGCAAGAAAGAAAGTTTATTACATGCATTTACCAGTCTCTTGATAACTCTACAGCCACACATGCTGACTTAAAAATAAAGGGCGGGACAAAAATAGAAGCTTTTTTCTTTTAGTTCCAAGACTAACAGGATTAAGATAGCAGAGAAAGATGGTGCAACATGTGCAAGTTAAGACAGGACAGCTTCTAATATATGTAGGCAATAAAAAATGCAAACAAGGCTAGATGATGTACTGCAGAAAGACTTGCTCAATAGCTGTACAATTTGCTTATAAAGTTTTATAAGCTAGAGATTAAGGGGGGAGAGAGAATATCCCCTCAGCAGGATGAAAGCCAGCAGCTTTCCCAGTCTTACAGCCCTTCCTTAAGATGGGAGAGGAGCAGGAGGAAAGTGACAAAAGCTGGATGTTACTGTAGCCCGCCTTTGAGAACCAGAGCCTGATTCATTCCGGCAACGCCGAGGCTGTGCAGTTAGCGACGCGAGGCTACAAAGGTCTGAAAGGAACCAGCCACTACACACTGCCTAATCTTTAACATGAAACGGGAACATATTCAGGAAGCAGACGTGTAGGGTGCTTACACGGAATTTTTCCTTCTCTAGACTCCTCAGCAGCTTGGTGACTCGCACAGACTCAGCACAATTCAAACACAGCACCCCCGCAAAGCACACTCCAAGAGAGAACAGCAGAACTTCTGAAACGCCTCGGGACACAGCCTCAGGAACCAAAGTGCCATAACTACATCATTCTACACTGCATTTATCCCCACCACGATCTGCATGCGACCAGGCTAAGCAGGGAATCCCGCAGCGCAAGGTTCATGACCCGCCGGCCGCTCAGGACCAGGTCTGGCTCCCCGGCCAGGGAGTCTCGGCCACCAGAGCCGCCCCAGCGGGACAGGGATGCGGAGCGGTCCCTGCTGGGGACCGCCGGGAGCAGACGCCGGCTCCATCCCCGCTCCGGGGCCTGAGCAAAGCCGCGTCCCCTCCGAGGGACGCCCCGGCCCGCCCGGGACCGGCGGCAGCGGCTCGGCTGCCGAGGGACCCGGGAGCTGCTGCCCATCCTCCGCCCGGCTCTGGCCCCGCGCCGCTCGCGGCTCCGGCGCCGCGGGGAACGGCTCGGCGGGGCAGGACGGGACTGGTCGGGCACTTACGAGAACGGGTCGGGGGCGAAGAAGTCCACGGCGAAGCCGAAGTAGCTGCCCGCCGGGCCCGAGTAGACGGCCGGGCGCTCCACGTCCAGGTT
>WEKY01057659.1:7092-29307 GCA_013390045.1 Picathartes gymnocephalus | reverse complement strand
CGCCGAGGGGGCGGATGGGCCGCGCGTTTCCCGCGGCGGGGCGGGGTGCGGAGCGCAGCCACTTCCCCTTTCTCGCTGGGACGGGGGCGGCAGGAAGGAGAGGCGGCATCATGTGGTGCCGGGGGCGGGCCCTGGCCGCTCCGCGCCCGGGCTGCCTCTCTCTTCCGCCGAGAGCGGGCAGAGAGCGCCCGGCACAGCCCGGCACCGACCGCGGCCGGGGAACGCCGGCTCCGGAGCTGCCCTCGGGGCAGCCATCCCACTCGCACCGCTGCCCGAGCCCAAGGCTAGAGGAAGGTCCGGGAAATTCTTTCCTGTGATGGTGGTGAGGCCCTGGCACAGGGAAGCTGTGGCTGCCCCATCCCTGGCAGTGTTCAGGGCCAGGTTGGACGGGGCTTGCAGCAACCTGGGGTAGTAGAAGGCGTCCCTGCCGAGATGGTCTTTAAGGTCTCTTCCAACCCACTGCTTTGTACCACTCTATGAAGGAGTGCTAGAAATATGAAGAGGGGCACACATCCGTGCCTGGTTTTACCGAGGCTGTTTGGTGAAGCCTTTCTGAACAAGTCTGTCAGGAAAGCTGTTAAGCAAAGAGCGAAGGGAGTGCCAGTGTGGACCCAGTCATGGAGGAAAAAAAAATCTCAAAACCCTGATTTTCAAACATATAGGCTATAAAACGAAGTAATTTTAAATCCCAGGGTCTCAGCATCTCCCCAGCCACAGGAATGCCCAGCAGCAGGTGCAGGGCTGGGAAGAGTCAATCTGCAAATCCTCCCTGATGGAGGTCACTGTTACTGGTGCACTCCTGCCGTACCCACCTGGCGAAGAAGCATCTAGTGCGGCTCCAATCTCTTCAGTTGCAGGTTGTAGCTCTTGTGTCATCTCTCACTAATAACATTTTAGCACTAACATCCTGGCTCAAGTCAGCTGTAGGCTGCTGTCAAACCCATTGCCCGCCTCAGAGTTCAACATCTGCTCAGTACAGCAGTGTCTCAGGTAAAAAAAAAAACAAAAAAACAAAACCAAAACTGAACACCTACAAAGAGGAAATAATTCATATTAATTCAGAATATCAATTTGTACAACATAACAGGATTGGGGTTTATTGCCACAAAATGTCTAAACTTTTAGCCTTGCTTTCCTCATGTGAGCATGATAAAAAGCAACAGAACAACTAATGATGTTTCAAGCCCTAAATAAAAGTTTAAAATACCCCACACATATTTACCAAGGGACAGATTCAGTCCAACAGGAATCCTGAAAGAAAAGCATTTTCCACAATAAGCAGAGGAAAACCCAAAGAACCACCAGGTACTTCTGTGTTCCATTCACTTGTTATCAATTAATTATCATTTCTTCAGGAAGCCATCTCAAAAATTCTAGGTCTATCAAGAAAGGGAGTTCCTGTATATAGACTTGATACTTGTTGCTAGTTTTTCTAACTTTGCTGGCTCCTCAATAGGTTAAAAAAAAAAAAAAGAATCCAACCAAACAAACATAAACCCCACATTATTTTATTGTTGTTTACTGACTTATCTCAGGGCTTTTGTACTACAGACTTGATCAAAGCGAAACTGCAGATGAGTTAATAAGTTCCCAAACCCTAGTAAATAGGGCAACAAACTAAAAGAGTGGTTTATGAGTACTTTGATCAGTAAGTCAGTAACTTAGGGAAAAGAAGGATTTATTTACTCTAGTTGATTGTATAACCTCACAACATCACACAAGCAGTGAAGGATAAGTTATTTTTAAAACATTAGATCTTTTTAACCAAACGATCAGTTTTTGGCTCCTTAGGGACTGGTTGTGCGGCACTTCTGTTTGTCGTCAGCAAATCTCAAAGCCAGGCCATAGGAGCAACTGAGGCTTTAGAGAGTCAGGGGTTACTCATCGCACAGGAAGTCCTTTTGCAAACTCTCTCCAGGCGATGCAGTCGGGTGTCTCTATCCGCTGCGGCGCTGGGGCGGCCCGGGGCGCGGCCGCCTGGCGCTGCCCTGGCCGCGCTCCGCTCCCGGCGCTGAGTCAGCGGCTGCCGTCGGGCCCCAGCTCACCGAGTCAACCCGTCTAGACAGCCCTGGGGCCGAGCCACAGCTCCCTGCGCGGCAGCACCGGCCCCAGGCGCCACGGAGGAAAAGCAAATGAAGTGTACAGCCTCGGGATACGCTCCGAGACAAAGCCGATCTTGCTGTAAACGAGGGAAAGTATTTTCTGTTGCAGGAGAGGCCGAGTGATTGATTCCACGGCTTGCATCGCGCTACCCTGTCTGACAGAATCCTGGGCAGAGGAGTGAAAGTCAATACCAGACTTTGCTGTTTATGTACACCAGCGAACACCCTTCCAGTGAGGATGTGATTTTCCTTTCCTAGTTGGTTTAGCTCTCAGCATGACTAACAAACAGATAAGGAGCAGCCAATGAGATCATATTACAGACTGTAAACAGTCAATTACGTGTTTCTATATTTACTTGTTACCTGTAGATTTCAGTTCTCAGGCTAAGATATCCAGTGGTGCAAATCAACAACTAAGAAGTGGGCAGGACTGGGATTCCTTCTGAGACACCAAACTTTTTGTCTGTATTCAAAACAGAATACAATTATTTTGGAATTGACTGAAGTCTAAAGAGCTGCTTTCCATATTATCCAACAGATCAAACCCACATTTCTGTTACAAGTTATTGTTCTTCTCAGTTTTTACACAGACAATGAGTTATTAACACAGCTGAAAAAAACTTTGCAAGATGCAAGGCACTTTTGGTAGGCAGGTATTTTTTTTTTGCTATTCCTGCGTGTCCAGCCTGTAAAATAGACAGAGTATTTCAGGATGTTTTTCTTTGCAATAAAGTCTCCACCTCATGACATGAAACACAGCAGCAAGAAATGGACAAAGTGCCACAATTCGGTAGAAACTGCAAAAACGTGCAAACCACCGTGGTCCTACTTCAAAGGGTCAGCAAGGGGTCCCGTGTGTAAGCAATAAACTTCAGCCTGGAAGTGGATTCAGTGCTTTACAGCACCAGCAGTATGAATATCTGGAGCAAAGAAAGGATCACCACTCATTTGTTCATCGAGAGTACCATTAGTCTCCCAGAAATGCCTTCATCGATGTGAGTTTTAGGAAATATTTTGCTCTTGTGCCATCCAGACATTTGGATTTTTCAAGAGATTTAGCTGCTCTGAACAGACCTTTTAAGGACTAACTCAGTTTCTAACAATGCAGTAGAAAACAAAGTAAAAGGTGGACTTTATATATTACTTTGCCTTGGTCAGTTTGTGCCTTTTATTTCTATTTTGTTTAATATTATCTTTGATATCAATTTTCTTGGGAAAAATAAAACATTAAATCTGAAAACTGTGGTTTTCAGCATTATGTGGTGAAACACGAGGAAACCACTAGAGATGTTTAGACTTGATTTGCTTTATTGCTCCTCTGAGCAATCCACATCAGCCAAATCTCATGTTGTTAGCAAAAGCTGTCCTTAGCCTGGGGCTATGGGGCAGTGTTTTCACTAGGACAACAAGGGTATGGCTACATTTGTTAAACCAGCTCCTAGCACAGAGTCTAAAATCTCCCAGTCCAAAAGGAAGTGAGCTGTACCAGGTTTTTTTTTTTTCTGATTTGTTCAATACTGATAGCTGTATTACTCCTGTGTTAGTCAAAGTCTTTCTGCAATCCCCTTTTTCTGTTTTATAGAGTGTGCATTACTGACCAGGCCTTTTTTCTACATTAGGATTTCACAGCATAAAATTCAGGGACAGCACAGCTTGATTTACCAAAGGATTCATATTTCTTCAGTCTGACAAAGTTGGTCATTATAAATCACGTGTGACTCAGTTTTTGCTTCACAAAGCACTTTAGCAGATTACCAAAGAGATATATCCAGATGCTGCTCAGTAACACCCCCAAAGACTTAGATATTTTTAAAAGAAATTTTTAAAGAGTACGTTTCCTCTAGAGAAAAGCTTTGAGAGGAAATAATGTAATAAGGGAGAAATGGATCAGGGAAAAACCCAAACAACAAGCTCCATAATAATCTCTGCACAATCTCTCTGAAAATGTTTTCATAATATGCATGCATATAGAAGATGTAACAGAGACAAAAATCTAAATACCACCCTGCTCTGTAAAGGAAGAGTGTGTGGGAACACAGCAGCCCAGAGGGAAAAGCCTGGGCAGTCACCACACCAATGCCCAGAAGGAGCGCGGTGCCCTTGGATAACCAGTGACGGAGCTCTCAGGAGAGAGCCTGGAGATACAGGGCTCTCGGGGCTTCTGGTGGGAAAGGTCTCGGAAAAGCTTTTTAGAAGGGGATGGGGACAATTTGGTCATCCAGAGAGAGTGATGGACTTTGCCTTCTGCTCCTAGAGTGGGAAAAGAGACGAAACCTTGAAATCAACAGACTGTGCACTTGTCTCACGTGGAATATGCATCTTGTGTATGAAAGTTCTGTGCTTCTGCTTCTCCCGTCTCACTGAAATGTCTGACCTGGCACAGCAGCTGTGGAGCCCATGAGATGGAAAGCTCCAACTCCCATGGGAGCTACTCCTGCCGTGGTTGTTCATTTACAGGCCAATTCCAGCACACAGAACTGCACCTGGACCTGCACTTCTTCCTAATCCACCCTTCTGCCTGTATCCAGCAAAGCTTGTAAATACACAACAGTCACAGGTAATACAGGAGTGCCAACATTACACTTGATTAAAAGAGGAATCATCCCTCATATCTCTTCATCACTCTCACTTCTTCTTTCTTCCTTTCCAGAGGAGGTACATTGCTTGCTGGATGCCATGAATTTTAACTCTACCTTTTTACATTCACACAGACCCTCTACAACATGCTGCTTTTATGCAGTTCCCTGAAGGTGAGGGAGATATTAATTTATTTTGCCGTCATCTTAGTTACATGGTAATGTCCTTCCTAAGAACCTTTTCCTTCTTTTGCCTGCCACTCTTTTCATCCTATTTTAAGTTCTGTCCTTTCTGCTGAGACCATCATCTATGGCAAGTGTGCACACAGGTTTTTATTTAGAAAGTGGAAGTGCTTATGTCTGGCAGAAATTCTTGTGGAACCGTATTCTGCTGCGACAAAGAGAAACAGAGCACTTCCCTGCACACAGGCTCTATAGGCACAGAAGACTGGTAGCTTTCTAGTTTATTTCCATTTATGGAAAATTTCCAGATGACAGGAAGCATTTCCTAGGTTTCTTACATTCTTGACTGCTTCTGGTTACAAAGAAATACCAGAGACCACTGCTTCCCGTTGTATCCCTGAGATATTGTTATCCCTGTCTTTAGTGCAAATCATCTCCTATTTAGTACAAGTTACAGCTTCTTATGCACAACTTTTGAACCTTTCTCCCAAGCTTTCTAGTTTGGGGGAATTTTTCACTGATTTTTTTTTTTTCTGTGATGTTTTCCATCATGCATTTTCAAAGGAATCTAACAAGGCTCTGACTCACAGAGCAGCCATGTTGGCTTTTTAATTGATCATTCCAGGCACATAATGCCACATCTGCCTTGAAGCATCTGTCCTCTGGTGTTCCTGTATTACAGTAATGCTTCCATGTTCCTGCTGAAGGATTTGGAACAAAAACAAGGTTAAAACTTTCAAATTCCCTGGGAAAGAAATAATTCTTCAGACTGCTCGTGCTTAATAACAAGCTCAGACTTTAAACGTGTTGAAGACTTAGATAACAAAATAATAACAGGATGCAGAGCAAGTAGGGTTGAAAGGCAGTGGAGGAATAGAGACAAGTTCCTTCCTATCCAATACTCTGAATATTCTTTTACTCAAATGCAAAAGCACTAAAAAATGATAATAACACAAACTGACACTGAAAGAGAGATTTCCTTGCCCTTGTCTCCCAAGAAGCACTTCAAGTGTTTCAACCCAGGCATTCCAGGCCTTGATACACCAGCTCAGCCTTCAGCTCCAGCCTCTTGCCTTCAAAAAACACCTTACCATCTTACAGAATGCCCCAGAGTGCAAACTTCCTCCCTCTTCCCTATGCAGAAATGCCCCTTTCTCCCCAAAGAACCTCAACTCACCCTCGCCTCGAAGCCATTATATTTTGATCCTCTGTGTCCAAAGAATACTGGCATTAATGTTAATCCAAAGCACGTACTTAGCTATAAAACATTGTACTGGTGACTATGCCATGGTTGACTAAAATAACAAATGTTTCTCTCAAGGAATAAAACCAAACATGGGTCAATGCAGAATCAGACCTTTCGCCGTTCTTAACTGAGGGTTTGGCCAGGAGAGTGAGGGGTGGAGGTGTTAGGTGTGGATCTGGTTTGTTTTCAAAGTTGTACCATTTGCATCTAAGCCATCAGCCTGCCATTGCTGGGGGTCACTCCAGCAGAGTTCCAGCTGCGTGCTGCTGGTGAAAGAGCTATTCTTGCATCTATCAAACAGAAGTTAATGCTGACAACAGTTAAACGTGGTGGAAACTACAGACACGTCCATGCCCTGAAAGAGCACATTTAAGCTTTTCCCTTTTTGCCCTCTTGGGGGAAGATTCCTCATTCCACTTCTCCCGGCTGCCCATAGATACAAAGAATGGGCAATTATGTATAGCAACTGCTGTGCAGAACTGTAACTCAGTATTTCTGTGTGGAGGGCACTGTGTGGGAAGTTCCATGTACAGAATACAGACTTCTATTGACAAGAAAACAACTGAAGAGCTCATGGTGTAGGACTGATAGTACTGACACCAAGTGCAGCTCTGACAGCTCCCAGGTGCTTATTCAAGGAAATAGTTCACAACAGTGAGACCTTTACAGTTCATAGTCCCCTCTAATTTTGACTTTAGTCTGTCAGACTTTTGAAGAAATAATTTTTGCTCTATTCCTTCTGACCAGCTTTCCTAATCCTCTTTGTCTCCACTTGATAAGCAAACCCCTGAAGTGTTTGGAGCCACATTAGGAAAGCACACTGCTGAGGATACCGTGCTTTACTCCT
This sequence comes from Picathartes gymnocephalus, assembly GCA_013390045.1. Taxonomy (NCBI): domain Eukaryota; kingdom Metazoa; phylum Chordata; class Aves; order Passeriformes; family Picathartidae; genus Picathartes; species Picathartes gymnocephalus. The sequence goes on along the minus strand of WEKY01057659.1, from coordinate 22,353 downwards.
GGCCTGGGCAGGGAGCCCACGGGGAGAAGGCAGCGGCTGCCTTACACAAGGACTGCTGGGCTAGGTGACATGGAATAGAGAGGTCAGTCAGATGAGCCTCCCTTCTGCAGTGTTTACACTCAGCAGAGGGACAAAACAGCAAAACAAAGTGATGGAGAATGAAGATTAAAGGTTTCTTGCCTAGAAACTTGGCTGTTACCTGATTTTAAGGAGGCATTAAGTTGCAACTATGGAATTTTTAAAGTGGAAGTCAATCTTTTTCTGAAGCAATCTACTGCTCCCAAATCAAACAACTAAACTACTTGTCAGGTCAGACATCACTAAGATTGATAGAAAACAGTTTTTGAGAGCTTGCAATGGATTTGTATTACTGTGCAGAGACCAAACTACTACGTCCTCTTTGATCCCATCTCTGCCTGCCCTGTGTTCAGAGCACAACAAGGTAAACCAAGGAATGAAACAGAGGTGGTGGAACGTGAAGAGATCAAAAATTCTCCTAGAAGAGCAATCCTCTCAAAATGTATTGTAGAGGCCTGAGAAATACAATCTGATTTCCTGCAAGAGATGTGCTAGACCCATATTATGTGCTGATAGGCAGCCTCATTCCAGCACAGGCCCAAGGATGCAGTCTCCATAGAACACCTTTCCCTAATGGCTGATGGTACAAAGAACATGGTTTGCCTTAGGAAACTTCTATAGTAATTTGCTCACTTCTTTCCTTCAGGATTGCTTCTGCTTCTTTCCTTTTCTAATGCAAAGCTGTGATACTTTCTTTTCCATCCCTTCTTGCTTTAATTTAGGAGTCCATCTCATTTTTGAAGTCTGATTGGGTAACTCAGGTTTTAAGCTAGCCTTGCTCAAATTTATGTCCAAATGTATTACAGCACTGTACACTTTCAACCACAAATGTAAGATAAAAAGATTTCCTCCAAGGTTTCTTCCCCTAAACACAGATGAGATGCTCCTGCTGCTATTTTATGATTTAAAGAACTGATTGTTTTTGGCATTCATTTCAATAATGTGCTATGAAGGAGCCTATTGTGGTCACATATTAGGGCTGTAACATCATAAATGAATAAAACATCTTGGCCTTATTGCTAACACCAGCAACAGCTGCTCTCTATAAAAAGACAGAGCATCCATTGAAAGGAAGAGCTAAGTGTGACAGGCAAAGCCAAGGTCACTTCTAAGCCTGCAATACCATTGTGGGGGGAAAAAGAGAAGGATCATGTGCAGATATCACAGTAAAAGCTCTTAAGGTGATCACAGCTCCATAAAACACACCTGGTCAGAAGTCAACAATTCACTCAAATGCTTCATTCATGAAGCATTTGCTTCACAAAAGATTTTGCTTATTAGAAGCCCATTTATAGCAAAAAATCAAGTGTGTCAAGAGAGGAAGCTTTTAATTTTGAAAAAAATCCCCATTTCTAGCACTGAAGGACATCAAGATACTGTGTTCTTCACAACTGAAAGACATCAGCTTCTTTTTTTACATCCACTTTCTCTACCTGGCATCAAGTCAAGGCAAAGGCAGGCATAGGATGTGACTTCCTTGAAGAACACAAGCTAGTAGGAGTCACGTTCCGAACAAGATGTAGCAGAGGTGTGGAACTCCCGAGTTTCCAAAAGCTGATGAGAAAGTCGAGGGATTCAAGGGAGAGAGGGGAAATGTACTGTGAAGAGAAAGGCACCACCGGATCCATCTAGCAGAGGAAATGTTCTCGATAAGGGATTGCTGGAAGCTGCGTATGAGAAGCGCTGCTGAGCAGTGCCCAGGCCTGTCCTTCTCTTACCTCTTTGTTCCCCAGGTGTCTGGTTTTGGGAGTGTGATAAACAGTCTCTTGGCCTGATGCAGCTGCTGTTTTCAATAATGTGCACAGGTTTTTGCAGCTCCTCTGGCCTTTCCACAGCTTATTTTTCCAATTCTGTTCCAATTCCTATTCATGTTATTCAGGGGATAATTTCTCCTGAGACTTCAGGTAAATATGTATGTGATATTTGCATATGAGAACAATCCCTTCCTCTCAGCTTAGTGCTGTAATAAATTCACTGTGAGGAAAACAAAGATCCAACCTTGTAAGATTTTTAGTTTAGTTGCTTGATCACTCTGCAGTTTCAGTAAGTTATTACAAAGCAGCATATGGAACAGGAATAACAAATGATGTTTATGAAACCTCCAAGTATATTATTTGCAAGATGTATAAGCTTACCAAGTACTTAAGCCTGCATTACTTACTATATTCAGATAATTTTTTAAAGGGGCATTAGCATTGCAGAGGAATTAAAATTCAGTATTCACAATGTCTGAGACATAATTTTTTTGACAGCTGTTATTCCACATCCAACTAAACTATGAAAGAAAACATGAATAAAAACATACTGATTTGTATGTGTACATTCTTTCTGTAGCCAACACACTAAACAAACACAATCTATTATGACAATACTGAATTGCCAAGGTAAGTACCACTGCTTGGTCCAAAGTTTTATCAACAATAAAACCTCCTCTAGATAAAAACAGTTGGGGAGCACTTTCCATTAAGAAATGGCAACACTCCTATTACAAACGACTCATAGATAATGTAATATTTAAGGTCAGTCTTTACAGTTAATTTTTTTCCAGGCCTTTGTGAACGGTGTTCAATTACAAAAAAAAGCAGGGAGCTCTGAGGAACAAAGCAGTGGCAAGCATAAAATTCAATCACACAGGCTTTAAAAAACTCCCAGAACTTCAATGAATTTAAAGCTAGCCAGTTGCAGCAGTTCAAGCTGGTCGTGTGTGTGACTGAAACGGGATTTTAACACACATCAAAATTTAAAACCAACCAATACTCTACTCTCACAACAGCAAATACCAGGAAGCAAAGGCAGGGGATTACCTTTAACTGGTTTTGTCCACATGTGTGTCCAGCACCAAGTGCTTTCAAGGCAGTGCTACACCAACGTGTGCCATCAAGATTCGTTCAGGCCACAGCTTCATTTCTCACACGTAAGTTAGGAGGAAAACAAGGTGATACAGTGGCTCAGGCTGCAAGGGCTAGCAACCAAGTTTATTGCAAAGGTGTTTCTCACCCGACTTATGATGCTTTACAGCCTGATCTCAACCCAGCAAGTGTCCTGAACTGAGCCTGCCTGCTCTTTTAACAGTGAAATACTGTATTTTTGACCCATATAGACTGGGTAGTCACTGAAATGAAGATAAAATCTCAATGCTAAAATAATGGTATTTTTCCAGAAGTGACTCATTGACTTTATATCAGAATAATTTCAGGAAATGTGCATCAATAAGAACTTAGTGATACCACGTCCAAGAGAACTCCCTTCTATCACACTGCTCATTTTCTGAACATTAATAATTCATTTACCCCAAGCAATGCCTCGGCATTCATTTTTAATTGAGCATGTATCGACTGAAACTCCATTAGCTACAAATCCAAGGTTCCTTAAATGAGAAGATGAAGACCTTTTAGCAGGTTATATTGCAGCCCATCTGAATGCAGAAGGAACATGCAGCAGCACATGGTTCCCCACCCTCAGAAGTCTGAAACGCTCACAGGACAAAGGGCTCCTGAAGAGCAGTCACCCTGCTTTCACGGTTGGAAATCTGAGCAGAGCAAGCCCAGCCAGGAGCTGTGCCAAAGTGGAGAGGAAAAAGAGTGAAAAATCACAACAGGGACAGCCAGTTATTGTTTCCTGCCTACGTGAAGTCATCTGTCAACAACTATTGCCTAGGAAAATCAGGTTTTCTTCAGCTAACTTATGGATGTTCAATGGATTCCAGTGCTAAGCAAGGTGCCTGTCCTCATGTTTAAACGACAGCTGTACAAAGGAGTCATGCACCAAAATCATCCCTGCAGACCCAAAAGGGCACACAGACACTCTCTGCCTATCCATCAGTGTTTTATTAGCTGAAATTAATGAGTCACTCTGTCGTTCCTCCACTGTAAAATTCAAGTAACATGAACAAAATTTTGGCAAAGATTGAACCTATTTACATCAGCGAAACAGATCAGTATTATCAAAATGAGTATTATATACAATAAACCAACCACTAAGACAAAACATAGAAAGCCATTTTCATCCTTGATAATGATTAAATTACTTTTATTCCCATTTAAAATATACAACTTTGAAAAATTATGCAACATACATTCAAATGAATTGCATTCTTAAGTGTCCTGATAGCCAGGTATCCTATTGCTGGCCAGTATAATACACTAATCCATCAACTCAGTTTATTTATGGCCACAGGAGAAAAATCTGCATAAATAAATATTTGTATCTGATAGTGCAGCTTTTCCTTAAACACTTACATTTATAAGTCAGTTTCAGTAGGCCTCTTTCTCCCAAGCACTGACTGCTTCTCGTTCCTACAGGAAAAAATGAATTCCACAGAGATCCTAAGCAAGGCCAAAAATTCTAAGTCTGCTATTTTAGAACAGCATTCAAGATACAAGAGTCAATTCAGCAGTGCCAGAAATAACCAGTAAAGCTAATATTACCACCCAAAAGCAGTTTGGGAAAGCTCACCAACAGTGCCATAACTCTTACTGGTCTGGAAGTAGTGATTTAAGAGCTCTAGAAAAAAATCGATACAGAGGGTACCATCAGTACAGCAGTACTGGGGCAGACAGCACAGGCAGTATGGCAAGGAGGCACAACCTGTGGCCCCTGGAAAAGCACCACTGCTGAGAAATCTTCATGGCAGACACTCAATCCCTTGGAAAAGGACACAATGACTTGAATTAAGTGCAGTCACCAGGGTACAGCACCTGAGGCAACTTACCCCTGTACAACGTGCAGCTGTTTAGAGGACACCAAAGGGATGACAGGCATATTTTGGACTGTAACACCCCTGCTCTGCAGAGCCTGAAGTCTTTGCTAATCTACAAAAGCCAGCGGGGAGAGAATGAGACTGGAATAGCAGAGAGTGATGTATAGCAGGTGTTACATCAGTTAATGTGTGGGCAGGGAGTAAGAACAGCAAGGGAGAAAAGCTGGCTGCTGAATTTTACACTGCATCAAGAACAGACAAAAAACCTGTAATTGCAGGTAGCCCAAATTTAACTAGAGCCAACATCATCACTTCTGTATCAAGACTGCAGAGAAAAACATTTACCACTCTATTAGAAAATCCAGTTCTTAACAGTTTGGTATGATATCCTAACTTAGCAGAGAAAAATCAACACAGGTATTTTAAAGTTGATAATTTTTATTTACAGATTTATTGGCAAAAGGTGGTGGGAAAGTTTAAAACATTTTTAACAGAGGGCACTGTACTGTATTGTATGAAGTATCACTTCACAATCTTCAGTATCCAGCTGATCAAATAAAGCTAATCACCACTTAAAGAAGCATAATCTGCATCAACTCCATTAGAGTACCCTGCCTAAAAACCACTTCAGGCAGTTTCTAAATCAAGACAATCACTAATAAAAATGTAGTTTGTGTGAAGAATGTATACTTGGATTTTTGTACTGTACCTGATGTCAAATTGCCCACTTGCACACTGGCAAAGCAGTTACACTTCCTACTCTTAGTTGAAAGTTATAATCTCATTGTCTGCAAATTCAGCTGTCAGGTAATTCTGAACTACTCTGAACATTTTACTGTGAGCATGGTCAAGACTGGAGTAGATGAGATTGAAGGAAAACATTCCTGGTATATCACGTGCCCATCATATTCAAATGCATAACCATAAACATCTTGTTTAAGTATTCAAAAAGGAGAAAAAAATGTGGTCAGTTTTTACTTTGTCACATAGGTTTAATTCCTCACTGGAGCTTTTTAGTTCATTCTTCTAAATCAAGAGTGTTTAGTTCTTCTTCTAGTTCATCCAAGTCCTCTCCAGTAAAGAGATTTTCATCAACTGGAACTGCGTCGATTACTCCATTCTCCAATCCCCCATCTCCATCATTATCTTCGTCTAAATCATTTTGCTCGCTGTTGTTTATATCACCACCAGAAGCTTCACTTAATTTATTATCTGAAAAGAGACATAACTCTTTGGCATTTCAGTGTCGCAAGTTTCTTAACCACCAATTAAATTCACAATCCTACTAAACATGCTTTCAAATTTTGAAACTATGAAGAAGCTACTTTACTTGAAATTCATGCAGACTTTGATTAGTTAATCTGCATGTACCTGGTTAATATGCAAGTCTGGATAATAATTATGAAAACAGGTTGGAAAAAAGAATAACTTACCATCTTTTTCTACTGAAGTGTATGTGCTGAATCGCTCTGGACTAGCCACTGTAATACCAGTCTCCTCTACTGCCTTGGGGACATACAGGTTCAAATCTACATCATTTATGCACACAGGGTCTTCTGTCTGGAAAACAAACCAAGATGCTCTGCATGAATTACTTTTCCACAAAAATCCTCACTTCTGCAAGATTTCTACAACATTTTTCACCTTCAACAGGAACCTTCTGATAAAATATACTCTGTGACAGTATTAAATTAAAAATCAATCTTAATAATTTCATTGTAAAGCCTCTCAAATTGAAAACTTTCAAGCTTGAACGCAATTAAAATATTTCTTGATTTAATCCTGTTTCTTTTACCTCATCATCATCTCCTGCTCCTTGAACATAATGGGTGTCATCTGCTTCCTCATCATCTGCATCAACCAACTCTGGCCGGAACTCAAATACTTCACGTCCACTAATCTACTCACAGTAAAAGAAACCTTCAGTTATCACTTCACAGAATTTATACTGCTTACAAAAAACCCCAAACAAACAAACCAACCACAAAAAAAAAAGGGAAAGAAAATGACACACAATAACAAGCAAAACAATTTCAGGCCAGTTACCTTTTCACAAAACTTTATTTACTTGCTCTTCTTACATTAAGAATTGGACTGTAAAACTTACCACCAATGCTTTGCCAGCTTTAAAATCTGCTTTCCTCCTCTCCATATCTTGCTCAGCCTTATCAATTTTTTCTTGTCTTTTTCTTCTCTTCCATGCAATAAAACACTCTAGAGTAATTTTGGTAACATTTGGTCCTAAGGCAGCACGCTGTCAAGGAAAGAGACCGATTAATGCTCGAAACTCTTTCCAAAGGCTATAACAAATTGGAGATTTAATTACTCCTTTCCAGAAACTAATTGAAAACATTTCTTTCCAATTCCCTCTTGACTCTTACACTGTTAAACATGCATCATCATCTTAACATCTCTCTCAACATGCAGTTTTCCAGTTAGTGAGATGAACGGCCACGAAAAGTAATAGGAAAGTGGAGGAGGAAATGAAGGAAAGACAAGAGCTCAGTTCTGCTCAAACTGACACTGCCAAGCAATGGTGAGAGACAGAAGCAGAGCAGCAACACCTTCAGAAGGCTTTGTGCTCTTGGTGTTGCTGCCTCATTAGAGAGTTAAGGGAGAACTCAAGAGACAGTGAGATGGGGATGAGAAAAGCCACAGAAGCAGTTGTAATGGATAAATGAGAAATAGCAGTTGAGAATTAGAAGCCTCCTAAAAAAGGGTAAGCAACAGCTGCACTAAGTATGCAGCTAGAGTTAATTTTATTCACTAGGTAATAGTTTCTAAACAAAAACATGAAACAATGCTATGCATCCTTTGCCCTAGCTCATACAGCTCTAAAAACATTTAATAGTTTATTATAAATTAGCACATTTTTTACGTGTCTCCTCAGAGCAATGAAAACAACTACCACCGAAAGGTACCTGTCTGACAACTTTACCTCTTTTTCTATTAGATCTTCTAATGAAATTTCATCTTGCTTTTCTTCCTTCTTTTTGTCTTTTTTTAATACAAAGCCTGGAGGGAGAGCATGGCGATACATACAGTTGTCTCCTCCACCTGGACAGACCCAAAACCATCCATATTTGTTGTTTTCAATAGCATCAAGGAAGTATTTGCAGACCTGTATAAAAACAATGATTGTTATCACCATGTTCTCTTTCCATGCCCAGCATTTTTCACTCCATGTCAGAAGTTCACTAAGTCCATGTCAACTGTGCTCAGAACAGAAGGAATATGTGAAATGCATTGCTACTAAAAACAGCAGACAAAGAAGTGCAACTCAGTATCTAAAACTCATGTAGCCAAGCTTTTTCTCCCTCAGTATGATCCCAACAAGATGACAGAAGACTGGCAACTATGCACTCCTGTAAAACCAGCAGCACATCTCTTTCTGCCCACCAACACTGGTGCAGTTTTAAACAAGACAAATTGCATCTGTCTCACATGCTAAACCTTGCAGCTCTGCATCCTGAGGTAAAGACACCATTCTGGGACCTTGAACAAGAAATTCATAGTTTTCATTTAGCCACAACAATGTTTAACTTCTGCAAATTTTGGCAGTGTCAATAGACTATTTAATTACTTGGTATTGAAAATGAGAAGAAATAGTCCCAAAGAATGAAAAAGGGATTAACCCATTACACCATTTAGCGTGAAACTAAAAAATACTGTTGAATTCAGAGACTGGGAATTACAAACAACTAACAATTTGTGAACTCCAACTTAAAGGAGAAGATTTAAAAACTTATAATGCTTGTATGTCACCCAGTACATAAATAAGTTCAATATATACAGCAGTCATTGCAGTACCAGATTTCACTAATCACAATATTTGGATCTTCTAAGCAACTGGGATGCGTTAGCTATGCTACTAAATCCTTTAGCATTTCTATAAAGCACTTCACCTACTATCCCTTTGTAATGTCCATGATAAAACACTTGATGGACTGAAAGGAGTTGTTGGGTTGTGGTTTTCTTTTTTTAATTTTCAAATATATTACCAGAAATACTATCAGTCCACTCATCTACTCAGAATATTATTATTTATAATATTCCATTCTGATTTTTTACATGATGATAAACACAGGCCAGACTGCACTTAACTCCTTCTAGTACAGCTCAATTTAAAAAAACAAAAAAAGAAAGAAAAGAAGACATACTATTTGGGTTTTGGGTTTTTTCTTTTCCGCCTCACCATGCTTCTTGTTCACCACTTCTTCCAGCTTCTTCTCATCCCAGTTGTCCATTGTATCTGGAAAAAGACAACAGATGGTTTCACAAAGAATTCCAAATACTAAACATTGCCAGCAAGCTGCTTTTCTGCCCAGCAACAGTTTTAATATACAATTCTCGTATTTCAAGTAGCTTATACAATGGAAAATAAATTCAGGTTCTTAAAATAATGTTTTCAAACTCTCCTATGCCACTCACAAGACAATTACCTCAAAAGCCCTAGAAATTTTTACTTTGAAATGCATAAAGTATGCTTCAAACACTCAAAAAAAGTGTCATTCCATCTGTACAGTACTGAGTGTGGACAAGGGAAAAGAAAAACAAGACAACTGAACAAAAGAAAAGTTTGGAGGGTAACATCAGAAATATAGATAATCTAATTTGAGGATTAAAAGAGATAATACCAAATTATCTGTGTTAAAGTCAAAAGAAGGTTCCACCAAAAGAAGCAAATCACCAATGACAACATTAGCAGTGAATCTGTGGGATTTAGGAAGACACAGGCTAAAATTCAAATAAAGACTGAGACATGAGGAAATGTGAAAAAATCAAGTTCTATAAAATCTCTAATCCCTGCTAAATAAAAGTAAAATCCAGAGTACTTAGGCAACAAGTCACCTGGGGAGAGAAAGTCACAGAAAAAATTCCCAAGTATCCCTAAATGTAGAACTGTGCACATTTGGCCAAACACTAGGAGCAGTTCTGGAAGGCAGCTCTGGTTGCTCACTGCAGTGAGCAACTTCCTCTTTTTGCACTTCCCTTCTACAGAACTTAAGAGGGAAACAGCAACTGTAAGAAAGATCAAAAATACATTCAACTTGTGATGTGTATGACAGAATCCATGACACTGCACAACTGAAAACCACTATTCAGTACCAGCAGGTCATACATCTTTCTCTAAGTGAGGTCTAAAGAACACTTGAAAGCACACCTGGAGAAAGTTTCAGTGTTGTTCAGAACTGTGAACATAGTGGGATGGGTTGCCTTAGTCACTGACCAGGCTCTTCAGGATCATAAGCACAATACAGAAGACTCTTCATCTTAAAATTCCAGTTTCAGAATCAGAATAGCTTAGCAGTCACTTTCTATAATTATTATACCTTTTTCAAGGTCTTCATCTCTTGCATCGATGTAGACACTTCTTTTTTCACACTTCCTTTCCAAAGATAAATCATGAGAAAACTTGCACTTGTCTCCTTTAGTGCACTGTCCTTGCTTGAAGAAAGCACAAACTACAGATTTGGGGTCAGCACCTGAGTGAAGAAAGATTTTGTATTTTAATACTATTTCTAAGCAAAAGTTATACATTAGAAATTCTGAGAACAGTATCGAGGCTACGTAGAGAATAAAAATATGTTTTAAAAATAAAAGTTATTTAAAGTGTTCATGGTAAGTAAATAATTCATGTCCTGACCATGTCAAATTTACTTTTATTGTACAGTATTTACCTTAAGTATCACAGCTGCCTCTAAACTATTTAAAGAAATATGTTGTGCCTGAGCAAATTATTCCTTCGTGTATTACAATACATCAGAGAGATCATTCTGCGCAACTTCTTCCCTCTATACATGAAGCTATTCTGGCCTCTAGCACACAGTAAAGCATCTTCTGGATGTCAGCCTTTCCCCAACAGATCAACAACACACTAGAATAACTTACAATAATCTAACCCACACTCACTCAAATCACTTTCCTCCTTTAATAACAGAAAGAAAACAGCTGATCAGAGATCCCAAAACAAGCAACTGTTGTTCTAGTATGAACTATCCAATCACCCTACCTGCAGTTTAAGTATAAATCATCCCACTAAAGAATTTTTTGACCATTAGGAGGTCATTAGGAAAAGCAATGAAAGAAGCAGGTGTTAAGTGCATTTATGAGACATGACTACATCAGAAATACTTTACTTGTAATATTAATTAAGTTCTCATGGAAGATTTTAGGCCCAAGTTCTTCACGATGCTTCACTTTTGGTTTGACTCAAAGTGATTTCAATATGTACAGCAACACCTGTTTAAAATGTAATCTAAAAATCTGGGCAATATTAGTTTTCTGAATTAACTCGAAGTCAAAAGCTGATTGATTTAGAGAAAACTGATACAGAAAGCTGCAGATCACAAACAGGAAAGTGTCCTTTGTTGCTCATCAGTGCCACAATAAGTAAACATCAGGTTTGCTTTAAATATATGGAAATCACACTTCTTTTGTCAAAAATTATTGCACATCAGTACATAAGCTCTAGAAGATTGGTAAGTAAAAACCTGGTAACATCACAAAATTTGTTTGTTCAATAACCAAGCTCAAGAGAGACCAAACCCAAGTGCTACTAATTATGAAGTCAGATACAAGTACCTAGAAAGTATTTACTGTTCCGATTTGAGTACAAGTCCTCTGTTAAGGCAAAAGTTATGATCTTTTATTCTTTGTTTGGATATTCACTGTTTTAAACAAATACCATCACAAACACACACACAAAAATCATACCACACATCCAGAAGCATCTAATTGATGAATCAGAACACAGGCAAGTATCTTCAGCTGTGCTGACAACATCAACGTAGCTTTGGATATTCTAATGATCTACTGACCCCAGAGGACTTCCCAAAACAGTGTCAAATTGTGACTGACAAAATACTTGGCACACTAGATGGAAGAGGAAATAGTCACATCTATTTCATTAAAATAGCAACTGGTGTTTTTGAAGGGTTATTTTACCTTAAGTAGTTATATGGATAAGAGAACATAAATGAAGGGAAATACCTTTGCTAATTTTTTGTGCGGCAACCACAGGCTTGAAGAGTTCATTTAATTCTTGTAATTCCTTTTTTTTATCTTCTTTCTTTAACTTCTTCTCACTTTCTGATTGAGCAGCCTGTAATGACCCCAAATTGAAAGTTATACATATAACATCAGAATGCCAGACTCACTTCACACGAACTGCTCCTTAAAATAGCCAATCATTCAAAATTAGTTTACAAGGGCAGGAATGAAACAACCTTTGATGCTTGGAAAGCTCAAAATTGCTGCTCTTGTGTGTGCAGCTGGTGGCCTTTACTGGCACTGACCTGTCCCACAGGAGGGGCTGCAAATCTGCCAGAGAGGAGAGGTGCTGGCAGGTACCTGTAGTGCCACAGTGACCCCTACTGCACCTTTACGGGTAGGAAATCCAGTGAGAGGCACTGAAACTGCTCGTTCTTTTGCAATGCAACTACTTCCACATGTGCACAAAAAAAGCCTCCCGAGTCCCCTACACGCTGCTTTGCTCCTTCTTCTGATCTATACAGGCAAAAATTCCAGGAAATCTATCCCTAGAAGTTGGAAGTGCTTTTAGAACATTATTTCAACTATCAACTCAACATATGAATGTATCTACAGAAGGAAAATTTCATGTATAAGGAAAAAAACCTGACTCTACCTCACCCTTTTTTGGATATGCCAGAGCAGGTGTGTCTCTATACCAAAGTGGGCTGAAAACACATGGAACGAGGACAGGTGAGAAACATTCTTGTATCAGATATGAAAGGAGGTGTTAGGAAGGTGGGGGTCCATCTCTTTTTCAAGGTAACAAGTATTGGTCTCAAGTTACCCCAGACAACGTTTAGACGGGATTTTAGGAAAAATTTCATCACTGAAAGGGTGGGTCAAGACTGGTGGACTCGCCATCCCTGGGAGTGTTCAAAAGTGTGCAGATGTGACACTTGGGAACACGCTTTAGTGGTGAACAGGCAGTGCTGGGTTAATGGCTGGACTCCATGATCTCAGAGGTCCTCTCTACCTTTAAGGATTCTGTGTTTATTTGACTCTTGTCCTTATGGGAAGCTAGTGAGACTAACACCACAAACAAGTATGTGGGGTACTATTTTCTAAAACACAGTGTAATATTAAAAAAGGAGCTTTGTTCTTATGGCAAATTTGGCAAAAATACACCAACTTTTTTTAGAAAGGAATTAGCAGCTTAGCTAGTTTGCATACTAAAAGTTCACAAATGCTATTTTAAATAACTTGCAGAGCCACATATGTCAACTACAGAAAGTAGTACTTTAAGAACGCTTTTGTTTCTCTCCAGAGCTCTAAAAGCTTGAAGATGATGCTTGTCCTAAAAAAACCCAACATATCAACAAAAACCAAACTCCCTAAAATCAAAGAAACAAAACCCAAAGAAACAACAACAAATAAAAAAATGAGCAAAACGAAAAAAAAAAAACCATCACCAAAACTAAAACTTTGACAGCATCTCCATTTTCACTTCATACAAGGAAAATTGCTTTAAATTTTTTTTCTCAGGGACAATCTTAACTGAAAGCTATTTTATAAGGTAAGAGAGGCATAATCAAGTTTAAAACTTTGGTCCTGACATCCAACAGTTGATAGCTACCAGCATTTGAGAAATAACATTATTTCAGGCTGGCTAGTTTACATATTGTTATTTGCATATACGCCACAGATCCAGGGATTTCATACACGAGTTTCATAACTGTTTAAATAACACCAATGTTTTTGAAGTGACATCAAAGAATCTTTTCCACAACAAAAAACTATTAGATCTAGTGACCCAAATATCAACTTTGCTCTTCAAGTTTTTTACGCAAGGAATGTATCGTGACATCATGAATTGAGCTAATGCAAAAGTAATTATTTTACATTATTTATAGAACAGAAAGCTATGTAAATATTTAACAGTTAGCACTGCTAGCACTGTAGGAATAAGAGACCTGGATCATTTCCATTAAATCCATGCTTTCTGATTGAGTATAATATAAACATTGTATCTCATTTTACTTCATCACACAGAAGAGCCAAGTTGCAGACAGCAGCTCAAAATTTCAGGTTTTTTGACCAAAGAGTTCACCAACAGATGGAGACTTAGCAGACTTGAGTCCACTTAACATTGTAATAAATACTTTTGTAAGTAGAAGAACGATAACATATAGGTTTATACTTCTATCTTCCTTCAATTCCAGCCTTAGTAACAACTGTTGTTAATTTTAATTAAACACTATTTCTCAAATAAGGTGGGAATTACAGAGAAAAAAGAGAAAGAAGGTGCAACTGTACTTTGCTGACAGCCGGTATCTACAATTTAATTTCAGGTATACCTTAAATTGAATTATGCCACCATCAGAATACTTTGAGACAATGCTCACCCTGACTAGTTAAGTTTGGATGGCATGCAGTTTTTTCATAACAAAAGCCAATCAAACAACAAACTATACAAACCAACAAACCCCTACTCTGTACTACTTTTCCACACATACATAATTTACAGCTAGACAAGCTCTGCAAGACAACTGTTAGCTGGATCTGTGCCAGCCACGTGAGGCAAGGAACAGCTCAAGTGTCTTCTCCTTCAGCACATGGCCATCTGTATACACAGAGAAAGATGATTTGACTGTGCAGCAGGAAAACTTCCCACAATAAATGCTTACCTGACGTGGGTTCTGCTGACCAAACTTAACCTGGTGAGTCACAGCCTTGATAAATTTCTGCTGCTTCGCACCTTTTTTGTTCTTTAGGCCAAATGTTTTGTCCTAAACCAAGAGATAAACACAGCCACATTAATTTTAAAAAAAGGAAAATGCAAACCACCAAAACAACAGAAACCCCACCCTTGCCACTCCTCTCGGGCTTTCAGTAGAAAATGGATTATTTCCTCTAGCAACACAAGCAATGCAAGAAACAATATGGACAAAATTTAGACTGCTCATATCATTTTCAGAAGTGGCTTTTCACCAGAAGCTCCTGAATATGGCCCTTGTGCGAGCTCTTGTTTTCACCAGCAGACCTCCTCATGCGCCAGTATCAGTGTGACTGTGGACACAGCGCTCTCAGACCTCTCAAGGCAACAGGGTAAGATGTTTTTGGGGACTACCCAAGGAACATCTGAGAAAAACAGGACAACCAATTAGCCATAACTACTGCTGGTTTCTCTTCTATCTACCTGAAATCACTTATTACTTCTATCTTCAATATTCAGACAGAAATGTGATGTATGTTATACAGATGACATATTACCACATGTGACATTACTTTTTAAGTATTGGAACCTTCTCCTTTTCTAGCTGTACTAACTTGAAGTTAAGTCTTTACATCAAGTCTGGACAGGTGTCTCTACTTCCCAAATCCACTGTCAGAAGTTTCTGCTTAATGCCTAAACCTACTCTTCCTCTATACCTTCACCTTTACTGTTAAGGAAAAGTTTCTATACCAAAGCTATGAAAAATCTCTCACCAAAAAAAAAAAAAAAAAAAAAA